>OZ023197.1:2843299-3176688 GCA_963995505.1 Hypericum androsaemum | reverse complement strand
ATACATTTGAATGGCGATTTTTCTTGATCTGAATTGGAGTTGTTGTTGGCTTCTAGGCCAGGCATGGTACACGCTCACCGACAAAGAAGCGTATAAAAGAGTTAGACAGGTTGGCTTCTCGTCTGGAGGAACTTGTGAGAGCTGCCAAAGAGCAGGGCAAGTCTTTACAGAAAATTCATGCATGGATACAGAGTTGGCAATCCCCTTGGAAAGGGAAACTGAAAGGTGGCGAACTAGTCAGCTTAGGGGAAGATGAATTGTATCATCTTGGAATCAGGGTAAGGGAAAGGTTTCCGCAACTGTTCAATGAGCCTTATCACCCGGACGTTTATCATATAAAAGCAACCCAGGTGAGCAAACATCCTGATTTTCTTGTGATTCTAGTTCATGGTTACCAAGAATTCTGCTGATAAAAGCAACAAATGCAGTGTGGCTGGCAACTCGACTGGCTTCTTGCGCATGGTTTTATTTTCGATGATATTGAATTGCTATATATGTTTTAGGTTCCTCATGCTTCTGCCAGTGCTGTCACATTTGGTGTGGGTCTTCTGAGTGGGAAATGAAATCTTGAGCCAGGGCGACATGGGGCTTTTGCTGTCACCAGTGAAAGCCGTGCAAGTGACTTGATGCTAACGTTCTTTGATTGCTGTGCAAACTACAAGGTATGCCATTGTTTCCTTGTCATTCTTTGTGCTTGTACTTTTATGCAGAGGTCTACATTTTGATAATTATGTTATTGCTTAGTTTGGAAAGTTGGTGAACAGTCATCAGATCAATTCTTCAAGTTCTCTGATTTCCTCTTTTGGGGCTCAACTTAAATTTATTCTTACTGTACAACTGTTTTCCTTGTTTTTTATGATAAACGGTGGATTTCCTGCTAGTTAGAGGCGTCGGATAGAATTAGTTTGCAGCATTTTAAATTTCATTTCAAACTCCTACTCTTTGTGAGAGCGGTTAGAAATTGATTTATTGCAAAATATGTCTTTCTATGGAAACCAGGCTTATAGAGAGAGCCAAGAACCTGTCCTGGATGAGTCACCTCTGCATTAGTGAGCCGTTATGGGTCGAAATTTACCAGACAAGACATTGCTTCTCTCTGGTTTTTGTGTAAGCAGGTATCTATTTAACATGTCTCCTTTTTTACATTTTCGATAATTTCCTGTTATACTTAGTTAAGGGGCTACTTCCTGTCCTTCCATTCGGTATTTTACTTAATTTGATTCCTCTTTTTGACTTAAATTAAGTTAAGTTTTTAACTGCAACAACTTAAAGACTTTGATGTCTCCTGGGTTTTAACTTATTTGCAGTACATTATAACTAGATATATAATTAACAAATTGTAGAAATCGATTGCACACGTGCGTCGATATGTCCGAGTGGTTAAGGATACAGACTCGAAATCTGTTGGGCTTTGCTTGCGCAGGTTCGAATCCTGCTATAGACGACTTTATTATTGTTTTGCATTTAAGTTAAAACCCTAATCCTCTCCAAACTCAACCCCCTTTGCTTTGCCTGAACAGAACTGTACTAGAACACCCATTCTTACATGGAGAAATCTCAGGCAGACGAGGGGGAGCTGATCAGCGGAGAAGGCGCAGAAAAGAAGAGGGAAAATTCTGATTCAATTAGGGTTCCTTCTTCTGATTTGGAGCAGACCGTTACAGGGGAGGATGACGTGGCAAAAGCAGCTGAGGTAGCGACAGCGGGTTGGCTGAAGGGGATGACTGAGCGCGTGACGCAACAACCAACCGTTAAGCTCTCACGTGATAACTTAAAGAGTCACATGGAGGGCGGTCGGGCGACGTCGTTTCAGATGGGAACGCAGGCGCAGACTGATATGGGGACCGGAGGAAAAGACAAAGCACGAGGTAGACCAATAGCGAATTGACACGCGTTAAGTTGGAAGGACCAGAAGCATAATTCACCGGGTATTATTTAGTAATTTGCCACGATTGCAGATCTTCTTTTTGGCAGTGGTATTTCTTACTTTTGCAGCTGCTTTTGGGCTGAGTAAACTTGGTTACGAAGTTCTCAACAAAAAAAAAAAACTTGGTTACCAAGTTGTAATCTTATTATTCATATCTTGTACTAAAGATCCATCATGTATCAGAGATATATATATATATATATATATATATATATATATATGTTTAATGAGAAGAGGAAGGGCAAGCTTTTGGACATGAACAAAATTGGTTTCTAGAGTTGCTCTAGAAAAATTTATGGTTCTCTTCTTATTCTCAACTTTCTTTCACCTTGAATCCACACGTATCACCCATCCTTTGTCCTCCTCCCCAATCCAACTTCTCCAAACCCTAATTTAAATCTTAGAAAGAGAGAGGCTAGAAAAAGAGAAGAGAGAAGAAAGTATGGCGACGAATTCACCGAATCTGAAGTGCCGGATGTACGAGTCAAAGTATCCGGAGGTGGACATGACGGTGATGATACAGGTGAAGAACTTTTTTGACAGGGGCGCCTACGTGTCCCTCCTCGAGTACAACAACATCGAGGGCAAGACCCGCTTCTCCCAGATATGCAAGCGCCGCCGCAGCGTCAGCAACCACATCAAGGTCAGCCACACCGTGCCCGTCATGGTCCTCCGTGTGGACAAGGGCTACATTGACCTCAGCAAGACGCGTGTCGGCAAGGAGGACATCCAGGCCTGCGAGGAGCGCTACAACAAGAGCAAGCTCGTCCACTCCATCCTCCGCCACGTCGCCAAGACCCTATCCATCGATCTCGAGGTAACAATGAACTGCATTTTGAAATTCGCTCACTGGTTCTGAGGAATTGCCTGGTGTTTGCAGGAGTTATATATCAACCTTGGTTGGCCTTTGTACCGCAAGTACGGCCATGCTTTTGAGGTGAGATAATGGTTGGTTCGGTGTGCTTTATTGTAAAAGTATGTCGTGATGGACGTTTTCTTGTATCGTATGTAGGGGTTCAAAATTATGGTCTCTAATCCTGATGCGGTTTTGAGCGCCCTATCACGTGAAGTGAAAGAAGTTGGACCTGATGGGCAGGAGGTAGGTTTTCTTTAATCGTTTTTGTTCGAAGTTTCTTCTTGGCGGTGTTGTTGTCCTCCATGCTAGACATTGTTTTTCATGTTTGCTATTCAGGTGACCACGGTAGTCCCTGCCATAACGGAGGAAATTAAAGAGGTTTTGATAAAGAGTATCAAAAGATGGATGACCCCGCCAGCAATGAAGATAAGAGCTGATATCGAGATGACATGTTTCCAGTTTGATGGGGTTCTACACATAAAGGTGCCATTTGTTTTTCAGTTTCTCTGCCACTTTTCAACGTTTGTTCTCTTTTCTACCGTGCAGCTCTTCTGGTGACTTACTGTCTTCCAGCGCCATCCTTTTGTCGTCTGATTCCAATTGTATTTACAGGATGCAATGAAAAAAGCTGAAGCTGCAGGAAATGAAGACTGCCCTGTCAAGATAAAATTGGTTGTTCCTCCACTTTATGTTCTTACCACGCAGACCCCGGACAAGGTCAGGCTTTCATATTGAGACTTGTGTAAACATTTTCTTGCCAGTTCGCTGATGACATGATCTACATGGAGACAACATAACCGTGATAAGAGGCATTTTCTTTTCTTCATTATATAACTAATAACTGGCATGTCTTTGATTTTTTTAAAAAAAAACTAACTGGCATGCATCTCAGCTGTATTTCTTCTCTCTGCTATGTGCTGTGTTTTTTAAGAACTCGTGTGCTTTGTGTTGAGCTGTTATAGTCATGGTTGTTACTTGGGTAACAATGCATAGAAATAGGCAAATACCCTTTAACCCTATAAAGTTCTTGGATTTTGAAGTGGTTCTCATGTTGCTGGAATGATTTCAGGAAATTGGCTCTGCCTAATATCCCTAGAAATTTCATGGTATTTCATGTTTGTTCTTTTTTACCCTTAATTTTGTGGTGTGTTATGAGGCAGCATGGACTGAGACTTGACCTCTACTTGTGATTGTTTTATATCACCAAGGACTTGAAATAATCCAGGGTTATGAATTTGCAGGAGCAAGGAATCTCAGTTCTTACGAATGCAATTACTGCTTGCGCCGAGTCCATTGAGAAGCACAAAGGGACACTTACAGTAAAAGAGGCTCCTAGAGCAGTAAGTTGCAATTATCTTTCCTTAGATCAGGTTTTCAGCTGTTGAAGCAGATCACTTCACCCCCTTCATTGTGTCTGTGGGAATCAGGAGGGGAGAGACGGGCTTCATTCAAATTTGTTTACTTCAATGTGGTTGCATCTTTCCTTGTCTCTTACCATAATTTGTTTTGTTCTCGTAGGTGAGCAAACGGCGGTCCTAATGTGCAGTTGGCTGATTAGCGAGTTCCTCGGTGAACAGGTACATTTGTTATACTCATTTACTGTCTACAATTGATGAATTGCTAATGTGTGATTGTAGTCAACTAGTCTTCTCATCTCAACATGTGCCTGCGTAACCGAGAAGAGTCGGCCAAGGGCATGGTACGGTTCAGACGTTTAGCTGCGCGCTTAATTCCTTGAACAGATTCTCATTTCCGCGACTGTCTTTCATATGGTTTTATCTTTGATTTCTCTGTTTGTAACCTCCTAACTATTTTTCGATTATCTCAGGCATGTGGCACTTCGACCAGATGCTCCTCCATGAAGAGGCTGCTGCGTGAATGTGGTTTAGCATGTCTGTCTTGTAGAGGGGTGTTTTTCTTTGCTGCCATTTTCTCATGTTCCTAGTGGTGTGCCTTTAAAGAGGATTCTGGTTGTAGGTAGCTCAAAAATTAACATCCCTTTCATTTTAGGAGATGGAAGGTTGACCGTTGACCGCCGTATAAACTACAGATTTTTACCTTTTTACCTTTCGTAATCAGAGTGGATGTTTATCCCCCCCTTCAATTTTCTTGGTAAACACCCATAAGCGTGGGCGTATTCTGATCACGGATAACCCCCGTTTTTGAGATACAATATAAACTTTCTAAAGTAATATGGTCTCAATCGTTAAACTGAAAAAAAAAAACGTTTTAGAGAAATTATTATAGTTTTGAAATGATAAAATTCTGTTTTGACTACAAAATAACTATAAATCAAGAAATTATTTTATCTATATTAAAATTATCTAAAATTTTGGCATATAGTACTATTCAAATACTAATTTTATTGAGTGAGTTTTGGTAAAAATTTTAATTGATACTATCAGGTGTTAGGAGTTAGGACACCCATCATTCGCATCGAAGGGGGGGACGAAGGATAAAACAGAAACGTTTACAAGAACAATAATAATAAATTAAAGGGGAAAGTTCACTTTAGTACTATGTGATATAGCCCAAAATTATTTTAATACTCTGTGTTAAAAAATGACCAATCGAGTCATACTTATTCTAATTAACATCACTTAGGTTCACAGGCAGCTGCCCAAACTCTTTCCGACCTGCTCGAACTCTGCCCGTCCAACTAAGCCAACGTGGCCTCTTTTATTCTAATTTAATTTCCTTTTTTTTCTTCTTCTTCTTTTTCATTTTTTTTTCTGGCGTCTTGGTTTTTAATGGGGAAGTAGTAGGAGGAGGAGGAGGAGAAGAAGAAAAGGGTTGGGAAGGGTTCAGAAAACTGCTTGTGGACCTAAATGATGTTAATTAGAATAAGTATGACTCGATTGGTCTATTTTTTACCATATGGTACTAAAGTGATTTTAGACTATACTACAGTGTACTAAAGTAGAATTTTCCCTAAACTAAAAATAACTCCAGCTTAATTTCCCTTTGTTTGCTCTCATGTGTCACCGACATCAATACCGTACCCTGGCTCCCTAACCCTGAGAACAAGATGATCAAATCTGCAAAACCAGAGGATGTGCAGTATGAGAAGATCATTGACCTGGTAGATTAGGACAGCAAAGAATGGAATACTCACAAACTGAATGACCTTTTTGATGTGCAGGAAAGAGCTGATATATTGAATTTTTTATTTATTTATACTACTTAGTATTCAGTCCACTAAGTCTATTAATCAAAGTTTGAATCTTATAGTATATATAAAAGATGGCAATTGAAGTTGAAGGTGTCTAGAAGGCACTTCTAGAGATCCTCCTGTCAACATTCCCACATCTACAGCCTTTTTCTTTTCTCTTTTGAAAATTTTGGCTAATGATTTATTTAATTTTGGGATAAAGATACTTTTGTTATTTCATGAATTCTCTTTTGAAGATATACACAAAAAATTTATTCCTACCGAATCTGAATTAATCATAATGATTACTCGCATATAATGGTTTCAAAAAATTAGCCTAGCATTTTCGAACAATACAAGTGAAAAATATGGTTTTAAAAAATACGGTCCGACCGGTTGGACCGTGAAACGGGCACAAGATCGGGTCGTTTTTAGGCTTTTGACCAGGGTCTGTACTAACCGAACCAAATTTGGTTGGACCGGCCAATTTTGAGGTCCATCCTGACCGGTCGAACCTGGTTAGTACAAAAATGGGCGAAATTGATTTTTTTTGGTAGTTTTCGAGGAAAAAAATTGATTTGAAAAATTTATAAAGTAATAAATAAATAAAAAAGTAGATTTATAGAGTGGAGAGATAAAAAATTAAGTCTACTTTTTTTGTGTATAGAAAATAAGTATATTTAACCTATATATATATTATTTAAAATATTTAAAAATAAAAAATTTTGGTCTGACCTATGATTCAACCGGTCTGACCGGCCGACCCGGAGGACGGGAGAAATCCCGGGTCGACCTCTGGGTCGTTTTTTAAAACCATGGTGAAAAGTGGATATATATAACCCAAATTTTATTTGGAATTATTAGACCAAATTCAACCGACTCGGAACTTTTTTAACTTCGGATAAATCACACGTGGACGCCTCTAATTGGCCAGCTCAGATCTCTTCAGACGGCCGGGACGCGGCCACCGGCCAATATTTATAACGCGAAGCACAAACCGTCCCCTCCTCCCACAACCGTTCCCTTATAAATTCTCGAATCTCACCTTGCTTGCCCCATTTCCCTTCCGGAAACGGATTCAAATTTTCCGAGAACGACAAGAAGTTTAAAAAAGAGCTAAAACTACAACGAGCGCTACGAGGAAATCTAAAAGGAAAGGAAGAGGCGGGAAGATGAGGGTGGCGGTTATCGCGATCTCTCTGCTCTCGTTGGCGTCTTGTCTATCGATACTCGCGCCTTCCGAGGCCGATCGGGGCTTCGACGTCCGCCAGCACCTCTCCACCGTCACGAGGTTTGTTTGCTCTCTCTCTCTCTCGTTCTCTTTAAGTTAGCTTAATGGTTAGGGTTTCGAGTTATACGGTAAATGATTTTGGGATTTTGTTGTCGGGTGAGCAGATACGGCGTCGTCAAGGATGTGGTGGCCAGCTCCTTCGTGGCGGTGGATATCCCCGATCAATGTACCCCCATCCACCTCAACTTAGTGGTATGCCAATCCTCTGTTGGAGCTCTGTTGTTGTGGCATTTCTTGAGTTGTTGGAGAAATCGCTAGGAAAATGAATAAAAGTGAGAGATTCATCTCCCGGATGATAGATATTATTCTTACGCATGATGCTGTTTCGTGTTTGGTCCTTTCATTTTGTGTTCAGGAATCATGCAGAATTTTTTCGGCTTAATTTGTTCTCTTTGGTCCTATCTCATTGAATGATGGTTTTCTGGATACATTTGTAAGTCTGATTTTTCTTGATCTGATTTGGAGTTGTTGTTGGCTTCTAGGCCAGGCATGGTACTCGTTCACCGACAAAGAAGCGTATAAGAGAATTAGACAGGTTGGCTTCTCGTCTGGAGGAACTTGTGAGAGCTGCCAAAGAGCAAGGCAAGTCTTTACAGAAAATTCCTGCATGGATACAGAGTTGGCAGTCCCCTTGGAAAGGGAAACTGAAAGGTGGGGAACTGGTCAGCTTAGGGGAAGATGAATTGTATCATCTTGGAATCAGGGTAAGGGAAAGGTTTCCTCAACTGTTCAACGAGCCTTACCACCCGGACGTGTATCACATAAAGGCTACTCAGGTGAGCTAATTTCCATGCTTCTCTTGTGATTTTAGTTCACCGTTACCAAGAATTTTGCTGATAAAAGCAACAAATGCAGTTTGGCAGGCAACTCGACTGGCTTCTTGCGCATGTTTTTTTTATTTTTTTGGATGATCTTGAATTTCTATGTATGTTTTAGGTTCCTCGTGCTTCTGCCAGTGCTGTGGCATTTGGTATGGGTCTTCTGAGTGGGAAAGGAATTCTTGGGCCAGGGCGACATGGGGCTTTCGCTGTCACCAGTGAAAGCCGTGCAAGTGACTTGATGTTAAGGTTCTTTGATTGCTGTGCAAACTACAAGGTATGCTGTTGTTTCATTGTCATTCTTTGTGCTTAGACTTTTATGCAGAGCTTTACATTTTGTTAATTATGTTATTGCTTAGTTTGGAAGGTTGATGAACAGTCACCAGATCATTTCTTCAGGTTCTCTGGTTTCCCCTTTTTGGGGCTTAACTTAATTTAATTTTTCTGTATAACTGTTTCCCTTGTTTTTTATGAGAAATGATGGATTTCCTGCTAATTAAAGGCGTCGGATAGAATTAGTTTGCAGCATTTGAAATTTCATTTCAAACTCCTACCCTTTGTGAGAGTGGTTAGAAATTGATTTAATGACAAATATGTCTTTCTATGTAAACCAGGCTTACAGAGCCAGCCAAGAACCTGCTGTTGATAAGCTAAAAGAACCTGTCCTGGATGAGATCACCTCTGCATTAGTGAACCGTTATGGGTTGAAATTTACCAGACAAGATACTGCTTCTCTCTGGTTTTTGTGTAAGCAGGTAGCTATTTAAGATATCTCGTTTTTTCGTTTTAGATAATTTCCTGTTATACTCAGTTGAGGGGCTACTTCCTGCCTCCTGGCCTTCCACTCAGTTATTTTACTTAATTTGATTCCTCTTTTTGACTTAAATTGGCAGGAAGCTTCTTTGTTGAATGTGACTGAGCAAGCATGTGGCCTCTTCTCTTCTTCCGAAGTAGGTTGCTAAAGCTACAATTTTAAGGATTTGCTATTGTTTTGACTTTTACTGTTCTCGAAGACAACAATATAATTTTTGTTCTAGCAAAGATTTTACTGTCATGAGTTAAAGTGAACTTGTAGACATGATTGTCACCTTATTATTTTATTCCTTGAATTGAGATCATTTCATTATGTTTCACGAAATAGCAGTGAAGTATACATGGTTTAATTCGCATTGGCAATTGATTGTGTGTAAATACTGACCTGCTAATCATTTGATATTGTCAAGGTTGCTTTGCTGGAATGGACAGATGACTTGGAGGGTTTTATACTGAAGGGTTATGGAAATTCTATTAATTACCGAATGGGAGTGCCGTTGCTAGAAGATGTAGTTCAGTCCATGGAGGAAGCTATTAAAGCACAAGAAGGTGAGGTAGAGTGCACAATGATTGAGAGTATTAATATACTCTCGCTAGAATCTTGTGAGATTCTTCTTCGGATTTGAACATTATGTGTTTATTTCCTTGTCGATTAGGAGACATTTTATGTAGAGGACGTACGTGTCTCATGGAATTAATAAAAGGTATAGGAACTCAGAAACGCTAGCAAAAAAAGGAAGTGATTAACTGTACTGATTTCATTAGCAGTTACAAATCAAGCTTGATGGATCTTCCTGTCACAAAATTCAACAATTAAATTCACCAAGTTAGTTGCAATATCTCGCGGTTGTCGAGTATTTGTTGAGGTCATCCTTTCTGGAACCTAGACCTGCAAACAAAATAATTTTAATTTAGCTTTTAAGACCAATATGTTCAACCATCCTTTAATGGCGACAAACTCTGATACAATTTTGTCTGTTCTTTGTTTGTCTTTTGTACCTAGTTTTTATCGTTGACTATTGGAAGTATAAATGACATTCATGCACTTTCTGTTTGAGCGTCTTGCTGATGATAACATTTTAATTGCAGAGAAACTTCCTCCTGGAAGTTACGAGAAGGCAAAATTAAGATTTGCCCATGCAGAAACTGTGGTGCCCTTTTCATGTCTACTTGGACTTTTCCTTGATGGACCTGGTTAGTGTTTCTTTCTTGAACTGGCTCTCTCTTTCTTCCTGCATGAGTAGTTCTGATCTTATGACCGGACTTTTCTATCCAGAGTTTGAAAAGATGCAAAGGGAAGAAAGTTTGGAACTACCTCCGAAGCCTCCACAAAGAAGAAATTGGTGGGGTAGCATTGTGGCACCTTTTGCGAGCAACAATATGCTGGTTCTTTATAGCTGTTCAAATAAGTACTTTGTCCAAGTACTGCACAATGAGCGTCCAATTCCCATGCCGGTATATATTTTGCTCCAAGGGCTAATTATTCAAGTACTTGACTATTTCTGATTGTCTCATGGGTAATCTCAAAATATCAACATTCCTTGGTTTCTTGAACAGGGATGCAACAATTCTGACTTCTGTCCATTTGAAGTATTTAAGGTATTACCCCATCAACTATCGATAATAATAGCGTAATCTCGATTCTCATGCTGATCCAACGTTTTTGTCTCACTCCTCTTTTAGGAACAAATAGTTGCTCCACACATTAAGCACGACTACGGTCTGCTCTGCAGTACGAACCCACAACAACCTCTGCAGGAGCCTGCCACTAGTAAGTTGTTACGATTTCTTCGGAAAATATTCTCATGGGGTGGTGGAAGAACAGATTCCGCCAAGGAAGAATTATAGGTTTACATTGTAGCCACAAAGCACCTTCTCTTGCTCCCTTTTTGGCCACTAACTGCAGTCCTAATGACACCCTTGGTTTTCTTTAGACCGGAAAAATTGCTTGATCCATAGGAGAATAGTTCTTACATTTGCTCTCTCTCTTGTTCTTGGCGCTCTTGCCCACTTTTCGCAGCCAAGTTCGGTTCCTCGTTCTAGCGGAGCTTCATTCGGATGTGTATCTCTTGACATAACCTTGATCAGGTAGCTCTTCAACAGCTTGGTCCTCTGTGAACAAGATGGGGTCCAGGAAAGGATACTTGGGAATGGGGTTTAAAGTTGCACGTTACTAGATCGTGTTTTCGCTTTGCTTAAATGGACTTTGATTGTACTAGCATAGGCCATGAATGGGTTACAATGTTTATGGACTTGACATAGTGGAAGACTGATACAAACGAAAGCATGAACATGTTGGCTACGAAGCATTTAAGGTATTTACTTAAAGAAAGTTTTGGTTTCAAAGTCGTACGGGTGTAAATCATTGGAGAGACACTAAAAAAAGATTTAACAGGGCTTCACCCTTAATATCTCTAAATTCATAAAAAATTGGTCTCAAGTTGAGACTAATGTTAAAATTTAATAATTTTTTTGTCGGATAACCAATATTTTTTCCAAATTTTTTTATATATTAAATTTGTTCCCAATTTTTGCGAAATGAAGGATTGGTATACAAAAAAACATTAAATGTACATCTTAATAAACAGCTTTTGGTACATGTAAAAAAAAATTGAATGTACATCTCAAGTGTTAAGTTATGCATTAACATGTAAGATTTACCTATCATATTTTAAAGATAATAAAACTATTTAGTTCATCCAAGCCCGTCTAGCTCAGTTGGTAGAGCGCAAGGCTCTTAACCTTGTGGTCGTGGGTTCGAGCCCCACGGTGGGCGTTTATTTCTTCTGTATAATATAATACATATAATTAAATTATATTTTAGAAACCGAATTTAACATCGATGTCGATATGTCCGAGTGGTTAAGGAGACAGACTCGAAATCTGTTGGGCTTTGCCTGCGCAGGTTCGAATCCTGCTGTCGACGATAATAATAAATATTTTTTTCCAACTTTTTATTTTACCTTAACCATCCTTTTCCTTTTCCTCTCAACTTAAAAGTTAAAAACCCTAATCCTTGACCCCAAAAAAAGAAGATTAAAACCCTAATCCCTCTCCAAACCCTAATTTTAAGCCCTCCTAGAGAGAGGAGGAGGAGGAAGAAAGGATGGCGACAAATTCACCGAACCTGGAGTGCCGGATGTACGAGTCAAAGTACCCGGAGGTGGACATGACGGTGATGATACAGGTGAAGAACATCGCGGACATGGGCGCCTACGTGTCCCTCCTCGAGTACAACAACATCGAGGGCATGATCCTCTTCTCCGAGCTCTCCAAGCGCCGCATCCGCAGCGTCAGCAGCCTCATCAAGGTCGGCCGCACCGAGCCCGTCATGGTCCTCCGTGTCGACAAGGACAAGGGCTACATCGACCTCAGCAAGCGCCGTGTCGGCGAGGAGGACATCCTGGCCTGCGAGGAGCGCTACAACAAGAGCAAGCTCGTCCACTCCATCCTCCGCCACGTCGCCGAGACCCTCTCCATCGATCTCGAGGAGCTCTACGTCAACCTTGGCTGGCCTTTGTACCGCAAGTACGGCCACGCTTTTGAGGTGAGAGATACTGCTGGTCGGTTTGGTCTCCGTGCTTTTTTGTAGAATGTACGTCCTGATGGACCTTTTTCGTGTATCGTATGCAGGGGTTCAAGATTATGGTCTCTAATGCTGATGCAGTTTTGAGCGCGCTATCTCGTGAAGTGAAAGAAGTTGGTCCTGACGGGCAGGAGGTTGGTTTTCTCTTATCATTTTCGTTCGAAGTTTCTTCTTTGCGGTTTTGTTGTCCTCCCTGCTAATGTTGGTCTTATTCAGGTGACCACGGTAGTCCCTGCCATAACGGAGGAAATTAAAGAGGTTTTGATCAAGAATATCAAGAGAAGGATGACCCCGCAGCCAATGAAGATAAGAGCTGACATCGAGATGAAATGTTTCCATTTTGATGGGGTTCTGCACATAAAGGTGCCATTTGTTTTTCAGCTTGTCTGCCGTTTTTCAACGCTTGTTCTCTTTTCCGCTGTGCAGCTCTTCTGGTGACGTCCTGTGTAATTCTGGTCCGGTCTCTGTCTGCCAATTGTATTCTTTTCTTGTCTGATTCGACTAGTATTTACAGGATGCAATGAGAAAAGCCGAAGCTGCTGGAAATGAAGACTGCCCTGTCAAGATAAAATTGGTTGCTCCCCCACTTTATGTTCTTACCACACAGACCCTGGACAAGGTCAGACTTGAATGTTGAGACTGTCAGTTACTTGTGTTAATATTTTCTTATGAGTTGGCTGATGACATGATATATGCGGGAGACATCAATTATTGAACATAACCCGTGATACGAGGCGTTTTGTTTGCCTCGTTATATTACTACCTGGCAATGTGTTGACCTTCACCTGTTCTTTAACAATTACAGGTGGCTTCCTAGCCGAGTTTTAAGAGTAACATTGCAGTGAGACATGCATCCCATTTGTATTTCTGCTCTCTCCTATGTATTGTTTTTTGAAGAACCCGTTTGCTGTGTGTTGAACTGTTATAATCCTGGCTCTTACTCGGGTAACATAGAAATAGGCAGATACCCTTTACCCTAGAAAGTTCCAGTGGTTCTTAGGTTGCTGGAATAAATTTTAGGAAATTGGCTCTTTCCTAATATGCCTAGAAATTTCATGGTATTTCATGTTTGTTCGTTTTTACCCTCAATTTAGTGGTGTTATGAGGCAGCATGCACTGAGATCTGACATCTACTTGTGATTGTTTTATATCGTCAAGGACTTGAAATAATCCAGAGTTATGAATTTTCAGGAGCAAGGAATCTCGGTTCTTACGAATGCAATTACTGCTTGCACCGAGTGCATTGAGCAGCACAGGGGGAAACTTACAGTCAAAGAGGCTCCTAGAGCAGTAAGTTACAATTATCTCGCCTTAGATCAGGTTTTCAGCTGTTGAAGAGATCACTCCAATCCCTTCATTGTCTGTGGGAATCTGGAGAGAGAGACGAGCTCCATTCAAATTTGTTTACTTCAACGTGGTTGCATCTTTACTTGTCTCTTACCTCAATTTGTTTTGTTTCTCGTAGGTGAGCGAACGGGATGATAAGTTGCTAGCTGAGCATATGGCTAAGCTACGTAACGATAATGAAGAAGTCAGTGGTGATGAAGGCAGCGATGAAGAAGAAGAGGACACAGGGATGGGGGACGGGGATATGGAGAACACAGGCATTATTGAATAGCATGGAGACCAGAACAGTTTCCCAAACCCCGACATAGAACCATGAAAAAGAAAGAAGCTTGCTGTCTGTTACGGAAATCTTAACATGGTATCATGCTGCTCTCGAGATTTTGCGGAATTTGCAGCGTACTCATGTATAGATCAGTGTTTAAACTCTCTGATGATCTTCCGCTTGGTAGTTTAGTATGAGCTTCATTGTTTCTTCGGACTAGCACACGCAGATTGCGGCTATATATCTGAAATAGCTACGGATCTTGATCTTTGCAATATCTGAAAACTCTTTTGGGAAGTTGATTTGAGATTGATGGCTTTGCCACTATACCGGATTGATCGATACGCATCCCGGATTCTCTGACCGGCAAGAAATTACGATTACTGCATGTACGTTGGTTCTAAGATCTGATACAATGACAAACATGACTTGTTAAGTTGGAGCTACGAAGAGGAACATGGCTGGCTTGTGGGGTACAGAAAAATAATATCTACGAAGAGCTGATTACCGTCTAGAATCCTAGCAAAAAGACCAAATTGCTCTCCACCCTCGCCGGACATTCGCCGGAAATTGCTGCCTCCTCTCCCACCGGACATTCAACGGAACATTCAGAAATTCATACCTCACCCGACTTACCTACATACTGCTAGATTATCTGCTTAAAACACCGTCTTCGATGACGGTCTTCGGATCGAAGGTACAGGTATATGTATGTATATATTTGGTCATATATAGCTGATCAATTGATACATCTTTCATCTGGTAAAGGATCACATGTGCTACTTGGTTTGATTTTGATCTATCAGTTTGTTACTTGGTCCGATTGATGCTAACCTAATTCGTCGAAAGAACGTCAGTCATAAGAACTGGCATCAGTCATATATGGAATTACTGACCTTGAACCTACTCGTCCTCATTGAAGTTTTGACAAAAAAACATCGCTTGCTGATCGCTGATCCCGGAAGGCATCAAAGCTCTAATGATGCATCTGCATGAAATATGCATATCTGATGTTGCTATTGTATTTATACGTGTGATTGGAATAGTAACGTTTCTGCAGCATGTCCCAGATGAATGCTTCCTCATCGCTGTTGAAGCCTGCACAATCACCATATACCCGGATGTGATAACCTGTTCTACTATGAACTTCCAGAGCTATGCTACATTCTGGTGTTTTGTAATGTATGTTACACTTCTTCCGAAACTTTGCACGGATGCAGGACCGACATTTCAGGTTCATACATAGCATACCCTGCAGAACAGAATCAATGAGTGGATGAGCTGTTTTGAATTGCCGGGGCTGGGTAGCTCACTGATCGATTGCCACGCTGCTGGATGCGAGAACGCGGTTAGGCCTACTTCTTCAACCTCACAGTTCCAACCTGTAGCCAATAACACGCTAAAGAAAATCACTTGGTAACTACTTCAATCAATCAAGTACACACCTTAAATCTGTATTGTTGGATTGCTACATTCAAGTTAATTGACGGGTTCTAACCAGCGAATACAGCTCGAAAACAATTACGCAGCGGAAACTTACCAGTTCAATCCACTGGTTTGTCAATGACCAGCCACTGCAGGAGGTTGGTCCATTAACTTTCAGGCCTCTAAAGTTTCTTGCTTGTCGGTTTTCGGCCTCCAAATAGCTCTTCTTCTCACTTGTAACAGGACTTGAACAACTTCTTGAGCTATATATGCAAGGCTTATGAAGGGACTGTAGTCCAGATGCTTGCAAGTTCCTTCAGCATCAGCTCGTTACAGAAGGAAAAATCAGCATTTTTTTTTGAAACGGTATATTTTATTAATAACAAATGCCAGAAGAACTCATAAACTTACAGTACGGTCTTTTCAAAACTCTGATATGAAAAAATCCGTTAGGAAAAGATTGCACCAGGAAAAGAGTGCCATCGGTAGCATCGAATTTTCCAGGAATTAATTACAGAATATTACAAAATCAATTACTGAGGAAATCATGGATTGGAAATTACTGCAAATCAGGGCCGATGCTTGATAAGGTAAAGATCTTGGTTGTAACTGATTCCAGATGTGATCTCGGGAAAGAATCACGCACATGCTGATTAGGAAATAGAAGATTTATTTCCATTAGAGAGCTCCAAAGAGAAAGCTAGAGAGTGTATGATTTTTTGGCTAGTAATCTTGTAAAAAAGTAAACCCACTTTTGATCGGAAGGGATCAACATGTAAATGCCATCTGCCAGAGAATTTGTGTATAAATACTCCATCCCACAACAAGTAGCAATTCACAAAACAAAGCAAGTGATACAAAAACTTGAGCGCGAAAAACAGTCTAAAGAAAACATGGGTCGTTGCCAATTGCTTCTATCCTTCTTGGCCTTCACTACTCTTCTCTGTTGCTTAACCTGTTGGGATAAAAATGTGCGAGAACGTCGATCGAACTCGTGACGGCTCGGAGTGCTCGTCCCAAGGTCGGTCTAACGCTGAGTAACAAGGGTTGGCCGAAGCCGAGACTACTACTAACCTAAACTAAGATAAAAGCCGAAGCTTGATAGAGATTTTGTGATTTGGTTTGTGGATGATGTTTTTGATCGCCCCTTGCCTTGCTTATATAGAAAACGAAGATCGCCTAAGCTTCGCTCTAACCGTGTTGTAGTCGGACTCGGAGTCCTCGTCGCTTATCTTCAGCCAGGCTTTACCCTTATCCCGACTGAACTCGAAGGCCCGAAGCCTATCTCTTTCAATGCTTATCTTCGTCTGAAAACGGACTTCCACCGCTTATCCCCGCCTAATTCGGATTTGTTGTGCCGGGGTCTATCCTTGTCTCTTAAGAACTCAGGGTGTATCGAGTATCCCAGAGCTCCTCCAATCCCTTCAAGAGTCTGCCTTAAACTTGGTCTCTTCGTATCTCCGTCCACCTATGTAGAGTCCGTGCTAGCCCGGTCTCTTCCACCTTATCTCATGTACACCGGGTGCTACATTTAGCCTCAAGAGATTGGTCTCACCTGAAGTGAGGAAACTAGTTTTCTACTTGAGCAAATGGCAATCGGTGCCCCTATTCGGTACTTTCAATTGGCGCCGGATTTAGGTGCCTTCAATCGGCGCCTCATTTAGTGCCTCAGCCGACACCGCATCTGCTTCAAGTGCCTTTTTGACATCCTTCTGCCTCGAATTTGAAGAATTCATAAACTACAAAGTTGTAGCTCTATGTCTTACCTTCACACAGCAACTTGAATCGCATTAATCCGAGACTCGAGTCAAAAGATATGACCTGGCGCCGGATTTACTTCCTCTACTTGGCGCCAGGTTGGCTTCCCACACTTGGCGCCGGTTTTAGACATCCATCCACTCTGAATTGGCCCAAGTGATGAACTACAAAGTTGTAGGCCTATCTAGTATCTTTCCATAGGCTCACAAATCACCTTAATCCGAGGTCCGAGTCAAAAGTTATGACCACTTTACCACAGACAGCCGAAGCCCCTTTAACCGCCTTCACTTGGCGCCGGGTTTCCTTTCACCCACTTGGCGCCGGGTTTACTTGGCGCCGATATTGGACTTCCTTTCACTATGAATCGGCAAAAGTGATGAACTACAAAGTTGTAGGCCTATCTAGTATCTTTCCATAGGCTCAAGAATCACCTTAATCCGAGGTCCGAGTCAAAAGTTATGACCACTTTACCACAGACAGCCGAAGCTCCTTTAACCGCCTTCACTTGGCGCCGGGTTTCCTTTCACCCACTTGGCGCCGGGTTCACTTGGCGCCGATATTCTCCTTCCTTCAATTGGCGCCACACTCGCCTCTGCTCAGTTGGTGCCACACTCGTCTTTCCTCAGTTGGCGCCACACTCGCCTTCGCTCAGTTGGCGCCGGGTTCGCCTCTCCTCGGTTGGCGCCGCATTTAGTTGGCGCCAGGTTGGCCCTCCAACCAGTTGGCGCCGCATTTAGTTGGTGTCGGGCTCACCTCCATTGAGTTGGTACCTCACTCGCTTTAGGAGAATAAATGCTCCATTCGACTTCACTTCTCGAACTTGTGAAGTCAATCACGCACCCAACTCCCATACTCGCAACCCCAACCTTGTAAATTATTTTGCCCGTCAACATAACCATATCCCATTCCTCTCCGGACAACACCAAAAATATTGTCGTTAATAGCGAACCGATCCTTCCTCCTCGAACCGGAGACTAAGGCCCCTGGAAACTCGCAGCCTCAGCTATCAATGCTGGTGTTAATAGCAAACCCGTCCATCCTTCTCGTGTTAACAACGAACCTGTCCGTCCTCCTCGTGTTAACAGCGAACCCATCCGTCCTCCTCGTGTTAACAGCGAACCCGTTCGTCCTCCTGCAACTCGAAACTATGGTTCCAACAAACTTTCAACTTCGGCTAGCAATGCTAAAATTGCTAGTGGGGCTGTCCGTCCTGATACCAAAGTGAAGCTGTCTCTTGGACTGGAACATGGACGAAGAACCTCGCCAGTACGGGAAGACTCTCTTCCAGGTTAGCAGCAACATATATCTTCTGTTCAATAATGGTTCAGGAAAGCAAAACCAAGTCTGAACCTGCCTTTTGTATTGATTTTAATTATGTAGAAATACAGAGACTTCACAAAATTTGAATTCGGTTCGAACAAGACATCTCTGGAGCATCAGTAGAAGGTGGAAGCCCGTCTTTATGATCTCTAGTCAATAACACCAATTTAGAGAGTTAAAAGAAAGTTATTAATAGGATATCTTCAAGAAGCATATGTAATATGGTTCTGAGATTACATAGAAGAAAACAAGGTTCTGCAATAAACGGATACCATGTTCTCCATTTCACTGCATTTCTATTGTGTTCGTTTAATATGGTTCTATTTTCACTAAATTTGGAAAATAATTGGAATTAAAAAAAAAACTGGAAGAGAGGGAAACATAGATTAGGTTTGGATTTTATCAGTTAGGTTTATATATTATAGTTCAGTACATGTTACATATCAAATTAGTACGTAACATTCTGGAACAGCACAAAAATGTATTGAATAGATCACCTCTACGAGCCAGTGCAGTCAATAGCGCATTGTAAGTGGTTTGGGGCAAACACCGACCAAAAAAAAAATTCATCGTGGTATTTTTCATTTGTGTACAAGTATCCTGATTCCTCGACAAAAAGAAGATTTCGGCAAAACTTTATGTACATTTTTAAGGATCCATCAATCCCTTGGCTATATATTAGATATCTTAATCTCATCGCAAGTCTATGTGGAAGACAATGAGGCAATCTCTTGAATTTTGACAATTTATGGACGACTTATTTTTTTGACTGGCTTATGTCCACCATGGGAGTTCTTATTCTAGCACACGAAAGGAAGAGAGAGGAAGGTTTTATTTTCAAACAAATTTTATTGTATATTTATTATGAATTTATGATATTTGTTTGGTGTATTGTATTTAAGGTCCATGGACATTTTAGTCAACATAAACTGAATAGCAGAGGCAGTGATCCAAGTTTTTTTTTAAATTTCCATTGCTCCAAGCCATGCTCTATCCCAAACGCTAGGACTTTGAACATTTTCAATACGACATGGTACTTTGGTGAAGTAGACTAACTAATGCAATTTGAATTAGATAAAATTTTTGAAAAATAAATTTTTTTTCCAAATATGTTTTTTGCTTTTAAATTTGTCACTCATCCCAAGAACCCTCTTAACCAAAATATCGAATAGATGAGATTTTTTTTTCTCGTAAAAAATTACAAAAAATTTTCTGAGTGAATAATAAACTAATTTTTTTTTCTAAATAGAAAGTTTAAAAAAAGGAAAAAAAAGAACAGGGAAAGCGCGTTTTAGAAATTTATTTAAAGAATGAAAAAAAAATCCCCACACAATTCATGTGGGTGCAAACATTCCACGTCAAGATGTAATTTAGTATTTATTATTAAAAAGGAAAGAAAATATGTAAACGATACTGCCCATGAATCAAACCTAGGTTTTTGTGAGAATATAAAAGAAAAGATAATTAACTCTTTTTAATGATGAAATGTCACTTTTTATCGTCATTACATGTTGTTAATAACTTAATGCTCGATATATGTATGGAAAGAATAATTTGACCTTTTATTGTTATAGTAAGTTCCTAATAAAAGGTACCCCTAAAAAAAGTTCCTAATAAAAGGTTATAATTATAGTAAGTAGTTTATCGCTCAGTATATACATGAAAACAGAAGCACAAATAGTTATAGTAAGTTCCTTTAGTAAGGTTATAATTATAATAAGTTGTTAATGGCTCAGTATATACATGGAATAAGAAGAAAACATTGTTATAGTAAGTTTCTTTAGTAAAGGTTATAATTATAGTAAATTAAAAATGCCTTAGTATTTTGATTAAGTGCATATCAGAATTCGGTTAAGTATGATCGAGAAAAAGGCAATGCATAGTAATACGCTGACCGTAAACTCGATTATCTTTAAGTACTACAAGATGCTAGTCATGATCAATAAGATAAAGAAGTATATCGAGAGATTGGTCATAAGCTACGAGGACTTATTGGGGATAATAAAAAGCGAGAGGACGGTTGAAGAGTGGACCGAGCCGAACCACTATACATCTAGTGTCAATTCTCTCTATCTTTATTCTCGTTTACTCTGATTGACTAAGTACCAACAAAACTTAGGAAAATCGATTGAGACCTAATTCATCCCCGCCTTCTTTGGTTGCTTATTGGACCTACATAAGTTGTTAATGGCTCGGTATATACATGGAAAAAGAATCAAAATTTTCATTTTATTGTTATAATAAGTTCCTTTAGTAAAGGTTATAATTATAGTAAGTTGTTAATGACTCAGTATATACATAAAAAATGAATCGAAATTTTCAGTTTATTGTTATAGTAAGTTTCTTTAGTAATTATTATTATTATAGTAAGTGTATTTTTTTCTTCCAAAATGGTTTTATTGCATTAAGTCAGTTTCCAAAATGGTGTGATTTTTTGGCTAGTAATCTTCTAAAAATGTAAACCCACTTTCGGTCGAAAGGGACCAACACGTAAATGCCATCTTCCAGAGAATTTGTGTATAAATACTCCATCCCTTAACAAGTAGCAATTCACAAAACAAAGCAAGTGATACAAAAACTTGAGTGCACCAAAAACAATCTAAAAAAACAGTTTTGGATTGAGCGGGGACAACATAAAAGTCGTCCCTACGGAGGAGATTTCGTTTAAACCATCAGATTTTATTAAAAATCGTGTCTAGAGATTTGACAATCATAAAAAATGTGTCTATGGGTATAATTACTTGATCCATTTCAACAGGGATAAGTTTTGTCCCCACTAAATCTAACCTTAAAGAAAACATGGGTCGTCGCCAATTGTTTCTATCCTTCTTAGCCTTCACTACTCTTCGCTGTTGCTTGACCATATCCCATGCCTCTCCGGACAACACCAACAATATTGTCGTTAATAGCGAACCGATCCTTCCTCCTCGAACCACAAACTATGGCCCCGGGAAACTCGCAGCCTCAGCTATCAATGCTGGTGTTAATAGCAAACCCGTCCATCCTCCTCGTGTTAACAGCGAACCCGTCCATCCTCCTCGTGTTAACAGCGAACCCGTCCGTCCTCCTCGTGTTAACAGCGAACCCGTCCGTCCTCGCCGATATAGGAAGACTCTCCTCCAGGTTAGCAGCAACATATATCTTCTATTCAATACAGAGACTTCCTTTTGTATTGATTTTAATTATGCAGGAATACAGAGACTTCGCATAATTTGAATTCGATTCGAACAAGGCATCTCTGGAGCACTAGTAGAAGGTGGAAGCCCGTCTTTATGATCTCTAGTCAATAACACCAATTTAGAGAGAAATAAAAATTACTAATAGGATATCTTCAAGAAGCATATGTAACTTGCAGAGGTCAACACATCCTCTAATATGGTTCTCAGATTACATAGAAGAAAAAAAGGTTCTGCAATAAACGGATACCATGTTCTCCATTTCACTGCATTTCTATTGTGTTCCTCTAATATGGTTCTATTTTCACTAAATTTAGAAAATAATTGGAATTCAAAGAAAACTGGAAGAGAGGGAAAAAGAGATTAGGTTTGGATTTTATCAGTTAGGTTTATTTATTTTAGTTCAGTACATGTTACATATCAAATTAGTACGTAACATTCCAGAACAGCACAAAAATGTATTGAATAGATCACCTCTACGAGTCAGTGCATTCAATAGCGCATTGTAAGTGGTAAGACTTGGGGCAAACATCGACAAAAAACTTCCTTTTGTATAGTAAGTTCCTAATAAAAGGTACCCCTAAAAAAAAGTTCCTAATAAAAGGTTATAATTATAGTAAGTAGTTTATGGCTCAGTATATACATGAAAACAGAAGCACAAATAGTTATAGTAAGTTCCTTTAGTAAGGTTATAATTATAATAAGTTGTTAATGGCTCAGTATATACATGGAATAAGAAGAAAATATTGTTATAGTAAGTTCCTTTAGTAAAGGTTATAATTATAGTAAGATGAAAATGCCTTAGTATTTTGATTAAGTGCATATCAGAATTCGGTTAAGTATGATCGAGAAAAAGGCAATGCATAATAATACGTTGATCGTAAACTCAATTATCTTTAAGTGCTACAAGATGCTAGTCATGACCAACGGGATAAAGAAGTATATCGAGAGATCGGTCATAAGCTACGAGGACTTAACTTACAAGTTAGGTAAATGACTTTTCTTACTCTCCAAGCAAGTCTTAAAGTACCTTTTCCACGTCGCATGTAGCCATTGATAGCTGTTGGGAATAGAAGCCTTCATTAGCTAGGAAAGCAGCCAACACCTTTCTTCCTAGGACTTGAGTTAACCTCAACTTTGGGTTGATAAAAATAGTTGTTACAAACAAAGATAACAAAGATTCACAAACTACTTTTGTATCGGGTTATGTTAGTATAAAACAAACATAATTCGAAAAATTATGCTCAGGTCCATAGAAGAGTGTTTTAACCACCAAGGTTAATTATAACCTTTCCAAGGTAATTATAAAACTCTTTTCAAGGTTAATCTCTCTAATCCATAGAAGAGTATTTTAACCACCAAGAAACCAAGCCATGGCGAGGCGCATATACGACAGATAAAAGCCTTAATCATCTTGATCTTGACTAGGTTCAATTTCAAACTTGCCTTTGGATAAATATCTGGATCTTTGTTGTCAAGCTTCAACTAGAGTGTGTAAGTAAAGACTTGATCTAGACATAGGAAAATTCTTAACAACCAAACTCATAAAATAGTCTTCGTTGACCACTTTAGATTTCACCGAGAAATTAATAATCACATGACAACAAAATTTATGACCCCGTGTAAGAATAAACTTAGTCTCAACAAAAAATTTACTTACCTAATTTGTAAGTTAAGTCCTCGTAGCTTATGACCAATCTCTCGATATACTTCTTTATCCCTTAGATCATGACTAGCATTTTATAGTACTTAAAGATAACTGAGTTTATGATCAGTGTACTACTATGCATAGTCTTTTTCTCGATAATATTTAAGAATCATCATCACTGGCATCTCTTTCATAACCTCTTCCATCATCTGACATCTGAGTCATGGCCAAAGACATCGTCGTAGCTTGACTCAAAGGAACTCTTGTCCCAATCTTTACCTACGAAGAAGGCTCTTTGGAAGGCACTGGGTGATTCTCTCTTTTTCTTCATGACAGCAGAGGCAGAGGCCTTCTTGGCTTTTGGTGGAGTCTTGGTGAGACTCTTCTTCTTCTTCATCTGCACAGGCTTCTCTGGCAACGAAGTCCTAACTCGTGAAGTTGAGCCATTCTTCCTCTTTGGGACTACATCAACGCTCTTACCTTTTTTCTTGCTTTTATCTTCATCGGCTGCCTCGATAATGATCTATGTGGCAGCAGCAACAGTGTCGAGGACTGTATTTTGGCTCTCTTCAGCCATAGCTTTAACTTCCTGAGCTTCTTTCTCAGGAATAGCTTTTTCTTCTTGTTCTGCTACAATATTTTTCATTGCATCTTCTTCTTCTTATGTTCCCTTTTTTTAGCCATGTCTTCTTCTCCCCCTAAGGTGCCCTTATCAGAAATGTTACCTTCAGCAAACAGTCTGCGACCTGCTGGGGTGATGGACAGTTTGCTCCTTGTCTTGTTAAACAGATCAGTACTTTTTGAGCAAGGAACGAAGGGAGGAACATGTGCTGGTGTGGGAATTGGAGACTCCTTAAGTCTTTCAAATGTGTCAACCACTTGGTCAAATAGTGGAGGGGATTCCTTTTGTTGTTTACTTTCAACTTGGATTTCTGTGTTGGGAGCAACAACTTCTTCTTCTTCTTCTTCTTCTTCTTCTTCATCAGGAATATGATGATCTAGAGAGGCACTGACAAAAGGAGAATTATCTCCTTCAAGAATAGGATCGGTAGATTTTTGAGGTGAGGAGTTGGTGTTGTTCATAGGCAGGATGCCAATACCCTCAGACTGAGCAGATGGCGCCAGTTTGGAGGGATCAGCCTGAGCCTTCAGCAACACAAACCTCCTGCTGTAACTTCTTGTACTTCTTCTGCAACTTGACAACTTACTTCTTCAGAGCAAGTAGTTAATTCTTCATCTTTTTACCAGTTTTCTCAGACTTCTTCAACTTAGGACAGCGTGGAAAGAAGACTTTATTGGAGGAACCATTGAGATTGAGTCAATTTCTCTTCTCAGATTGAGAAGCCCTTCTCTTAATGGACAGAATGGCATTCTTCCTATTTCTGTTCATCCATTTCATATCTTTCTCCTTCACTCCAATCCTTTACAATATTGTATAGTTGTAGACATCCGTAGGCACGTCACCCTTATCCATAGGGTCACATATTCCAACCATAACAAGGATAGAACATATGATCCTCCCATAAGGATGGAACTGTTAGGGCTCTCTTGTTACTGCCTTGATCTTACAGATCAGAAACTCTGCAACATTGATATTGTCTTTGGCCCATACGTGCTTGAGGAAGTTTATTTATTCATTGGTAATAGCATTAGTATTGGAGGACTTGTTGAAGATAGTCGTGGTGATAAAATATTGAACCATCCAGAAATCAACATCATAGATCGTGGTGGCTCTATAGTTCACTTCAACCTTTTTGAACGAAGTCCCACTGATCTTGTTGCACGTTTCCAGCCCCTGCAGCCTCTTATTCTTGAACTTGGCTAAACTTAGCCCTTCACAACTTATCCCAAATATAAATCCCGAGGTGTGACCGTATATAAATCCTTCCCCTAAAACCATCGCAGAGCTCTAGCATCATACCTAGATCCTCCAGTTGCCCTAGGTGCTAGATGTCCATGGGTTAATAAAGTAGCAAAGAATTCCCTCACTTTGTCAGTATTAATCCCACAACCTATCATCGATAGACCTAATAAACTAGACACGTTCAACCACTCTTTAGTCCTCTCACCAAACCCCTTGGGCAACAGATTACCAAAGTCAGTTATTCATCCATTAATGATCTTCTTAAAGCTCAGCATGTTGAATCGATCAAGAAATTCTTCATGCATGAACTGAAAGTTCTCAAAGACAGGATGAATGATTACCGGTTTATGAGATTTGGGTGTACACCTTCTCCTGAATGTATCCTCTGTCACAGTGACCTAAGTATCATCTCAATCTTCTTTGTTCTCATGAACCACCTTTCTTTTGGAGGTTCTCGAAGAGAAAGACCCCATTTCTTCCACGGAGGGCTTGACCCTCTTTGCCTTGGTCTCATCCTCGGAAGATGATCTCTTCTGCATGCCCAACTTGACAGCCTCCCTTTTCTTCTTGCACACCTTCTTCTCTGGTGGCTCGATAATTGGGGCTTTTCCCTTAACATCTTACCTGAGCGCAGGAGGCAGAACTTCCTCCTCTTGCTCCTCTGCATGCCTCTCTTCCTCTATCTCTGATTGGTTTTCAATAGAGTGGCGAGTTTTTCTTTTCGAAGGGAGTGTGGTCTTGGATTTAGACTTGGAGGACTCACCCTTTTCTATAGTAGGTGCTCCCAATGCCTTCTCTTTCTCTTTCAACCAAAAAACACCTGATTCTTCTCCTTGGGTAGTTTTTTAGGCTTAGAAAGGCTTTGTAGTCGGCTAGAGCACCTCATCTTCCCAGACGAGAGAGAGGGAGAGAGAGAGAGAGAGTGTCTGTGTGTGTGTGTGTGAGAGAGAGAGAGAGAGAGACTCTTATAGAAACCCTTGGGAGAGAGAAGGAGTGGAGGTTCTCTGGCGAATGAAAGGACGGAGAGAGTGGATGAAGTTGATTATTACAAATTTAAATCAGATATAATCACTCTAATTTATAGGCTTAGCAAAAATCAGTTGAAGAGACACCAAAGATCAGCTAACTTTTCTTCCAAGGCTTGGCTTGAAGTTTACTTCGACATGAGGGGTTGATTTGATCCTTCAAATAGCTGTTACAAATAAGGCAAAAAGAACTTCCGAAACAGCTTTTGTTATCAGATTGTGTTAGTATAAATCAAATACAATTTATACGGTGCTCTTTAACCACCAAGCAACTAAGCTTAACGAGGAACTTATACGGTGGCTAAAAGCCCTAATCATGTTGTTTTTGGCGAAGTTTAAATTCAAACTTGCCTTGGGATAAATATCTAGATCTTTTGGTCAAACTTCAACTAGCATGTGTAAGTAAAGACTTGAACCAGACTTAGGAAAATTCTTAACAACTAAAGTTTTCTAGTGACTTTTAAAAACTAGAGGATTCTAGTGAGCCTTGAAAACTAGTGTATTGGTAAGGTTGCTAGTAAGCCAAGAAAACTAGCATGCACTTATGTTCTTTGTTTTATGGAATAAAAGGAAGCGACGTGTTTGAAGAGTGGATGTAGGCTCAAATGCACAAGAGCTGAACCACTATACATCTGGTGTCAAATCTCTCTATCCCTATTCTCATTTACGCTGATTGACTAAGTACCAACGGAAGTGGTAGGCTCAAGTGGACCGAGCCGAACCACTATACATCTAGTGTCAATTCTCTCTATCCCTATTCTCGTTTACTCTGATTGACTAAGTACTAACAAAAGTTGAAAAAATTGATCTTGATCTAATTCATCCCCACCTTCTTTGGTTGCTTATTAGACCTACATAAGTTGTTACTGGCTCGGTATATACATGAAAAAAGAATCAAAATTTTCATTTTATTGTTATAATAAGTTCCTTTAGTAATGGTTATAATTATAGTAAGTTCTTAATGACTCAGTATATAGATGAAAAATGAATCGAAATTTTCAGTTGATTGTTATAGTAAGTTCCTTTGGTAAATTTTATTATTATAGTAAGTGTATTTTGTTTTTCCCAAAATGGTGTTATTGCCTTAAGTCAGTTTCCAAAATGGTGTGATTTTTTGGCTAGTAATCTTCTAAGAACGTAAACCCACTTTCGATCGAAAGGGACCAACACGTAAATGCCATCTGCCAGAGAATTTGTGTATAAATACTCCATCCCCTTAAAAGTAGCAATTCACAAAACAAAGCAAGTGATACAAAACTTGAGTGCACCAAAAACAATCTAAAGAAAACATGGGTCGTTGCCAATTGCTTCTATCCTTCTTAGCCTTCACTACTCTTCTCTGTTGCTTGACAATATCCCATTCCTCTCTGGACAACACCAACAATATTGTCGTTAATAGCGAACCGATCCTTCCTCCTCGTGTTAACAGTGAACCTGTCCGTCCTCCTCGTGTAAATAGTGAACCTGTCCGTCCTCCTCGTGTAAATAGCGAACCTGTCCGTCCTCCTCGTGTTAACAGTGAACCCGTCCGTACTCCTCGTGTTAACAGCGAACCCGTCCGTCCTACTCGTGTTAACAGCGAACCCGTCCGTCCTCCTCGTGTTAACAGCGAACCCGTCCGTCCTCCTCGTGTTAACAGCGAACCTGTCCGTCCTCGCTGATACGGGAAGACTCTCCTCCAGGTTAGCAGCAACATATATCTTCTGTTCAATAATGGTTCAGGAAAGCAAACACAAGCCTGAAACTTCCTTTTGTATTGATTTTAATTATGCAGGAATACGGAGACTTCGCAAAATTTGAATTCGGTTCGAATAAGGCATCTCTGGAGCACTAGTAGAAGGTGGAAGCCCGTCTTTATGATCTCTAGTCAATAACACCAATTTAGAGAGTTAAATAAAAGTTACTAATAGGATATCTTCAAGAAGCATATGTAACTTGCAGAGGTTAACACATCCTCTAATTTGGTTCTCAGATTACCTAGAAGAAAAAAAGGTTCTGCAATAAACGGATACTATGTTCTCCATTTCACTGCATTTCTATTGTGTTCCTCTAATATGTTTCTATTTTCACTAAATTTGGAAAATAATTGAAATTCAATGAAAACCGGAAGAGAGGGAAACAGAGATTAGGTTTGGATTTTATCAGTTAGGTTTATATATTATAGTTCAGTACATGTTACATATCAAATTAGTACCTAACATTCCGGAACAGCACAAAAATGTATTGAATAGATCACCTCTACGAGCCAGTGCATTAAATAGCGCATTGTAAGTGGTAAGACTTGGGGCAAACATCGAAAAAAAAAAAACTTCATCGTGGTATTTTTCATTTGTGTACAAGTATCGTGATTCCTCGACAAAAAGAAGATTTCGGCAAAACTTTATGTACATTTTGAAGGATCCATCAATCCCTTGGCTATATATTAGAAATCTATGTGGAAGACAAGGGGGAAATCTCTTGAATTTTGAAAATTTATGAACGACTTATTTTCTTGACTGGCTTATGTCTACCATGGAAGTTCTTATTCTAGCACACGAAATGAAGAGAGAAAGGGTTTTTTTTCAAACAAATTTTATTGTATATTTATTTTGAATTTATGATATTTGTTTTGTGTATTGTATTTAGGGTCCATGGACATTTTAGTCAACATAAACTGAATAGCAGAGGCAGTGATCCAAGTTTTTTTTTATTTCCATTGCTCCAATCCATGCTCTATCCGAAACGCTAGGACTTTGAACATTTTCAATACGACATGGTAATTTGGTCAAGTAGACTGACTAATGCATTTCGAATTGGATAAAATTTTTGAAAAGTGAAATAAATAAATGGGCCAAAGTTTGCAATAATTTTCACTTCATCAATATTAACAAATAAATTTTCTTTCTGAAAGTTTGCACGTTGGCCCATAATTTGCACATGGTGTTCCCGTATCCCTGCATCGAGCGGTCATGAATATTAATAATTGAATTGACTCAATAATGTTTACAATGTGTTGGGATAAAAATGTGCGAGAACGTCGATCGAACTCGTGACGGCCCGGAGTGCTCGTCCCAAGGTCGGTCTAACGCTGAGTAACAAGGGTTGGCCGAAGCCGAGACTACTACTAACCTAAACTAAGATAAAAGCCGAAGCTTGATAGAGATTTTGTGATTTGGTTTGTGGATGATGTTGTTGATCGCCCCTTGCCTTGCTTATATAGAAAACGAAGATCGCCTAAGCTTCGCTCTAACCGTCTCGTAGTCGGACTCGGAGTCCTCGTCGCTTATCTTCAGCCAGGCTTTACCCTTATCCCGACTGAACTCGAAGGCCCGAAGCCTATCTCTTTCAATGCTTATCTTCGTCTGAAAACGGACTTCCACCGCTTATCCCCGCCTAATTCGGATTTGTTGTGCCGGGGTCTATCCTTGTCTCTTAAGAACTCAGGGTGTATCGAGTATCCCAGAGCTCCTCCAATCCCTTCAAGAGTCTGCCTTAAACTTGGTCTCTTCGTATCTCCGTCCACCTATGTAGAGTCCGTGCTAGCCCGGTCTCTTCCACCTTATCTCATGTACACCGGGTGCTACATTTAGCCTCAAGAGATTGGTCTCACCTGAAGTGAGGAAACTAGCTTTCTACTTGAGCTAATGGCAATCGGTGCCCCTATTCGGTACTTTCAATTGGCGCCGGATTTAGGTGCCTTCAATCGGCGCCTCATTTAGTGCCTCAGCCGACACCGCATCTGCTTCAAGTGCCTTTTTGACATCCTTCTGCCTCGAATTTGAAGAATTCATAAACTACAAAGTTGTAGCTCTATGTCTTACCTTCACACAGCAACTTGAATCGCATTAATCCGAGACTCGAGTCAAAAGATATGACCTGGCGCCGGATTTACTTCCTCTACTTGGCGCCAGGTTGGCTTCCCACACTTGGCGCCGGTTTTAGACATCCATCCACTCTGAATTGGCCCAAGTGATGAACTACAAAGTTGTAGACCTATCTAGTATCTTTCCATAGGCTCACAAATCACCTTAATCCGAGGTCCGAGTCAAAAGTTATGACCACTTTACCACAGACAGCCGAAGCCCCTTTAACCGCCTTCACTTGGCGCCGGGTTTCCTTTCACCCACTTGGCGCCGGGTTTACTTGGCGCCGATATTGGACTTCCTTTCACTATGAATCGGCAAAAGTGATGAACTACAAAGTTGTAGGCCTATCTAGTATCTTTCCATAGGCTTAAGAATCACCTTAATCCGAGGTCCGAGTCAAAAGTTATGACCACTTTACCAGACAGCCGAAGCTCCTTTAACCGCCTTCACTTGGCGCCGGGTTTCCTTTCACCCACTTGGCGCCGGGTTCACTTGGCGCCGATATTCTCCTTCCTTCAATTGGCGCCACACTCGCCTCTGCTCAGTTGGTGCCACACTCGTCTTTCCTCAGTTGGCGCCACACTCGCCTTCGCTCAGTTGGCGCCGGGTTCGCCTCTCCTCGGTTGGCGCCGCATTTAGTTGGCGCCAGGTTGGCCCTCCAACCAGTTGGCGCCGCATTTAGTAGGTGTCGGGCTCACCTCCATTGAGTTGGTACCTCACTCGCTTTAGGAGAATAAATGCTCCATTCGACTTCACTTCTCGAACTTGTGAAGTCAATCACGCACCCAACTCCCATACTCGCAACCCCAACCTTGTAAATTATTTTGCCCGTCAACACAATGTAACACACGCGCAATCTTTAAGAAAACTCTTATCTTAAATTTGCAGTCTCAGATGCTACACAATAATAAGTTTGTGAGTTTTATTAACGAGGCTCTAGTGTTCTTCTATTTACTTTACATACCCATTAGCATACAACTCCTATCCAAGTTACCATAATGTGAATTTAAATTTTACTTGACCTGAAGCTATCGGAGGTTGCCCTGAAGCTGTTGTGGATTCGTTGGCCGACTCTGGGCAGCAGTTCGCTGCTGCTGACATTACCGTGGGGTTGCTGCCGGCTGCGGATGGGGTGGCGTAAGATTGGTTTGATCAGCTTTTTATTGCAGGGATGTTATCTAGTTTCAGCCTTCTGCAATTCGCAGGAAGTTTTTTTTGAAGAGTAAAAGCTACAAACTTCATTAATCAAGCGAATCGAACAAGAGAAGCTCCTCAAGACCAAGAGGAGGGTTGGTAGTTACATCGTCCAAAAGAGTACTTAGTCTAGAGGCATGAGCTAACCAGTTTGCAACTTGGTTAACAAACCTAGGTACATAAAATAGCTTACACGTAGATAAACTCAAAAGTATAGTTTGTACTTCCATAGCCTGAAGCTCATTTTGGCAATCAATTTTGGAAGTAGCAAAGTTAATAAATTCCACCAGACCCTTGCAATCCGACTCCAGCGTGATCTTGCAAAGTGGAAAATAATTCTTGATGTACTTGACAGCCATATCAATGGCTACCAGCTCAGCTTCAGTAAGTTAAACAAGGGTATTTCGCTCCCTCTGTCCCCATCTCATTCATGTTGTCGTGTTAGAAAGCCCACAGAGAAGGCTGCTGCATGTTTGATTCAGAAATTGAAGGTCAATTAGCCGTGGCGAGCAACGAAGTTAAGTCTTGGCTCTATTATGGTTGGCATGGATGTGCAAGACAAGGCCCTTCAAGCGGATTGCTATAGGCATTTCTTGGAAGTAAGACACTGCTTATATTCTTCAAGCGATTAGGGACCTCTTCACCTATAGAGGGTGACTCGCTGAGTTCAGGCATGTCTTTTGAGGGCTAGCTAGATCAACTTCTAATTGCTCCGGTTGCCAGGGCCTCTCCCGTCATGCCGCTGCCCATTGCTGTCTCCAGGAGGGCTGCCAAGTGTTGTCCATTCAATCTGACCCCGACAAGGTCTATTTGTCGAGAACAAAAACCCACAGAGAAGGCCGCTGTACTTATAAAGTTTTCGTTGTAGAAACTTAAAATTAAGTCCCCGGCGCATACAGAAACTTAAGATCAAGTCCCCGACGCGTCCTCTGTCGGCATGTTCCCTTTGGCATTGAGGTACAGATGATGCGCTCAAAGTGGAGCTTACATCAGAGGCGTGGCGTCTTGCAATTATCTTTGGTTTTTTGTGGGAGGAGGACACTTCTCATATCCTCCATGAGATTAAACGGGTGGCTCATGGTCCGGAGCTTCTTTGGTTCTTTGACCCCCATGAATTTGTTCGTTGAGACATATGTTGGTGTATTTTTTTATGTAAATTTGGATTTATTCTCGACATGCCTTAGGGCTTCTAGTTTATGTATTCTTTTTGTGTGCTTCGGTGATTGTACTCAGATAGCGCTCATCAGCTTCACCTGATGTCTGTTATCTGGTACGCAAGGTACGGCGCCCTTCGTACCACTGGTGTAAACTTTTTTCTTGGTTACTTTTGGGGAATATACTACTTCATTTATATAAAAAAATTAAGATTTCACTTAAATTTGACATTATTTACTTTGAATTGTGTATATTTTTATGTTATATATATAGTATTATATATTTTTTTAGGGGTTGGTATTTTATAAATTAACATGTAAAGTATTTGATAATTGCTAAAAGAGCTTGTTGTCCAACAGCACATGCGTTGTAAATATTTAGAAAGTCTAGGATTCAAATCCTAGCATTGTCATGGTATAAAATTTATCTTAAATTTTTTTTTGATAATTCCACGAGTATACTCTGAATAATAGCATTGACCATGTATAAATATTTGACTTCAAGAACCGGCAATCGTTCTTCATCCACCAGATTTAAACAAATGCCTTGATAAAATAGCTAATTGAAAAAGTATAAAATGAGCTTCCCATTGAGATATATTGACCTGTCTTTCTGTCGTATTTTTACTTTTTTTTACGTACCCTCTAGACATATCTCTAAGTACAGGTGATGAAAATTGAAAAGTAATAAATTCTAGAGGGTGCGGAATTTACCTTTTGACCCTCTCCTCTCGTTACCACCAAACTACCATCAGTTAGCTTATTTTCTGTTATAGTAATAAAAATCACAACACCACCAAATAATATTAAACTCTAGTAGATTTCATGTCATGCATAGTAATACTAGTAATAATATTTACATGTTACATTTGAATTATAAAATTCTCTCATATATAGAGCAACTGCACTTAAGGACCTTGGCTTTTGAGCAATCACATGAAGACTTGTTTTTCGTAATTTATCTACCGAGAGTATCAATGAAACCATTGAAAACCTGAACATCGATGTTGAGTAAAAGAATGTAAAACCAGAAACTTTTTGTTTAGAAGAACCTATTGTATTGAAAAACTACGGAAGGTAATAGGGATATGCACGATTTGTCTACAGAAAAACAAGGAGAAAGATTAGGATGTCTTAATCTCAAAGTCCCAACTGGTTACTAAATTCCGCCACCCACGCAACTCATTCTTCATTTTTTAACAAATACATTTAACTGATTTTTTAAAGAGCTTTTTGTTATTTTTCTGTCAAAATCATCTAATAAACAAATATACACACAATCTATTTATCCAAGTTAAATTTGGGCGAAACATTTGAACAATAACGACGTTTTAATCTAACATTTTTCTAAACAATTATTCACTCGAACTTGAAGCAGAATAATTACTTAAACTAGCGATCGCTAATTTACATAGTGGGGCTTCTTAAGGTTTAGTCTATATCACCTAGTATATAGTTCATTAGACATAATCTTGTTTCGAATCACATAAAATTTTAAAAAATACCAAAACTTTTTAACAAATATTTTAACATTTATTCTATACTAAAAATTCAAATTCTAAATCTAATGAAAATTTTTAAGTCAACAAGTATGAGTCATGATAAGTGAAGTGGGTCATTATCATGTCCCTTTCCCGATTAATTAGTCTCGCGCCCATATCTAAGATGTAGACGAAATAGATACAAGAATTTTCTCTAAGCCAGAATCCACCCATTCCCAAGTTGACAATATTTGCAACCGTTAGAGCGTAAAATAATCAACGGATTTGAGTCGAATCTACCTCGATAAAATATCTGTAACTTCTGACTCAAGCATCATATTGATGCGATTCTAAAAACTACAAAAAGATAAGACATGGATCTGCAAATTTATATTTCTGTGAGACTGTGCCATCTCCAAATTTGGCACGAAAAAGTTTCAAAATCGGATTAGAAGTCTCGGCAATTTGAGAATTAGCCCGATTGATGGTTCTCATACAAATTTGAACATACAAGGAGTCTTAGGCAAGTTCGATGTCTACCAAAGAATCATGGATGCATGAATGAATTCAAGACGAGGATGACTTCTTGCTAGAATGAGCATACAAATAGATGTCCATGGTTGTTAGTTTGAGTTTGTATTGAACTAGGACACCTATTTCGATTAGAACACGACCAAGTACTTTTGATTTGGCCTAGGCTAGGACTCTCAATCAGGAGAGGCAAGGGCCAGGTAAGGTACCTCACATACAATACACAAAATCATACATATAACTACCTTACAACCATGTTATTCGCACCAGTTCTCTTTTTTTCCTCCCCTTAATTCCTTAATAAAGTTCTTGTTCCTCCACCAATTCTTTTCTAGATATATCTCTAAGTACAGGTGATGAAAATTGAAAAGTAATAAATTCTAGAGGGTGCGGAATTTACCTTTTGACCCTCTCCTCTCGTTACCACCAAACTACCATCAGTTAGCTTATTTTATGTTATAGTAATAAAAATCAGAACACCACCAAATAATATTAAACTTTAGTAAATTTCGTGTCATGCATAGTAATACTAGTAATTATATTTACATATTACATTTGAATTATAAAATTCTCTCATATATAGAGCAACTACACTTAAAGACCTTGGCTTTTTGAGCAATCACATGAAGACTTTTTTTTCGTAATTTATCTACCGAGACTATCAATGAAACCATTGAAAACCTGAACATCGATGTTGAGTAAAAGAAAGTAAAACCAGAAACTTTTTGTTTAGAAGAACCTATTGTATTGAAAAACTTCGGAAGTTAATAGGGATATGCACGATTTGTCTACAGAAAAGCAAGGAGAAAGATTAGGATGTCTTAATCTCAAGTCCCAACTGGTTACTAAATCCCGCCACCCACCCAACTCATTCTTCATTTTTTTACAAATACATTTAACTGATTTTTTAAAGAGTTTTTTGTTGTTTTTCTGTCAAAATCATGTAATAAACAAATATACACACAATTAATTTATCCAAGTTAAATTTGGGCAAACATTTGAATAATAACAACGTTTTAACCTAACATTTTTCAAAAAAATTACTGGTTCGAACTTGAAACATAATAATTAGTTAAACTAGCTCGCTAATTTACATAGTGGGGCTTTTAAGTTTTAGTCTATATTACTTAGAAGTAATATAGAAGTAATCTTGTTTCCAATCACATAAAATTTTTAAAAAAATGTCAAAACTTTTTAACAAATATTTAACATTTATCTTATACTAAAAATTAAATTCGAAATTTAATTAACTTTTTTAAGTCAACAAGTACCAGTCATGATAAGTGAAGAGGGTCATTATCATGTCCCTTTCCCGATGAATTAGTCTCGCGCCCATATGTAAGATGTGGACGAGATAGATACACGAATTTTCTCTAAGCCAGAATCCACCCATTCCCAACTTGACAATATTTGCAACCGTTAGAGCGGAAAATAATCAACAGATTCGAGTCAAATCTATCTCGATAAAATATTCATAATTTTTTACTCAAGCATTATATAGATGCAATTCTAAAAATTACAAAAAGATAAGATATGGATTTACAAATTTGTATTTCTGTGCGACTGTGTCATCTCCAAATTTGGCACAAAAAAGTGTCAAAATTGGATTAGAAGTCTTGACAATTTGGGAATCAGCACGATTGATGGTTCTCATACAGATCCGAACATACAAGGAGTCTTAGGCAAGTTCGATGTCTACCAAAGAATCATGTATGCATGAATGAATTCAAGACGAGGAAGACTTCTTGCTAGAATGAGCATACAAATAGATATCCCTAGTTGTTAGTTTGAGTTTGTATTGAGCTAGGATGCCTATTTCGATTAGAACACGACCAAGTGCTTTTGATTTGGCCTGGGCTAGGACTCTCGATCAGGAGGGGCAAGGGCTAGGTAAGGCACCTCACACACAACACACAAAATCATACATACAACTACCCTACAACCATGCTACTCGCATCAATTCTCCTTTTTTCCTCCCCTTAATTCCTTAATAAATTTCTTTTCTCCTCTACCAATTACAATCTATATATTCTCTCCTCTCTCCATATTTCTTCTCCTCTTACCTTTCGTCTCATCGCTCATGGGACGACCACTCTGGACTCATTCTCAATTTCATTGCGATGTTCTTCCACCATTTTCCATGCAACATAGTTTTTGGCACGTCTGGTGGATCTATGGAGGGCGTCTAATAAAAGCGATCTCTTATCCCTTCTCCTATCAATCATGTCAAAAAATTCATCTATCACGGTTTCCTCTCATGAGAAGGCCGAAAACATATCTTATGCAATAATCACACCATATTTTACCACTAAGCAACTTATGGGCTTTCTTCCAAGAGATGCCTTAGCAGGTTTCTTGGGATTCTTATAATCGAGGTATTAAAGGAAATAATCCTTTGTTTGGCCCGGTCGGTCCGACGACTGTAGTAGTCGAACCGCCTTACCGATTGTTAAAACAAGGTGAAGTACCAATTCGTTAGTCAATTATTGCTCATCCAACTTACCAACAAAGTACTCAGGGGCAATGTGATCTTACCTCAATCGAGGAGCAATGTGATCTTACCTCGATCGAGAGGCACGATAATCTTACCTCGAACGAAAGTCATGATTAATATAATCTCATCACGAGTATAATCTATTATGTTCAATAGTTATAATTTTACCAAGTGATAATTAGCCAAATTATCCTAAGGTTTCAGGTTTATAGTGAAATCACTAATAGGGCCCCTGCTTTTTTAAAAATTATTTTACCGTCCTAGCTCTTTGATTTAATATTGGTCTCAGATCTTTGACTGATGTCGTCGGTAGTCATTTTTCTATTTTTTTGTCAAGAAAATGACAAATATACATAGTTTCAAAAAATGTGGTTTGACCGGCGGTCGAATCATTCAATAGCGGTCCGTTTAGGGGTAAAAATAAAGTGTGGTCGAATTGTCCTATTTCCAGTCAAACCGGGTGATTTTTGCATTCGGTCTGACTAGAGAATAATGGTTCGACCTGAACTTGAAGATTTCAACCCAACTTAAGGGTAACTTTGAAATTCAAGACTTGATTTTTCGAAAAAAAAATCGTGAAAAAAAAATCCGAAATCTTCAAGTTCATGGGTTTTTTCCCAAAATAGTGTTAGAGCAAAGTTTTTTATACCAAAATGGTGACTAATTTTCTGCCCAAAATTGAATATCTATATTAAATCAGTACAGATTGAATATTCAGCCCAGATCGAAAGTAATCTCTCCAACTTTTGACCTTATTAAATTGGTCCAATGTTAATTTCAAATATATTTTTGATATTCTTACACTCCAAATTTGGAGAAGTAATAAACTAAAAAGTTATAGATATACGTCTTACCTTTGCAAAACAAGTTGAATCAACTCAATCGAACTCCGGAATAAGAAGTTGTGGCTCCCCAACCGAAACTCGTGCTTGTAACTCGCTCGACTATTAATTTCAAACATATTTTTGACATTCTTACACTCCAAATTTGGATAAGTCATAAATTAAAAAGTTATAGATATACGTTGCACCTTCGCAAAGCAACTTAAATCAACTCAATCAGACTCTTGAATAAGAGGTTGTGGCTCTCCAATCGAAACTCATGCTCGAAACTCGCTGGACTATTAATTTTATACGTATTTTTGACATTCTTACACTCTGAATTTGGAGAAGTCACAAACTAAAAAATTGTAGATATATGTCATACCTTCGTAAAACAACTTGAAACAACTCAATCGAACTTCAGAATAAGAAGTTGTGATACCCCAAATGAAATTTATACTCGTAACTCGCTCGACTATTAATTTCAAAGGTATTTTCGACATTCTTACACTCAGAATTTGGAAAAGTCATAAACTAAAAAATTGTAGATATATATTCCACCTTTGCAAAGCAACTTGAATCAACTCAATCGATCTCCGGAATAAGAAGTTGTGACTCCCCAATCAAAACTCATGCTCGTAACTCGTCGACTATTGATTTCAAACGTATTTTCGACATTCTTACACTCCGAATTTGGAGAAGTGATGAACTAAAAAGGTTTTGATATATGTCACACCTTCGCAAAGCAACTTGAATCAACTCAATCGACCTCCCGAATAAGAAATTATAGCTCCCAGACCAAAACTCGTGCTCGTAACTGGCTCGGACTTTCGATCTGGGCTGAAAATTCTCTCTGTACCGATTTAATATAGATATTCAATATTGGGCTGAAAATTATTCACCATCGTCACAGATGGAAAATTGTAACAGATCGAAAATATTTATCGACCTGCGGCAAAATCGAAACTTTTTGGATTTTGATCCCAAGTGGAAAAAAATTTTGATCTAAGGAAAGAATCAAAAAAAAATTTCGATATGGAAAATAAATTATATCCGAAATTTTTTCAACAATAATATTAAATCGATAAATTATTTTTTTACTGTAATACAATTTTGGGCAAAAACCCAAGCTCATTTACTTACTGAGTTTTTCTCTCCCTTCTTGTGGAGCTATTCAAAGGAGCTCTTAATGTAGCAGAATAAAAAAGAATAAGTTTATTTTAGTACCTTATAGTTTTATCTGTTTCGCCTGGAGTACCATGTAGTTTCAAATTGGTATTTTAGTACCATGTGGTTAACCACCTATTTTTCGGGTAGGTTCAAGGCAGCTACCCGTCCAAACTCGCCCGAAACGACGTCATTTTGAGATGACGTGGAGGACACGTGGCGGATGACTTTCTTAAGTTAAAGCTTATGTGTAATATTGTAAATTATCTAAACAATCCCTAACCTTTTTTATATAATATAAAAAATTGAAACTTCTTCCCTACCTCATTGCCAAAAATTCAATATCAATTGAAGCCCTGCACCTTAACGTCTTCAAGCAGGAGGATTTCTTGTTGCCGAAAATTCAATATCAATTGAAGTCTTCAAGCTTAACCCACAAAATCAATCCCTTCGAAAACCCATATGTAGACTTCAGATTTGAAAGGGTTGCCGGAGTTGCCGGAGTTCAGATTCGAAAACCAATATTGAAGTCTCTCTCTCTCTCTCTGAACTCGCTTCTTTCTGTATGGAGTTGCAAGCGGCATGGACAAAAATGAGGCGCGGCGAGGCACGACGGCGGTGAGCAGTAATTCTGGGTTTAATCTCTAAGAACATGATAAGGATCCCATTAATCGAAGCCTGAGAACAAGATTGAACGATGGAACAACCACAACGACGTTGACGTAGCTATTATGGGTTTAATCAGCGAGTTCTTAGTAGACAGAGTCAACGACGGGCGGTGGCTCACGGAGCGACTTGCCAGTTTTCATCTCAATTCATTTAAACTTCCAAAACCCAATTCAATCATTTAAACTAAAAACTCAATTCAATGAAAACCCAATTCAATCAATCGAACCCTAATTCAATCAATCGATGAGATGCAACGCAACGCAACCATCGATGTCATCCAAGAGAGATCAACGAAGCGGCCAGACGACGTTGGAGAGGACGACGCCATCGGAGTTGAAGATGGGGTGTTTTTGCTGGGTGGACTCGGCCCAGAGTTGGACGATCTTGGCGGCGTCACAGATGATGGCAAGGTCCATGTACTTCCACTGGCGCATGTGACCTTATTCTTGGCGAGGTTCATGTACTTCCACTTCATCTAGTAGATCTCCAGCTTCTGGTAGTACCAGTCGATCAGGATATGACCGAGATGGGTGTTTACTTGTTTAATTGAAGAAGATGTTCGTCTTCCACTTGACAACGAAGGTTGTACTTGAAGGACTCGAAGAATTTTCTTTCCACGTGGTCGTGGCAGAACTTGGTGGAGCTTGATGGGTTGCTGGGTTAATGGGTTGTGAAGGCTTTATGGAGGAAGGAGAGAGGTGAGAGAGAGGAAGAAGAAGAGGAGGAGGAGGAGGAGGAGTGGACAGAGATGGAGGAAGATTGGTGATTAAGAATTGAATAGGTAATTTACCACTGTCCACGTCAGTTTTAACTTGAGAAAGTCTTTTGCCACGTGTCTTCCACGTGGTCTCAAAACGATGACATTTTGGGCAGGTTTCGACGGGTAGCTGCCCTGGACCTGCCCAAAAAATTGGAGGTCAACCACAGGGTACTAAAATACCAATTTGAAACTACATGGTACTCCAGACGAAATGGGTAAAATCACAGGGTATTAAAATAAACTTATCGCAAATAAAAATAAAGATAAAAAATAGATATGTGGAGAGAGAGTTGAGCTGAAAGAGGAAAGGATGTCTCCGACCAACACTCTACCTCTCCACCATCTACGAGCTCCCCTTAGCAACCTGATTTGTTGGAGGCGGCGGGGGTCTGGGTTTCAAAGCGTTGGTGGCCGAGCGGTGAAGAGATTTGTTGCGATGATTAGATGAGGTGAGAGACGACTGATGGGGGTTTATTTCTCCGACAATTCCCTGAATGGGGTTGTCAGGAGATATTTTTCTTGTCTGGGGTCGAGCCAAAAATCGTTCAGCCGGGAGCATTTTTCCTTCGCACGAAATCGCTGGCTGAAAACCGCTCCAGCGTGAGCATTTTTTTTATACCAAAAACTGCTCCCGTCAGAGCATTTTTTTAATACCAAAAACTGCTCCCGCCGGAGTATTTTTTTTATACCAAAAACTGCTCTCCCGGGAGCATTTTTTTGTACCAAAAATTTCACCAATTTAATTCCAATTGTCCCATTTAAACCAAACCCCGGTCTTAACCATTATACACGTAAGCTTGCAATAAATCTCTTAAATTTTTGTCGTAATAAATCTCAGATTCCATTATTTTTTTAACTTTTACATGTATAATATATATGGTAGTATATGTTATTGGGCAATTAACATCTGTAATAACGAGTCCAGCTTGGCAAAACATCCACAATATACGATAGAAACTTTAAATTTATTTTGTTAATGATCTAAAAATTAGAAAATTAAAATTGAAGTGAACCGCCTCAATGGCGAAAAAAATAATAAAGCTACCAAAAACCGCTCCGCCGGGAGCATTTTTGATTTTTTACGAAAATATTTTTTTGGCCAAAAACCGCTCCGCCAGGAGCGTTTTCTTTTTTTTTATACCAAAAATGCGATTTCCAGCAATTCAATTCCAATTGTCCCATTTAAACGGTCTTAACCATTATACATGTAAGCTTGCAAAAAATCTCTTAAATTTTTGTCGTAATAAATCTCAGATTTCATTAATTTTCTAACTTTTACATGTATAGTATATATGGTATTATATGTTATTGGGCAAAAAATTGACAACATACAATAGAAACTTAAATTTATTTTGTTAATTATCTAAAAATTAGAAAATTAAAATTGAAGTGAACCACCTCAATGGCTAAAAAAATAATAAAGTAACACAATATATTACAACAATCTCTAAGATGAGTACATTTTTACCGAATTTAAGGAACAATAAAGCAATACATATAGAGATTATATTCTCAAGTTGATGAAGTTTTGCCATGTTTCTTGAGCAAGCAGTTTCATGCCGGCCAATAACATCAGCTGCTTTTGATTTGTTTCCAAAATATTTTTTTCACTTTCGAAAAAGTATACTGCACCTATTACAGTGAATAACAAAAAAAATACTCTGAAAGTGGCATTTTAATGTACAAAAAGTACCCATATCTTCATGTACCATTATTCTTATAAGTAACAAGTTACGATTTCATACTGAGTTACTAAGTTCTTCTACCCAAAAAAATGTAACTATTTCAGAGGACATTTTTTAATTTCAACAAAAGAACAAGGTATTTTAATAAAAATATAATAATATTCGACAAAAAATATTGTTGTCTTAACTTTCACTTTCCAAAAAGTATATTGCACCTATTATCCAAAGAGTAATAGCATCAGCTATATTGATTCGTATCCAAAAACTAATATTTCACTCTGCAAAAAGTATGAGGGCTATTCAGAGGCACGTTAGGGCTAGGTTTGTCATTTTTTAGTAATAGTGTGTCCTAAGCACATTGATGTGTCTCGTCATTCTATGAAATGAAACGTCTATTATATATAGCATATTGATTCATTTTCAAAAATTAATATTTTTCTTTACAAAAAGTATACTTCAATTCACAGGCCTGTTAGGTCTCACAGGCAGCCTCTAGGGCTAGTTTTGTTGTATTTTAGTAATAGTGTTCCCTAAATACATTGATATTCGTCATTCTGCCAACTGAAACCTCTATTATATAGCATGAGCTGTATTGATTTGTATCACTCGTTCTACGTAGGCCATCTTAGCTTGCGACAAGTGTAGTGCAATCAGGGTGGCGGGTTGGCCTACGAAAAAAAGCCGCTCCCGCTGGAGCGGTTTTTGGCTAGTTTAATTCCAAACCGGACAATATTTCATATAATTCCAATAAATCTCTTAAATTTTTATTGTGTTGGAACCGCTACAACCATAGCGGTTTTTGGCCTACCAAAAAATTCGCCCCACCATCGTATAAAAAAATGCTCCCGCCGAAGCAGTTTTTGGTATTAAAAAAAACACTCCTACCGGAGCAATTTTTGGCCGGTTTAATTCCAAAAACCCGACAATATTCTATTTAATTCTAATAAATCTCTTAAATTTTTATTGTGTTGAAAACGCTCCGGCCATGGCATTTTCTTGAAAATGCCATGTTCGCAGCATTTTCTTGCACGTTTAATTGTTATAAATTTTGACTTACGATTTCATTCATACTTACCGAGTTTTCTTCTACCAAAAACCAAAAAAATCATAGGATATTTTCTAATTTCAACGAGAGAACCAGGTAATTTTAACATTTCGTAAAAAGTTACTGAATTTGTTATAACTTCCATAGGTTATATTAGACTGATTTAAGATTTTTTTTGTAGTGGAAGCATAATATGGTGGCAGAATTCTTGTTAAGATATGATGGTAATTACTATAACGGTCCCGAAGGTCTGGATTATATCGGGGGACAGAACAAAGTGATCAGATTTGAACATTCAGTTAAATATAACGGACTTTGTGGAGCCATTAGAAGCAAGATTGGATTTGGTAAAAATGAATATATAAGCAGGTTTCTGTTTAGATTGCCGATATTATTAGAACCACCTATTCAGTTTACTTGTATGGATGTTTGTGATGATGCTGATGTGGACACCATGGTTAATAGTATGAATGATTTTCCTGGTTTAAAATATCTACAACTTTATGTTGAGAAAGGAGCAATTGCTATACCACAAAATGAATATTTTGTGGATGGTCAATTGAATGTAAATAGTACTTTTGCTTCTGAGTTCACGAGTACTATGCAATATAATTCGAGTAGACCTAGAACTTCAAGAGTGAATGATTTGGATATAAATTCTTTTCCTGCGGATGATTTGGTATAAAAAAATGCTCCCCACGGCGCGATTTTTGGTATTAAAAAAAATACTCGCGTTTTGGTAAAAAAAAAGTTTTCGGTAAAATAAAGTTTTTGGTATATTGTGTTCTTTATTATTTTTTTAGCCATTGAGGCAGTTCACTTCAATTTTAATTTTCTAATTTTTAGATAATTGACAAAATAAATTTAAAGTTTCTATTGTATGTTGTCTATATTTTGCCCAATAACATATAATACCATATATACTATACATGTAAAAGTTAGAAAATTAATGAAATCTGAGATTTATTACGACAAAAATTTAAGAGATTTTGTGCAAGCTTACATGTATAATGGTTAAGACCGGTTCTGGTTTAAATGGGATAATTGGAATTGAATTGCTGAAAATCGTGTTTTTTGATTAAAAAAAGAAAACGCTCCCGGCGGAGCAGTTTTTGGCCAAAAAAATATTTTCGTAGAAAACAAAAAATGCTCCCGGCGGAGCAATTTTTGTTAAAAAAAAGTTTTCGTTCACTTTGTGTTTCTTTATTGTTTTTTTCCGCCATTGAGGCGGTTCACTTCAATTTTAATTTTCTAATTTTCAGATAATTAACAAAATAAATTTAAATTTTCTATCGTATATTGTGGATGTTTTGCCAAGCTGGACTCGTTATTATAGATATTAATTGCCCAATAACATATACTACCATATATATTATACATGTAAAAGGTAAAAAAATAATGGAATCTGAGATTTATTACAACAAAAATTTAAGAGATTTATTGCAAGCTTACGTGTATAATGGTTAAGACCGGGGTCTGGTTTAAATGGGACAATTAGAATTAAATTGGTAGAATTTTTGGTAAAAAAAATGCTCCCGGGGGAGCGATTTTTAGTTTAAAAAAAATGCTCCCGCCGGAGCAATTTTTGGTATAAAAAAATGCTCCCGCTAGAGCGGTTTTCGGCCAGCCGAGCCGTGGAGCGATTTCATTCGAAAACGCTGCCCGAGCAGCGGTTTTGTGCGAAGGGAAAACGCTATCGGCTGAGCGGTTTCTGGCTTGACTCCAGACAAGGAAAACATCTCCTGACAACCCCATTCAGAAAATTGTCGGGAAAATAAACTCTCATTTAGAAAATTTCCCGCTTGGAAGTCGTCCTCGTCAACGTCTGTTTCTTGCGTTTAAGTTTGAAATGGGGATTGGAAATAAGGGAAGAGGCTGATTTTGTCTTTAGTTTCAGTTTTTGGGATATATGATTGTGTCCAGAGATGATGTAGGGTTGTATCTTTAATTTAGCTTTCTTGGGCTTTTTTTTTCTTTTGTGGGCTGGTTTTCTTTTTGGGCTGGTTTTGTATGGGTTTTTTTTCTTCTGGAAAGTGAAACTATTGCTATTTTAAAAATATAATAAATAATATAGAGGTTGTATTTAAAATCTCTGGTCCGACCAGTCAGACCAAATGATCCAAAGAACAGACCAAATTTGGGTCGTACCAAAATTTTTATTTTAAAACGATGCAAATATACTCTTAAAAAATGTCTTCTTCAACTTTAGAACACTATGATGAACACCAAAAATACCATTCAGAAATCAGCCAAAAAATTAACGGAAAAAAAGAACAAATCTCTAACATTAAATGACATCCAACAACAACAAACCAACATAACATATTTTTGGTTTAATCTGTTTATAACAGCTTTTTGGTTTCCCTAACAACAAAGAAATAAAACCAACAGAGAAGAAACCAAGAGAACAGATTTTTGGTTTAATCTAATGGGCACAAAAAGCAGAGAACATCATCTTATCCTCCGGGATTGAATCCTTGATTGAAAGTTGACAATACTACTGCAAAAAATATCTAAGGACATAAAGGTCATTTCATATAAAAATAAAATAAAAAATGACCGCTAACGTGACGCTAGTCAGGGACCCGAGAACAACATTAAATCAAAGAGTAGGAACGGCAAAATAATTTTTCAAAAGGCAGGGATCCTACTGATAATTTTGCTATAGAACATAAAGCTGAGGGTAATTTGCCCGTGACTGTTTCTTGTTAGTTCATGAATCCTTAATTTTATTTAAAAATAATAGTTTAAATATTAAATATCGCAAATGATCGTTTCAGTGTGAGCCCAATAATCTCGCCAGCCAGCACCTAATTGACGAATAATTGTCCCACTCTATGTCGTTTCTCCCCTAAACGACAAGAAGTCCAACTCCATCCAATCCTCGGCCCCCACAAAGTTCACATGCATGCCTTCTTCCTCCTCTTCCTCCCAAACCTCAAAACACAAAAATCCAACTCAAACCCATAGTTTTAAAAAATATTCGGATGTCGACCAAAATTTTTTTCTGACATCTGAATTAATCAAACAATATGGTCAATAAAATCAGTAATTAACATCTTTGATCGCCGATTCACAATTTGAATAAACTGATCGAACTGCATTTTTTAAAACCACCGTCAAAACACCACTTATTATCCTCATCTCCCTATCAACTAACCAGTATCCCTCCTTCTTTCTCCTCCTCCTCTCACCATCAACAATGGAGCAAACCCTAGTACAAGCATCCCAAACCGAAATCCAAATAAACTTCGCCTTGCACACCAAATGCAGAGCCAGCGTGACGCTAAGATCCCTCTCCTCCACCACCCCAATAGCCTTCAAAATCCAGACCTCATCCCCACACAAGTTCCTCGTCCGACCACCGACCGGTCTCATCCCTCCCTTGTCCTCCGCCACCTTCCAGGTCATCCTCAAACCCCAAACCCACCTCCCCCCGACCTTCCCCCGCTCCCCCACCGACCGCTTCCTCATCAAAACCGCACCCTTCAACAAAACGTCGTCGTTCTCAGATGTCAAGCTGAAGGTGGCCTTCGTGGGCCCCGTTCTGCTCCGCCACGCTGTCTCCGTCGGGGACGTTAACGCCGTTAGGAATCTTCTGAAGAGGGACAAGGCCGTCCTCACGGAGCTGTCACCTCCGGAGAGCGACAGCTTGCTACGTGTCGCCGCGGGGTTCGGCGAGAGGATGGTGGACTTGCTGCTGGAGGCGGGGCTGAGGATCGACGACGGCCCTCGGGGGATGTCGGAGGGGTGGAGCGAGTTACACGTGGCGGTTGGTAGGGGGAACGTGAGGTGCGGGAGGGCGTTGGTGGAGCACGGTGCGGATAAGGACGCGAAGGGCAAGGATGGGAGGACTCCGCTGCATTTGGCCGCGAGCGACGGTGACCGTCGGATGGTGGAGATGCTGGTTGATCTTGGGGCGGACCCCATCGTTGTCGATGGTCGCGGCCGTACTGCGATTGATGCTGCCCGGGACAAGGGACACGTAAGTTTATTACTACTGTCGAATTAATCTAGTTTTTTTTATTACCAATTAATCTAATTTTGACTCTATTAGAACAATTAAATAATGATAAAATTTTACCAACTTGTATTTAATGGTATTTCGAAAGACATAAGAAAAAGGAGCATATAGGAAAAGTTCTAATTGGTTTGAATGTGAGTATTGGCTGGGAAATCTAATTAATAATATATTCAATATTTTAGATTTTATTATTGTTAATTTATTTATACTATGTCAATTGGTATGTTGTGATTACTACAAAATTGTTTGATTATTTATCCCATATCAATTAACTTTGAAAATATTAATGATTGTCCCGAAATAGTTCACATTTCAATTAAATCTTCCACAACTCGATCCTATTTGAATGTGAAAATTATAATAATTGTATCGTACTTTATTATTTACAATATACATGGTGCATTAACCAGTAGTTACTCATTTGACCTTCTTTGTATGGCGGAGTCAGAAATTATCGTTAGTGGATCAAATCTAAAAAAATTTATAGTACTAAATTTCAGATTATTTAATGTTCCTGCAAGGTGCTTTAAATTTTTGTGTAGTACATACATTTAAACATTTATCTAATTATTTAAAGACAAATATTTTAGTGTAATATTTGAAAAAGAAACCTAAATAATGTACCTAGCAAAATTCTACTACGATCCCTAAATAAGCCGGAGTTTTTAATATTATATATGTTTTGTACGACCAATTGAATACACAAATTTCGACTAATCAAAGTTGAACCGATGCAATCGAACATATATTTTCCCGTATCAATCCGAAAAATGCTAAATTAATTAATGTAATGCAGGTAGAAGTGACGCAAATTCTGGAGCGAGGAGAACCGGTTCTAATGGCAGCAATAAAGGGAGACCCAGAACGCTTGGAATTTCTGCTGCAAAAAGGCGCAACCCCAAACTACAGTGACCAATACGGAATTTCGCCATTACACGTAGCCGCCATCAAAGGCCACAGAGATTTGTTATCGCTGCTCCTCCGATACGGCGCCGACTTGGAGTGTACGGACGGAGAGGGCCACACGCCGCTGCACTTGGCCGTCGAGGGCGGCTTCCTGGAGACGGTGGAGGCTCTGGTTGACGGCGGAGCCAATGTAAATGCCAAGAGCGGGCGGGACGCGACGCCTCTTCAGGTTGCTAAGTGTTTTGGTCACGACCACGTTCTGAGGTTTCTTGTGGGTAGGGGAGCGTTCTCCAATTCGTCTTCTAATCCTTCCTCTTTGTCGTCCTCGTTGTCATCGATTAACATGTAAATCTCGTCTGCTAGCTTGGTATATAATATATACTAACATTTAGATCAACTCGTAAGAACGTTGTTGTAGTTTAATTTCTTGAGTTGCGAATTGTTTTGGTCACGACCACGTCCTGAGGTTTCTTGTAGGTAGAGGAGCGTTCTCGAATTCGTCTTCTAATCCTTCCTCTTCGTCGTCCTCGTTGTCATCGATTAACATGTAAACTTCGTCTACTAGTTTGGCATCTAATGCAAGTACTTATGTTTCTAAAATGTGGGATTTTTTGCAATGTTGTAAAGATTACACATAGATGGTTGTGGTGTGATAACTTTGTTTATAAGCGTTAAAAATTCACAAATTTATTATTTTAAAGTTTTGGGATAGATATGAATCTTAACATGATATTATAGTAGGTTGATCATGTATGTTGTGACTCTTTATAATTGTTGAAAAACTTTTTTGGGTCCGAAATCTTGGTTCAAGATAGGACGCTGATCTCAACTTTAAATTACATAGGTTAAAGAATGTGAAAAAAAAAATCTATCATTTTTTGTGGGAATTTTCTTGGAATAAGGATCATATTTATGATGGGCCATATATATGCCACATCATAAAAATTCAATAAAAAATCAAATAAAATTGATTGAAATCCAAGAAAGTTTTACTAAAGATGAGCCGTTCGGTGATTTTTTTTCAAAGTCAGATTAATTGGGATTTTTTCTCAAAATTTTCCTACGTTGAAGTGTGCTTTTTAAGTTTCAATTTTTGCTAGATGAAAGATGTGGTGATTTTGATTTCATTATAAAATTTTATTTTAGATTAATTGTTGTTGGTTTGAATTTTGAACTTTTTAAATTTTATTTTCAGGTTTCTAATTTTTTAATTTTAACCTACAGAAGTCAAACATGATGATGTGGCACATTTATATTGATGTGGATGTCATGTAGCATATTGATTTGTTGCCAAATCACTAGAAAATTTTAGTTGAAGATTTTATTTGTCCAATTTTAAAAATAGAAAGAGCTAAGTGACCCAATTTTAAGTAAAATAACTTAGTTAAACTTTTTGGAGAGAAAGTGATCCTTATTCCAATTTTCTTCTATCATTATGTTGTTGTTTGTTTGGAACCACTATTAGCTTAAATATATAATTCATATATTTGTTGGATGAATGTTAGACTCAGATAAATTTTTGAATTAGGACCAACCAGGGACGGATTTGGTGTTATTGATCTCTCAGCAATACCAATCTAACAACATGAAATTGAATGGCACATTTGTGCCGTTGTTCAAAAATGACACATTTGTAAATTGTGCCGTTGTTCAAGAACAATACATCATGCAAAAACAACGACATATTAATTTTTCAAAGAAAAAAATTACAACGGCACATCAATTTTCGAAGGCGAAAATACAAAGACACATAAATTCAAAAATAAAAATACAAGTGCACATCAACCCTGCAAGGTGCTGGCGCACCCTGACTCCAATTGCTTGAAGCTTAACGTTGATGCCTCATGCATTGCTCCTTCTGAGAGGATTGAGATATTGACCTTCTTGTTCTTGAAGTCCAAAATTCACATTTGAATTTGCCTATTTGTATGCTATCTTTTGGTCCTAGAAGTGCTAACTAAGTTGTTGATCGGCTAGCGAGAGGCTCTAGACTAAGAATGGATTTGGCAAATGTTGCCACTAATCCCCCTCATGAGCTTAATGTTCTATTTTTGTTTGACTCTCAAGATTAATGAAGTATCTAAGCTCTTAACCCTTCAAAAAAAATTATTGTCGAAACAATTGTTTCAAACAAATTTAATGAATTTCAATGACGATTGAAAATAACCTAGAAAAGAAAAGGGCAAATTTAATTATTTAAGAGTGATATTTTTCTAAGAGATTCAAATATGCATACAATTATTTAACAGTGATATTTTTCTAAGAGATTGAAATATGAACTAGTATGCGTTGGAATATTAATTTGTGAAAAGAACACTACATATGCCCATCCTTATGGGGTCCCAGCGCAATCCTTATAAGTGATATCTACCTTTCTCATAATCCTTGGCACACCAGCAACCAACAAAGAAAAGATAAGAAAAATGCCAAGAATTAACACTTTGATTTTCACTTTAATCCTCCTCCTGCCCCCCGCCCTCTCCACCCGACAGGACCAATTCCTGAACCCATCATCCAGGCCAAAGCACTTCTCCTCCTCCAAATCCCAACCCCAAGAGTACCTCGAGCTCGCAGTCCCTCCCCCGCCGTCCGATCACCGTCCCCCGTCGTGCACCCACCCGATCATCCGCCACTCCTTCGCCGACACCGTCAACAAGCCCCCTTTCTCCACCCCCTACGCCCCGCCCCCCAACTGCCCTCCCCCCTGGGCCCACGTCATCCTCCACTTCCACGTCGGATCGCGCGGGGACCAGTACGACCGCGTCGCCGGCCTGTGGCTCGCCGGCGCCGAGCTGCTCCGGACAACCACGGCCGAGCCGACCCCGGACGGAATCTTCTGGAACGTTCGGAAGGATGTGACTCGGTACTCCTCGTTGTTTACCCGAAGCAACCTCAACCTCACCGTTAAGCTGGAAAATGTCGTTAACGACGTCTTCACGGGAATCTACCACGTCAACGTCACGCTCTACTTCTACAAATACGACGCCGTTGAGCTCCGTACCGCTCTCTCCTACCGGAAACCGGCCGATCGGGTGATCCCGGTGTCTTCCTCCAACGGAAGCGAGGAAGGCTACTGGTTCGTTATCCAGGGAACACAAGACGTTAGGTTTAAAAAAATACGAATTCCCCAAAATACCCTCCGCGCCGTGTTGGAGGTCTACGTGTCGTTCCACGGGGACGACGAGTTCTGGTACTCCAACCCGCCGGACTCCTACATTAGGGCGAACAACCTGACCACGGGGCGGGGCGGTGGGTCCTACCGGGAGGTCTACGTCACCGTCGACGGGGTCATCGTCGGATCGGTGGTCCCCTTCCCGGTGATCTTCACCGGCGGGATCAACCCGCTATTCTGGCAGCCGGTGGTCGCGATCGGCGCGTTCGATCTCCCTTCCTACGACTTCGACCTCACGCCGTTCCTCGGGATGGGGCGCCTCGACGGTGGGGACCACGTCGTCGGCGTCGGCGTAAACGAATCCATCCCCTACTGGCTCGTCGACGCGAACATCCACCTGTGGCTGGACGACTCCTCCCCGGTCCTCGAGGGCAGGACCGTAATTTCCGACAACCCGCGGACGGTCGTCAAGCGCCGGGAGGAGTTCCGGGGGCTGGACGGCGCGTTCAGCGTGAGGGCGAAGCGCGAGAGCCAAACCGTCGGGTGGGTGAACTCCCCCAGTCAAGGGAACGTAACGACCTCAATCTCCCACGTGCTCAATATCCGGAGCTCCGTACGGTTCCAAAACAACGGGACGCTGAAGACCGTCGTACAGAAGGCGAGGACGGTAACCGCGGTCCAGGAGTTAAACGACGTCGGGGAGTCGATCAGCCGCGTGGTGATCAAACGGAAGTACCCTCTCAAAGTAATTACCGAAACGGTGTCGTCGGGGGACGTCGAGGCCTACGTGATGCGGACCAAAGTCTCGCACGCGCGGGAGGAGAGGGTTTCTTCGTCGTCGTCGGGGTCGAGGCGGGGAGGGGTCATAAGCAACCGGCAGGAGAGCGAGGGGTGGATGAAGGTCAAGGACCACGACGTTTTGGACGGGGCGGCGATTACGAACCAGAGCCTGGTGGTTAGCGATCGGGAAGGGTTCGGGTGCTGCGTTAGGACCGTTTCAGCTGTTAATGGGAGCCTTGTTAGCGATAATACCACGTACTGGTGTCCCAGTTTAATGCAGATGTAGATTAAGTTTAGAGTCCACAAATAAAGGGCGTGATTGAACCGAGGAAAACATGAATTAATTTCACTATTCGGATCAACTAAGAGTGATTTGTGAAGGGAAGAACATACATTTAACTCGGGCACCTTGTATCGACTAAATAATACGATCTCTTTCGAAGTTGCGATGTCCAGCAAGAAGCCCGAGACGGCTTACGTTGCAGTTCATTCAGATGAAAGAAGGGAATCTTGAGAAGCAAAAGCAGGCTCTCGCGACATCAACTGTGCAAAACCGTGTTTGTTCTTCTGCTCTTTTAAGTCTCTCAGTGCCAGTGGAATCGGAAATAAAACGGTCTGATACTGACCTAACTAGGCCGCCAGAATCCTTTCTTGCCCACCAAAAATTGTTTCTGATGCACATTGGTTGACCAATGAAGTGAAGTGAAAATTGAACGAAACTTGTTGAGCACTTTCATGTCGTCTTGGATCAAAATATAGCCACCCGGTCTGGTGATACGATCCATCTCGGCAGCAACATCTAATATATCACATCTGATCACAACACAAAAATCGTTAGTTCACCTTTAATTGGCCAATAAGTTTAAGTGTCGATGCAACAGAAGATACAAGAACTGAGATTACATACGACGAAAAAAAAGTGACAGCAAGTGATTACCTTTCTATATGATTTCTGAATAGAAAGCTTGAATGCAACAGATCATATGTCCGAGGATACGTATTAAATGACTCACACCAGTCGTGGTAGATTCCAATCAATCCTCTCTCGAAAATGACGGAAAGAGTGTCGCGTGCATCCATTGGGACAACATTCATCACCCAGTAAGGAAGATCAACAAGTGCTGCTGCGAACCTATGTTTCAAAGAATATCAAATAAGCATCATGTGTGCTACAAAAAGATCAAGCAAGGTAGCACTCAAACAACATTTCTCACTATCCTTAAGAGTACAAGTTTCGTGCCTCCCAATTCCTGCCCCAACCAACCTACCCAAGTCGTGTCACGTTTAATTGTTTCAATGCCCTTGTATCTGAAAGAAGGATCTGCTAGCAATTTTATGAGAAATGGAACTAAGCTACCACCACTAAGCATATTAGATTAGCAACATTGTCAGCATGTTCGGAAGTCCGTGCCAAGTGAATCTTACCCTCCAAAACCAGCATTCATGTCCATTATGTTCCTTACAGATGACCAATTAATGGCAAGCCCTTCCAGGTAAACATCAGATACAAGTGCTGCCCAATTTTTGGTGTCCTCAGAGAACATCTGTTCCGCTTCTGGCTCACTTGAAAAGCTTGGAGGCTTGCTATTGAGCCTATCCGGCCACTCTGCGGGCCATCTGATCATGTTACCACTGCTGTCAACTGGGAGCCTAGAAATGCATCTACTAAGAGGAACATACCTGACCGATTAGGGAAGATAAGTTAGTCCAAAAGAATCTCGTGACATGATTTGGATCTAAAAATAATGAGCACAAAGAATTCAGGTGAGTTGCACAAACGGAAAACCCCACGTCTCTATCTCATAACCCCTCCACGTAGACTCGCACATAAGCAAGGAAGAAACGTATCCCTGCCATGTAACTATGCCAGAAAAATCCATTCAGGAAAGATATCTGCTCCTTAAGTACCATGGAACTTTTCTTGTTTCCTCCTCATTGCATAAAGGAGGATCATTCTCTTTCCGTTGTTCATAGCAGGAAGAAGATAGAGGTTTCTGATATATCACAAGGCCAATTCCTGATGAATCCTTAGTCTTAGCCACCGCATCCCAGCACATAGACTTAGTGATAATCTCCATAGCTGCAGCGAAAATATCAGAAACATGAAATTAGATGGTGCTAGGCCATACCATCTTCAGTAACCCAGATGCTGATGCAGATAACTCCGAAACAACAAGCAGATGCAATTTTGACGAATTAGCATGCAATTGAAAATTTTAGGTATCAGTTTGCCTGGTAGGAGAGCTGGTTACAGAACCAAGCAAATATCCGCAAGACAGCTCAAACTTGCATATGTATAGCGGGATACTCACTCCCCCACGAACACACACCCCAATGTGCTCAGAGAAAGAGAGAGCTTACAGTTCCAAACTTTTTGATCTCTCTCGTCATCACGGTACACAGGAGTGGCAGACCATACAAAAAATCCTCCAGGCCTGAGGATCCTGTTAAGTTCCATCAGTGGTTTCCCACCTGATAGTAAAACAAAATTTTTTTTTGGGTTCAGAACAGATACTTGAAGAACTTAACGAAAGAAACAACAATATGAATCTCAGCTACGAAGTACAAAGTACCATCAGCATCCCAGTGAACCCTGCATCGTGCACAATGAATAAGATCAAAAGCATTGTCAGGATAAGTCAGCTTCTGCGTCCCAATGACAGCAAGAGTTGCTGGAATTCCTCGCTCAAGTGCAAATTGTATCTGAGCTTCATGCTCATCCTTTGGAGCGAATGACATGGTAATCACACCCTTGTCGAGCAAATAACCACCGAAGCTTGCAACACCGCAACCAACATCCAGAATCACTCTTGTACGGCTCCCCCACTTAATTGTCGGCAAAGTCTGCAGCATTACAGTTGCAATCAAAACGAAACAAATTACTCGAATACAAAAACTTTAGCATCCTTGGGACCCGAAAACTATCTCACACAGGATCATGATATGTGAATTACTTTCGTATGTACATAGACACTACCTGCTCGATGAAATCGATGTAGTGCATAACGCCATCCTTGAACTGAGTACCACCTCCAGGAAAAACAAGGAAATCACCCTCCTTCCGCACCCAGTTCTGATCCTTCTTGTACTCGACAAGCTTCGGGTGAGGAACATTATCATACCAAATCTGTCAAACATTAAAAAAAAAAAAACCAACTCCTACTAATCAGCAATGCCTGGATGGTGAACAATTCTCCCAACATCATCACTAATCCAACTTTGCACCACCAACATAAATTTTACAACCCTTTCACAACAATCACAATAAGGCATCAATAAAGCCGCTCCAACTAACCAATGAGAGTTGGTCAGAGTAGTAAGAGATTAAAATTCACTAAGAAAGTCTTGAGTTTAACCTTACGAATATAAAAAAACACAATTCGCTCCCTAAATAGAGTCAAATAGTTGGTTTAAAAAAAATAGAGTCAAATAGTGCTCGACTCTGAACATCGGAGATTAAAAAAAACTGCTCCCACTAAAATCGCGAACATGATCTCTAACGTCCCCTGATCTAAACGACAAACACGAGTCTTTTCATTCGCTCTCTAATGAGAGTTGTCCTCGCTCACACGTATCCCAGAAATTACTGTACAAATGAAATCTAAAAATTTTATGAATAGATGATTAACAAAGTATCACATAATATAGACCGTCGAGGCTCGAAAAAGGTAACTGCTCAACTAAAGTGGAAAAGAACTTCCCGTAAAAGCTGCAAAACAAACAGTTTCCGTCGAAACAAACAGATCCTAAATATCCTAAAACACACGGCGTCTATCCTACGGGAAGGAGCTAACCTCACCATGTCCCGGCTCTTAGGCCAAGGGATGGGGATCCGGTAGCCGGCGGGCAGAGGGAGCAAGCACCTGGGAGCAGGAGCCGGGCAATGCCTCTCCCGGTGCTCCATGTGCCTCCTCGACTTCAACTCATTTATCGCTTTCCAGTTATCCAAACACGGTATAACGTCCGCCGCCGCGGCCCCGCCTCTGCATAACCGCCACTCGATCCTCAAGTCCAGCACCGCTCCCGCCCCCTCCTCGTCCCGCCTCTCCGCGACGGCGGTGGGGGGCGGGGTGGCGGGGTGGCGGCAGCGGGTTGGGGATCGGGAAGGGAAGGCGGGGAGGGGTAGAGTAGTAATTCGTTGGGGCTGGACCCGGCGCGGAGGAGGACGAAGGTGACGGAGATGAGGAGGAGGGAGAACGCGACGAGGACCAGGGTCTTCTTCTCCCTGATCAAGTTCTGCACCGACGTCGATGACGTGGCCATCGCTGATTCGTCCAAGTTGACTTTTTCTTTGGCAGCTATTATGTGTGAGTGATGTGAGTGAAGGTCGCCCGTGCTTGACCGTGAAATGATGAGAACGCAAAAAAGAGATTATACGATTGACGTGGGAAAATCTATATTTGATTATTTTCTTTTTGGTTTTACTATCCGGTCAATGCACCGAATATTTCTATTCGAATAGAGTGATATATTTAAACAATGATAATTTTTTCAATTCAAATTCAAAATTTTTGTTAAATTAGAACAATGTTATTTGTTGATGAAAAAATCTATAGCAAGGAGATTTTAATGTAACATTGATATAAAATTTAGGAATGTTGAAAATATCATTGATGGAACAAATTTTAAATAAAATTTGACTTGGATCTAAATAGGCGCAAATTCATTAAAAAAGAAATTCAGTTTAATTAATAATTATATTGAATTGTACGTCACCAACAATTAATGGACACATTTTTTGTTTTGAAACTACGTCAGGGCAACTGCTCACCGACTAGTATAAAAAGATGAATTTTTTTAATGCTTTTTATATATTTGATAATATAGAGGTCATTCACACGACAAACAAAAGAACATGTGTCATTAACGTAAGCGATTTATTTCATTTTGTTGTTGCTTACAATTTTAAACTCAAATCATTGTCTAAGTAGAGATGAACACACAAAATTATTGTTCAGTCAATGGACCCAACACAATCCAACTAGAGCAAGTAAACCACGAAATCACAAGAAGAACAAATGAGAGAACACACAAGAGACAGGAATTTGTTCACCCGGTTCGACGAGAACGTCTACGTCCGGGGGCGTACCAAGCCAGGAGGATTTCTACTAATCTCGATCTTGAGCTTCACTGTTCTTTACAAGAGAATAGGTCACCCAACACTCTTCTAGGGTTTTTATCTCTCCTTTCTATTCTGGAACAACAATGAATGAGCTGCCAAAGGGGTATTTATAGTGCCAGCAAACCTAGGAACCAAAACACACACGCAGGGGCATTTTTGTCCACGCTTTGGCAAAATTCATGAGCTGAAACGCGTTCTGGACGGGGGCTACGCCCCCCCCCCCCCCCCCCCCCCCGCGGTGTCCGAAGTCTCCATACCCAACAATCTCCCACCTGGAGACTGACCTCAGCACTTGTCGCCATTCACTTGATGACCCCTTCTCCTTTTCACCTCTTGGTACGCCGGGTCTTTTCTCTAGTTTACTAGACCCGCTGAAGCCATGTTAAGCTTCAGCTTCTCTAAGGTAACCACCTTAGTCAACATATCCGCGGGATTCACTTTCCCGTCAATCTTTTCAAGCCTTAAGATCTCCTTTCCAAGAGATCACGTATGTAGTGATACTTCAACTCAATGTGCTTTGTCCTTGAGTGGAAGGCGGGATTCTTTGCCAAGTGTATCGCACTTTGGCTATCACTGTAGAGCGCACTCTCACTTTGCTTTTTCCCCAACTCCACCAAGAAATTCTGCAACCATACCATCTCTTTACTTGCTTCCGTCACAGCCACGTACTCACTTTCCGCGGTTGACAAAGCTACTATCTTTTGTAGTCTCGAGGCCCAAGATATCGCTGTCCCTCCCAGTGTAAAGACATAACCACTTGTGCTCCTCTTCTCATCATGGTCATTGGACCCCAAGTCCGCATCACAATAGCCTAGGAGCTTCACATCTTTGCCCTCAAAACAAAGACACTTCTCGGTGGTACCTCTCAAGTAGCCAAGAATTCATTTCACTGCAACCCAATGTTGCTCACCCGGATTGCTCATGAACTTGCTCACTACTCCCACCGCATGTGCTATGTCTGGCCTCGTACAAATCATAGCATACATCAAGCTACCCACCGCCGATGCATAGGGAGTCTTCTCCATTTTAGCCTCCTTCGCCTTAGTCTTAGGCGAGTCCTTATTGGAAAATTTGAAGTGTCCAGCTAAAGGAGTCAACTTGGGGTTGGCATTTTGCATGCTAAACCTCTGCATCACCTTCTCAATGTACCCGGATTGTGAGAGAAATAGCTTCCCTGCAGCTCTATCTCTCTCAATCCTCATTCCAAGGATTTGCTTAGCCTCACCCAAGTCCTTCATGGCAAACCTTTCGGATAATTGCTTCTTCACCTTGCTCACCTCACTTGCACTGGTGCCTGCTATCAACATGTCATCAACATAAAGCAGGAGGATGATATAGCCATTATCCAGCTTCTTCATGTAACAACAATGATCCGCTCCACAACGAGAAAATTCAATCTCGCGAATGAATCCATCAAACTTCTTGTACCATTGTCTTGGAGCTTGCTTCAACCCGTACAGACTCTTTCTCAACCTGCACACAAGCTTATCGTTACCTTGCAAGAACCCCTCTGGTTGCTCCATGTAGATCTCTTCCTCTAGATCACCATGAAGAAATGCTGTCTTCACATCCATTTGCTCTAGCAATAAATCTTCAGCAGCCACCATACTTAGCACCATCAGGATGGTGGTCATCTTCACAACAGGAGTGAAGATGTCAGTGAAGTCAATACCATACTTCTGCTGAAATCCCTTTACAACCAGTCTTGCTTTGTAACGTTCGGTGCCATTCGCCTCTTTCTTCACTCTATAGACCCACTTGTTATGCAATGCTTTCTTACCTTTGGGAAGTTCAACTAACTCCCAAGTTCCATTGCTCCTCAAGGACTCCATCTCATCATTCATGGCAAGTTTCCACTCGTTCACTTGCTCACTTTCTTGAGCTTCTGCAAAATCCTCAGGTTCACCTCCATCGGTCAATAAGAGATAGAAATTTGCTGGCGAATATCTATCTGGAGATCCACGTTGTCTAGTGGACCTCCTCAATGGAATCACTGTTAGTGGTGATCTTGGCTCCATCTCCACTTCGGCCTCTTGGCCATCAAGTATTCTGCTCCCACCCGAGTTTGAGATGTCTAACTCGACCACCTCACCGGTAGGATCCACTTCATCAGCTAAATCCCCCTTGTCCTTGTACATCACCTTCTCATTGAATATGACATCCCGGCTCCTCACAACCTTTCGGTTCTTCTCATCCCAAAAACGGAACCCGAACTCATCTCCTCCATATCCAATGAATGTGCACTTCTTGGACTTTGCATCAAGCTTACTCCTATCACCTGCATCCACAAGCACATAGGAAACACAACCAAACACTCGTAAGAAAGTTAGATCAACCTCTTTGCCACTCCACACCTCCTCCGGTATCTCATTCCCCAAAGGAGTTGATGGCCCTCTGTTGATCAAGAATGCTACAGTGTTTACAGCATCTGCCCAAAACATCTTCGGGAGGCCACTCTTCAACCTCATAGCCCTTGCTCTCTCATTTAGTGTTCGGTTCATCCTCTCAGCTATGCCATTTTGCTAGGGGGGGGGGGGGGGGGGAGGGGGGGTCCCAGCTACTGTCTTTTCCATGCGAATCCCATACTTCGCACAAAAGTCTTTAAACTCTCGAAGCTCGTACTCACCACCATTATCGGACCTCAAACACTTCACCTTGAGATTCGTCTCGTTCTCCACAAGAGCCTTCCACTTCTTGAAGGCATTGAAGGCATCAGACTTATGCTTTAGGAAGTAGACCCACACCTTCCTTGTAGAGTCATCTATGAAAGTCATGTAATACAAGGAACCACCCACGGATGCCACCGGTGCCGGTCCCCACAGATCACTGTGGACCAATTCAAGCTTCTCCGCCTTAGGAGTTCTACCACTTCTTGAGAAGCTCACCCTCTTCTGCTTCCCAAATATACAGTCTTCACAAAGACCCACGTCCACGGTCTTTAAACCCGGTAGCTTCCCCTTTGAACAAAGCACCCGCATACCCTTCTCACTCATATGGCCAAGCCTACTATGCCACAGATCCGCATCATTGGTTGCTCCTACAAGATCAATGCTTTCATGAGTGTTCCTTGTCATGTACAACGTACCTTCCTTCTCACCACGAGCCACAACTCTTGCTCCCTTGGTGATCTTCCATGTCCGACAACCAAAGGTCACATCATACCCCTCTTCATCTAATTGTCCCACGGAGAGCAAATTCCTTCTTAACCCAGGGATGTGCCTCACTCCCTTCAACAATAACAATGATCCATTGGGAGTATTGATTCTCACATCTCCTTTACCCACAATTTGCAATGGCTCATCATCAGCTAGATAAACCTTGCCAAATTCTCCTGGGGTATACAATTCCATTATCCCCTTGTCGCTGCAAGAGTGAAATGATGCTCCTGAATCCAATACCCAAGCCTCCGATGGGCTACTAACACTCAAGATCAATGCATCCCCGTGGTCCTCTGTTATTGCATTTGCCGACTTGTCCTCCTTCTTCGGTGCCTTGCATTGGGTTCTAAAGTGGCCAAACTTCTCACAATTCCAACATTTAATAGAACTCATGTCCCTCTTCGAACCATCCTTCGATTTGGACTTGGACCTGCTCCGGTCCTTCTTCCCCTTCCACTTAGTTTCGGACCTCCCTCTATTGCTAGCATTCAAAGCCGAACCCGAGGCTACTCCAGACTCTTTCCTACGAATCTCCTCACTCATAATCAAGTCCCTCACCTCATCCAACTTGAGTACCACCTTCCCCGCCGAGGCACTCACCGCCGTGACCGTGCCACTCCAACTATCGGGTAAGGAACTTAGCAAAATTAGAGCTTGTACCTCATCATCGAAGTCAATCTTCACCGAGCTCAAAGAAGCAATGGTCGCATTGAACTCGTGAAGATGTAGTGACACTGAAGTACTCTCTGTCATCCTAAGGTTGAAGAGCTTCCTCATCAAGTGGACCTTGTTAGCCGCCGAGGGCTTCTCGTACATCTCAGACAATATCTTCAACAACTCCTTGGCGGTCGTTGCCTTCACCGTATGCAACGCCACATTTTTGGACAAGGACAAGCGAATCACACTTATCGCTTTCCTATTCAACAACGTCCACTCCTTCTCATCCAAGTCATCGGGCTTCTTCTCCTCGAGTGGAAGGTGCAAATCTTTACCGTACAAGTAATCTTTGATTTGCATCTTCCAAAACCCATAGTCCACTCCATCGAACTTCTCCACGGGAGATTTACTATCACCCATCGTGCTTGCTCCTACCACGCCCTAAACCCGGGTGCTCTGATACCAATTGTTCAGTCAACGGACCCAACACAATCCAACTAGAGCAAGTAAACCACGAAATCACAAGAAGAACAAATGAGAGAACACACAAGAGACATGAATTTGTTCACCCGGTTCGACGAGAACGTCTACGTCCGGGGGCGTACCAAACCAGGAGGATTTCCACTAATCTCGATCTTGAGCTTCACTGCTCTTTACAAGAGAATAGGTCACCCAACACTCTTCTAGGGTTTTTTTCTCTCCTTTCTATTCTGGAACAACAATGAATGAGCTGCCAAAGGGGTATTTATAGTGCCAGCAAACCTAGGAACCAAAACACACACGCAGGTCGATCCCAGTTCTGGATGAGGGCTAGGCCCCCCAGAGGACGCCATTGTAGAAGAAGAGGAAGGATGTGTTCCACTATGCTTCTATTACGAGAAGAAAATTGAATATATGAGTTCACAATTACTTTTGATTGTCTATTGTCTCAGTTTATTCGGTTGATATATATTACCAACTTACTATAATAACACCGTTTTGGCAAACAAATAATACACTTACTATAATAATAACCTTTACTAAAGAACTTACTATAACAATAAAATGAAAATTTTGATTCTTCCATATATATATACTGAGCCATTTACAACTTACTATAATAACAATCTTTTATTAGGAACTTACTATAACAACAAAATGACAAATTTGATCCTTTTCATATATACACACTGAGGTATTAACAACGGTAAAAAGTAACATTTCATTATTTAAAAAAACCAATCAGCTTTTCTTTAATTCTCGCAAAACCCTAAACTTCGGGTTTTAACAAAGTTCACGATCATAACAGGATTAATTAACTTGGGGTTCCATTGGGGTTTTATGTTTTTTTTTTGGAAATTGGGGTTTTATATGTTCGTTAAACCGGAATATATATTGATTCATAAAATTTTCGTCCCAGTCGGATTCCATCGCCTAAATTTATTTTTACTAATAAAAAAATACTAATTATTCTAGGATAATTGTTCTCCAAGCATACGGGACTTGCTCTCTGTGCGAGATCTAATAGAGGTTGCAACCTTACGTGGCACAATCCCATTCGACTGTATATGTTCAAAATGACAATCTATCTCTAAGAGCTCATAAAAATTAAGATTTGTCAGTGCTTATTTTTTGGGTAGCATGAATTTGGTTGCTAATTTTGGAAAAAACGTCCGGGAAAGAGTAGTATTATATAACAAAATAATGTGCGAACTCCGAGCCCAGTTGACCTTTAATTTTCCGGGGAAACAAATACCAATCTTATGCACCGTCTTATGTTACAAACTGAGAACCTATAAGTAATATATATATATATATATATATTCCACCGAGTTGCGCCAAACAAGTAACCGCAGTCAATTTTGTGCCATGCCTCAACTGAAACATAAAGTGAAACCAACCCCTCTAACGTTAAGTAGTAATTATACATTATGAAAAGAACACTTTATTCTTTCCTCGCCTTCCGTACGATTGTTAACTTGAAAAGGAGTGAATAGAGAAAGGGCTAAAAGACGTTTACGTATCTCGAGTTACTAAAAATGTCTCTGGTTATGAAGATATACCAGAAAATTATGAATTAGTCAAAACAGTACAATTATCATATGAAAAAGTACATCATACTCTCTTAATAGAATATAAATCATAAAAGTTATAAATAAAAATGTTTGTGATAATTCACTTACTCAATTGGCTTGAAACCGCGAATAACAAGACGCGCCTTGTGACAATCATGTTTAGCCATTAGGCTCGTGTTTAACCTTATTTAGCCATTTGGAAATCAACGACATTCTTCCCCAGTGGCATTCTTCTCCGCTGGTTAAGATTTGTCCAAATTCTAAGAACTCTTTGTTAAATAAATTTCTCTTACTGTGCACGCTTCGTGAATGTAAATCTTCACGCACCAAGAATTCACCTTTCAAAGATTGAATGTAAAGTTTATTCGGAATAAAGACTCAATAATATTGATATTATTTTATATCATAAACTAAGAGATAACAACCCTTACATAGAGGTTGGGTTTATTCTGGAGTTCTATATTGCTTAAGAACCCTTATATCATAAAATATCCGTGGCAAAATTTTTTAAGACCAACACCCAAAATTATGGTGGCATTCTAAAGTCGGAAGCACTGGCAATCTTCATTTATGCATTTTCCCCCTTTATGTTTAAAAACTTCACAAAAGCTCCAACACTTCGAATCCCTGCAGCCATGAAGTGGATCGCTCGGAATATCTCTTCCTTCGACTTGGAATATCACCATTCCTATAAAAGCTGTATGAACAATAACAAATAATTAACAGAATAAAAACTTGGTCTAAGAGGTAGTTTGTTCATATATTGAATTTAATAAAAGGTTAATTTTTTAATGACAATGGATCTTTAATGAGGCATAATAATGACAATATCATTAGAGAAAAAATTGTGGAGCAGACCTAGAAGAACAAGAATAGTGACAAAAAAGCGAGCTGAAGCAAAGTTCACCATTGTAGAAGAGGAAGAGTGATTTCGCAATGAGTTTTGGTTGTCTATTGTCATTTTATTCGGTTTATATAACCTACTATAATAACACCATTTTGAAAAAAAATACACTTACTATAATAATAAAATTTACCAAAGGAACTTATTATAACAATAAAATGAAAATTTTGATTCTTTTTTCATGTATATACTGAGCCATTAACAATTTACTATAATAATAATCTTTACTAAAGGAACTTACTATAACGATAAAAAGAAAATTTTGATTCTTTTTCCATGTATATACCGAACCATTAACAATTTACTATAATTATAACCTTTACTAAAGGAACTTACTATAACTATTTGTGATTCTTTTTACATGTATATATTGAGCCATAAACTACTTACTATAATTATAACCTTTTATTAGGAAATTTTTTTGAGGGGTACCTTTTATTAAATCATTTAATAAAAAGAGAAAAAAATTGTGCATGTCTCGACTTTGAAAAATATGTTATTCGATATATTTGATACAAATCTAATCCATGTTTTTGGCATACAAATGAATCAAGGTCCCTAATAGTACATCATCCAATTTTATCAAGACGACAATCTTTTTAAAATAAAAATCCATTAGAGGAGAACATTCTTTTAGAAAAAAATGGTTAGTTCTTCGTGAGAATTTTAATGAATATCTTTACTAGGTACACATAACAACCTAACAAAATATTATTATTTATACGAGAATAATGGTTAATAAAGAATTCTTTTGGGGAGCTATTTTAATTTTTTTGGTAAGTCATTAATTACAGATATATCCCATAAGTAGATCATATACACGTGGACTAATGAAAGACCCCACATTTTCACTTGTAATTATGGAATTGGTAAGGACATACCAAATCATCATCATAAAATTTCTCAATAAAAAGTAGCATTTCATCATTTAAAAGAGTTAATTATCTTTTCTTTTATATTCTCACAAAAACCTAGGTTTGATTCATGGGCAGTATCGTTTACATATTTTTTTCCTTTTTTAATAATAAATACTAAATTACATCTTGACGTGGAATGTTTGAGCCCACATGAATTGTTTGGGATTTTTTTTCCATGCTTTAACTAAATTTCTAAAATGATAGAGATACAGCATACTTTTAAAAAAGAAAATCGGGTGGCAGACTTTCTCTCTAAGTATGCACTTACTATAGGATTTGATTATGTTCTTTCTGATACATCGTTTAGCTTTTGTACGGATGTATATTTGGGGGGACAAGCCTACCCCGATGTACTCTTACTATGATTTTAGCACGTGTTTAATAGAGATTAGTAGGCATTAGACTCTCGATTCCTAAAAAAATGAAATTTCTAAAACGCGCTTTCCTTGTTCTTTTTTTCCTTTTTTTAGACTTTCTATTTAGAAAAAAATGTTAGTTTATTATTCACTCTGAAAATTTTTGGTAATTTTTTACCAGAAAAGAAAATTCTCAACTATTCGATATTTTGGTTAAGAGGGTTCTTGGCATGAGTGACAAATTTGGAAGCAAAAAACATATTTGGAAAAAAATTTTCACTTTCAAAATTTTTTTTCTGATTCGTACTAGACCAAATTACCATGTTTCAAAGTCCTAGCGTTTGGGATAGAGCACGGCTTCGAGCAATGGAAATAAAAAAAAACTTGGATCACTCCCTCTGCTATTTAGTCTATGTTGACTAAAATGTCCATGGGAAACAAATATAATAAATATCATAAATTCATAATAAATATACAATAAAATTTGTTTGAAAAAAAAATCCTTCCTCTCTCTTCCTTTCGTGTGCTAGTATAAGAACTCCCATGGTGGACATAAGCCAGTCAAGAAAACAAGTCGTCCATAAATTATCGAAATTCAAGAGATTGCCTCATTGTCTTTCACATAGACTTTCGATGAGATTAAGACTGCGTTTGTTACAAATTGTGGACAGGAGGACAGAACAGTACATGCCTGAACAAAAATTTTTTTGTCCCATCCTACGTTTGGAAACAATAATGACCAAAACAGTATATAACAAAAATATGACTACATTACCTTCTTCTTCGCCAATTCTTTCTCTTCCCCATAGATTCTTTATAAAATACTAATTAAACCACAATTTCTCCTCAATTTTTTATAATAATTCATAATCAGATAAAATTAATAACTCTACTAGATAGTATCAAGAGAAATTCCTTGCTAAAGAAAATCTGAGACAGAAGAAGAGGAACGTGAGTATCAGCTTCGAGGCAGCGAAGAATCAAGAACTAGGTTTCAAGCCGATCTAAGAAGGGATGACGTAAAAGCGAAGGATGAAGAGGCAAACATGAGGGGGTCTGGATCGTGTTGATCATGGCCAAAAAATGGAAGAATGCGGCCGGGCAAGGAAGGTTAGGGTTTGGAAGGAGAGGATGCCCAAATTGAGAATGAAGGTCGCGATGAAGTTGAACAAGAAATAGTGGTTACTGCTATTATTTGATTAAAGAGAATCGATTTATGAAACATTAAAGGTCGCTGATATTCTTCGATTAAACGGCCTAAAACTAAGTAAATAGATTTATGAAGTTTCGTTAGCCATTGATGATTGATGAAGAGGAGAGTGCAGGAATGAGGAGGGAAGATAAAAGAGGGATTAAACTAAATATTGAGTGCCCGGCTTGAACTTGTATTAGTCAATCAAGTGGACCGGATACCAAGTAGTTCTAAACAAAAAAAACTAAATGTTGAGTAAGGGTATTATTGAAAATCATTTCACTTAGTTTTACGCCCGGTACAACTTTTTTTGTCCCTAGTAAGAAGATGGGACATAATTTAGAAAAAGGAATGGGACTAAATTTTAGTTTTGTGCAAGCCCATTTTCTCCCCAAAACTAAACAGGACAAAATTGAATGTCCAAGCCTGTCCTGTGATTCAAACCAAACGCAGCCTAAGATCTCTAATATATAGCCAAGGGATTGATGGACCTTAAAAATGTACATAAAGTTTTGCCGAAATCTTCTTTTTGTCGAGGAATCAGGATTAGGGGTGAGTATTTGGTATTCGGTATTCAGGATTTTCGATATTTTTTCGGTATTCGGTATTTCGGTTTACGGGATTTAATTCGGTATCGACTTTTGGAAAATTTCAGTGAATTTCGGTATTCGGTATAATTTCGGTATATACCAAAAAATACCGAAATATCGAAAAAATACCGAAGTACTATAATGTAATTTTACCACATATATATATACCCCAAAAAAATCCTATTCTAACACTAAACCTTCCTCCCTCAGCCGTTTCAGTCTCTCCATCTCTCCTCTCCTCTTCTCTTCTCTTCTCTTCTCTTCTCTTCTGTCACTCTCACTCTCAACACTAAAAAGATAAAAAACAGAGATAATCACAGAAGGGAAAAAAAAACCCACCTCCCTCATTCTCCTTCCTCTTCGCTTCAAAACGGGTAGGCATTTTTTAAGGTTGAAGAAGAATGAACATGTGACTTATTTGGGTTTCTTTGATTAGGGTTTTTATCTTTGCTAATTTGGGGAAATTTTGTGGTAGAATTTTTGCACATGACCTTCCACCACTGAACACCACTCATATGAGCTTCGATTTAGAATTTTTGACTCAGGATTTTCGATATAGATCTTTTGATTTGAGATTTTCAATTAGGGTTTTGATTTGGAATTTTCGAAAGACTAATTTTGTGCAAGCTAGTAGGCTTCTAATTCATCTTTGGTTTTGGGATTCTAGGGTTCATGCTTGTCTGTGTATGGATTATTTATGAAAATATGTTGGTTTAATGTTAGATTATATATTTTTTGAATATTTCGGTATATTCGGGATTTTCGGTATAATACCAAAATTTTAATTCGGTATTTGGTAGATACCGAAATAATTTCGGTTCGGGATCGGTATGGGTTTTTTTTCGTAATTCGGTATTTTCGGTATTCGGTATTCGGGATCGGTATATACCGATTGCACACCCCTAATCAGGATACTTGTACAAAAATGAACAATACCACGATGCGCTATTAAATGCACTGGCTTGTAGAGGTGATCTATTCAATACATTTTTGTGCTCTTCCGAAATGTTACGTACTAATTTGATATGTAACATGTACTGAACTATAATATATAAACCTAACTGATAAAATATTCTAACAATAATATTTCAAATTATAATTTTCATCCGAATTAGCTATAACCCTTTGATATAATCGTAATATAATTTCACATTCTGCTTCGATTTTATATTATTATTTTAATAGTCGAATTTAAGATATCGCCGACGATACAGTAATACATAATATTTAATGCGATACAGTAATTCCGATCATTATTGGGAATGAGAACTCATGGAATACATTAATTTCCATCATTATAAATATCGCCGACGATAGAGGTCATATTAATTTCCATTATATTTTTATGTACCTTTAAAAAGAAAATCTCAGGTCCCCTGCACCTTCTTCGTTGACGTATTTGGGGTATTAATGCGGGCTGTAAAATTCCTGCTAATGAAGCACAGATTATTGGTTAACATCTAAATTCTTTTTTTATAGATAAAGTGCTTTATTAAAATATATAGTATATAATTATATTTACAACGGGTCACAAGACTCGCAAATCTAAGTTCTTACTCGAAATAGGTAAAACATCCTTAGTTCACATGGGCTCAAAATTGATACCTCTTAATAGATTTTTTCCACCTACAAACATACTCACTAACTATTACATGCTAAACGCATGGCTAAGGGAGTCTCCAAATTAAGTTACACGAAACTGACATGATTTAATTTAATTATTTTCTTGGTGACAAAAGAACATAAGACAGCTGAGGGGAAATCTTCGTTCCAATTTAGACATCGATCCTAAACACTTTTCTGAAAGGAATCATCTCGGAAGTACCAATTCCACGAACCTTAATTTCACACCAAACCAAGAGAAAACATAAAGTTAATTGCGATTAATTTATTTTGATTTTTTAAATAAGTTAATTTGGATTGATTTATTATAGGCAGTTGCTCACCATCCCCAAAAGCTACGTGACTAGTGGGGCCCGGGCTTACGCAACGGAAAACGACTGGTCGACGTGGCCTTTTAAAATTACTAATTGAGGTTGAAAATACTCTTTGAAGTTATCTATTTTCTCCTCTTTCAAAGTTATATAACTTAAACAATAAAATTTATTCTGTTAAAGAAATCAAGTTTACTAAAGAAAATTCTATTAAAAAATAAAAAATGTATTATTAGATTTTTTAAAAATAAATTGATATGAACAAATCTGAATATCAAAAATTAAAGATTTATATTTTTTTTTGTAATTTCAAAAAGTAGATGCCTTCCCGGCGGGGGTTCGTGACTCTTAAAAAAAACATCAACATCGATATATACAATGATATAAACGCTCCACAAAAAAATGCCTAGAAAATACAAACTTGAGGAGCAAATTGGATTATGAAAATAAAATAACAAACCCATCTTCTAAACTTTCATGCACATCCTTGCGCCACTTAAAAATTATAACTCATTACTTTTCCATTTGAATGAGTTAAATAAACTATATTTTTAAATATATTTTTCGATAAGCATATATTATTTTATGTTAAAACTTAAAAGGATGTAAACCTATTTATCGATTTTTCTAATAATTTTGACTATACGTTTGCCCCTCAGAATTTGAAACCGCTGGAACCTTTACCACATGGTCAAACTAATTTTTATTATTTTTACTAACCGGTCTAACGAATAAATAAATGATTAAAAAAATCACTACGAAAATGTGGATTTACTTTATTAATGATATAAGAAATCCGCCGATTAAATATCACAAGTGAAACATACTCATAATTAATTAAAGGAGATCACGGTCCCATTCTCTCTCCTCGTGGTCCAAACTGGGCTCAAATTCGGTGGGGACATGGGTCATCCCCACTGAAAAGGATCAAAAAGGAATAAAAAAATAATTTAGGTATTAAAAAAATAATCAAAGGTAATATCGGACAAATATAATTTAGGTCTGATACAATCAAGAAAATAATTAAATAGAAAAATATTACCAACCAATTTTCCTAAACTTACGTTAGAACTCAATTAATAGACCTGAGAACCAAAAAATGCAAATACCAGCTTTCGTTGGAACCCTAATACCAAAAAAAAATTCAATCATGTTGGAACCCTAATCCAAATTATTTCAGCCTTCGTTCCAACCATTCTTATGGCTAAAGTGAACGTAAATCAATAAAACGAAGAATTCTTGGATGACGAAACAAATATCAGCATATTAATTAAATGTAAATATTTATTATTTCGATTTTTCCATAAAAAAAATTCAGTTTCAATATTTTTCGCACTCGAATCCAAGTTACAGATTTAAAAAAGATGTTTGTGTCACAACAATTTGATTATAGTTTTCATCGGTATCGATTTTGTAGTAACACCAACAATGAACACATCCAAAGAAATTCAGTATTACGAAGGGCAATATAGTAGATTCATGGATGATGGTAATAATCGAATTTAAGCATTGGAATTATTGAGTTTTTATCGTCCGACAACGTAAATTTTTTTATGAAACCAATACTTTAACTAACGCATACCAGTTATATATCGCATGATATTAGTTTCTTGGGAAAAGTCCACTTTAGTACCCTGTGGTATCGCCCAAAATCACTTTAATACCCTGTGGTAAAAAACTGACCAATCGAGTCATACTTATTCCAATTAACATCAAAAAGGTCCTCGGGCAGCTGCCCGGACCTGCCCGAACTCTTCCCGGACTATGTGGCCAGCCACGTCACCAAAACTTGATGACGTAGCGCCACGTGGACGAGGACGAGAAAGAGGAGGAGGAGGAGAAGAGGAGGAGGAGGAGGAGGAGGACGAAGTGGAGGAGGAGGAGGAGGAGGAGAAGAGGAGGAGGAGGAGGAGGAGAGGAAGAGAGGGAAGGGTCGTCCTCGTCCACATGGCGCCACATCATGAAGTTTTGGTGACGTGGCTGGCCACGTAGTCCGGGCAGGGTTCGGGCGGGTCCGGGCAGCTCCGGGCAGCTGCCCGAGGACCTTTTTGATGTTAATTAGAATAAGTATGACTCGATTGGTTAGTTTTTTACCACAGGGTACTAAAGTGATTTTGGGCGATACCACAGGGTACTAAAGTGGACTTTTCCCTAGTTTCTTTCTATTATGATATTGGTTCTTTCTACTCTGATATTGGTTTCATTTCCCATTGATATTGGTTACCGTTTACTATTAAATTGGTTTCCTTCTTCAATGAAATTGGTTTATTACTTATATGATATTGATTTCTTTCTTCTGTGAAATTAGTTTCCTCCTTCACTGATATTGGTTTCCGTTTATTATGAAATTAGTTTTCTTCTTCCATGAAATTGGTTTATCGCTACCAGGATATTGGTTTCCTTCTTCTATGAAATTAGTTTTCTTCTTCTATGAAATTGGTTTGTTGCTTATATGATATTTGTTTCCTTCTTCTGTGAAATTGGTTTCCTCCTCCACTGATATTGGTTTTCATTTACTATGAAATTAGTTTTCTTCTTCAATAAAATTGGTTTACCGCTACCAGGATATTGGTTTCTTTCTTCAATGAAATTGGTTTACCGCTTTTAGGATATTGGTTTTCTTCTTCTATGAAATTGATTTTCTTCTACTCTGATATTGGTAGCCTTATACTCTGATATTGGTTTCCTGCTACTCTAATATTGGTTTCAACTAACAATAAAAATTCTTGTGCAGAGAAACAGTTGAGAAAATGGAAAATAAAGAATGGTGAAAAATATTACAATTTCCTATGGTGAAAAAAATTACAAAAATAAGTTGCTCAAGAAAAATAAGCAGCTCATAGTTCAGCTTGTCCCATTTCCAATGTCAGCCTCTCCTGAATACTACTAAGCATCCCTCGCAGAATTACCTTGATCAGGCCCATACCTCAACTTTCCATACAAAGAATCCCTCTTGGAATGTTCTTGATCAAACTCGTACCTCATATCCCCTTGAAGACTCTGCATTAAAAAAGATACACATTAAACTCAAATCAATCACGAGTACAGCACCTCCGATTCAAAGTTGACCAAAAAAATGAAGAAGATCAAATTCGCTACATCTCTTTCTTGTCCAAGTCAATCTAAAGCTAAAGTTGAATAACAATTTTATCTCTATGCTTTCTTCGGTGCATCCACAAGGTACATAAGAACCATTCCTAGCCACAAATCAGAAGCATACACCTTTGAAACAGATTTACCATTAAATCACAGAACTATCACTAAAGCTCCAATCTATCCATTTTCCCAGAACTAAAAACAATGAAAAATTAGTAACCAAAAACCCAAAAAGGCGGAAACCACTTACCTTGCAAAATTCTTCGTCTCTAACAGCCACACACTCCCTGGAAATCTCGAACATGGAACGGTAACTCGAATTTAGCAATGTGTTCTATGGTACCTGTGGTTTCAACACAATGTTACAGCAGCAATTAAAGACCAATCAAAATATAGTAGGCTATCTCCTCAAAATCCAAAAACGTATCGGGGGATACTCACAGCGAAGTGGGTACCATCGAAAAAGGACAATCGCTGTTCGGAAAAGGACGGCGAATGGGACTCTAGAACAGGTCACGGTGAGCGTCGACGGGAATAAAATCCAAACGAAAACCATCCAGTCCTTCAAACAAAATCGAAACAAAATAGGGGTTAGGGTTTACTTGAAAGCAAAAACGACGACAGAACGTAGCGGGGGGCGGTGGAAGAGATACTGGTGGGTGCGGCGGAAGAGACGACGAACGTAACATGAGGCGAAATAGACACGAGTGGGGGACGGCGGAACGGCTAACGTTACGGGGGGAATCACGGTGAAGTGGGTATCGTTATCGGACTGCCCAAAACCTCCGCAACCCGATGAAGATGGAGTATGATGTACGCAAAATTGCGAACAATTAAACGCACAAGCAAATAGTATAGTGGTAAGTAAGGTTCTTAGAACTGAGGGTTGAACACTAAATCAAGGCAAGTAATTGTGTGAAGCGGGAAAACTAAAAGATTGTAAAGATTGTAAAGTAAATAAAACTAGATCGGAAACGCAAATAAAAGACGAGTTGTAAATCAATGGAGATAAACGAGCACGATACCCTTATGGACTACCCATCTATGTCGAGACTATGGTTTTTATGAAGTTCTAACTAGTACCCAGAGTGTTCTAATGCATCTCCCTAACGCTTCCGCTCATTAGGATGACAAAACTAAGCTAGAGTAGTTCATGATTACTAATCAACACTTCCGCTCATTAATTAGACCAAGAACTAAACTAAATTCAATTATGAAGTTAACTCCTATCGGGTTATCCCTTAGTATCAAGATTCCTCATTAATACTTTAAGACATGTCAATTGATTTTAATGCCTTCCGGTCCATTATTATCGACTAAATATCATAATCTAAGTGATCAAGTTAGATTATGCATTAAGATCATCAATTGACAACTACTACGAAAGATAATCAAACCATAGCTAACATAGATGAGTAATCACATAATTAGGGCATCGCACTCGCAAGAGAACTACTCGCTAAGCATGTTAACAAAGCACAATAGATTAATGAAGAATATGATAACAATTAACGTAAAGGTAGAGATAGAGAAAGCTTAGTCGCGATGATCAAGCTTTGCCAATCCTCTCCCCGTGCTAACTGAAATCGCGACTTTTATTAAGCTTCAAGAGCTGTCTCAAAGTTGCAGTAAAAACGTCCTCCAAAACCTGTCGTCTAAACCTAAGAAACTAAGGCTTTATATAGCCAAAAGTCTAACCAAAAATTAGGAAAACCTAAAGGAGCTTAAGCTAAATTGGAAGTCTTGCTGGCCAAGTAATAATATAAATAGTATAACATAAGTCCTAAAGCCGAAACAGGAGGTTAAAAATCGAATATAACTAAAACAAATTGAGTCTCAGTGTAAAAAGAAAGTCCGAACCCGTCGTCGAGGGCCTGGCGCCCGCCAATGAAGTTGGCGCCCGCCAACTGAGCCTTCTGTAAGAGACTTGGCGCCCGCCGGGTCAGCTTCGTGGCATCTTCGTATTTTGCAGTTTTGACTCTCTTCCACTTCGAATTTGGATTCGACTATAAAATACGAAATATAGATCTCTCTTCAAGCTTTCCAACCGTATCTCATTTGATATAATTGGACACTCGAGCAGAAAGTTATGACTCTTGCAATATAGTCTCTCGAAATTACCTCTCGAACGACCTCCGTTGAGCACCAATTTCCTACAAAATATGACGATGGGTAGAAATCCATTCCTGAACATAAATATACTAAAACGATCATAAGAATTGACATGACATAATAAATATAACTCAAAATATGACTAAACATATACGAAACATATGATAAAACATGAGCGTTTACACACTCATCAGAGTATGCACAGGTGAGGGAAGAGATGAAGATTCCCGTAGCCGTCGAGGTCTGAAGGAGATGAAGATTTTTTATTGTGATTTTTTTCTTCGTTGGGGGAGGAAAGTTCGAAATGGTGGGGTGTGTGGAAAGGAAACGTAGCTGGCTATTTTGGGGTCCTCTAACGAATTTGGACCGTTAGATCTGAAATTTTATTTTTTTATTAAATCTAAAGACCCTAATTTAGTTCATACCATGGGGATAATTTTTATGTAGTCCCGACTCAATCCAAATCTTTCCAAACTGGGTTCGGGTAGATCGTGGGTCTCATTTTGACAGTCAACAGAAGATTTTCCATTTAAAACAAAAAAAAAGAGATTTTTCCGTAGAGAATTATAAAATACTAAAAAGGTGAACATTGATCCTTTTTATCTAAGCAAAAATTAATTTTACGCGGTTTCACCCATTTCATTTCCACTCTCCATCCCCTCGAAATTTCAAAAAAGAAAAAAACCAAATTACAAACTTCATTTTTTGAAACAACGATAAGCACCCCAAGCGCCTCTTCCTCCGCCTCCGCCTCCGCCTCCGCCTCCGCCTCGTCTTCTCTTCTTCTTCTTATTTCATCCATTTTATACTTAATTATTTATTTTCTTAGAGTATTAATTTAATTATCCATCTCCCAACACCTACACGGACTCGGCTATAGCTCAGCCTCCACCTCGTTTGACCAGTCCGAAACGACGCCGTCCTCCGTACAAGATGATAGAAGCGCGCCCCTCCGGTTTCCGCTTCTTCTGCTTCGCCTCCTTGTTCTGCTACAGCCTATTCTCCTCCTGCTTCTCCTTAAACCACGAAGGTTCGTCTCTTCCTCTTCCTCTCTCTCTATCTTATCTTCGAGCTTTCCGCCATTTAATATCGGTTTTTTTTGTGAATTTCAACAGGTAAGGCGTTGATCAAGTTGAGAGAGGGCGTGGTGAGCGATCCGTACGGTGCGTTGAGCGGCTGGCAGGACGACGACGACGACGACGGAGAGGCCGATGATCATTGCTCCTGGTTTGGCGTTGAGTGCTCCCCCGAGGGCAGAGTCGTCATTTTGTGAGTTCTCTCGTACAAAACACTGCGTCGACTAATCCAAGTTAGAGCCTATCTGGCTTCGATTTTTAATTTTATTAAACCTTTTTCAGTTGAGAAGTCAAGTCTGGCGCTTTGGTCAATGGAGGAGAGTTGGAAATTTTGACAGGAGAACGCTTAGCTGTTATTATGAATTATCCGGATTAGTGAACTTGTTTTCTTTTTTCTTCTTTTAATTTCGATATATTAATAATGATAATTTACTCTCATTTTATCTGAAAATAAAAAAATTGAGACATTATCTTGGACTAACCTTTTGATGTGTCGAAGCTCAACTCGAGCAACTGTGATTTAGTGTGTGGTTTGTAATTTTTTTTTTCTCGAATTGTTCGGGTATTAGTGTGAGGGTGAAGTGGAATGTGATATGGTTCATACTGATTCTGGATTCATTTTTTGGGCAGAGACTTGAAGGATCTTTGTCTAGGGGGAACACTTGCTCCAGAGATCGGGGACCTCGTTCATGTGAAATCTATGTGAGTAGTTTGAGCTCCATTGTCTGCGGCATTCCAATCGTTTTCGTTGTTCTTGTTTTTGGACACTTTATGAATACTTGATTGCTCATTGCAGATCACTGCGCAACAATAGTTTTACTGGAAATATTCCCAATGCGGTTGGAGAGTTGAAGGAGTTGGAAGTTCTGGATCTTGGATTCAATAATTTCATCGGTCTACTTCCTCGTGACCTTGGCATTAATCTCTCTTTGACCACCCTGTGAGTAGATGCATTTGTTGTTCTTTCTTGTCACGATCACTTTGTTCTTTCTTTGGTATTTTGACAATTAAGCTTCATCCTTTCCTGCATTTCAGTCTTCTCGACAACAACAAACTTCTTGGTAGCTTAACTCCGGAAATTAATCTGTTGAAGATACTCTCTGAACATCAAGTAGATGACTCGCGACTATCTAATTCAGCTAAAGGTTTATCATGCGTTGAAAGATCTGCAACATGGTAAGCCCCTACCAGGAAAATGGACAAGTTGTCTTGTTTCATTTATTGGACATCATTACCTTCTCTCAATATTTTTTATCACATATGCATCATCTGATGTTATCTCTTCCCTGCTTTGTTTTCTAGGAATGTTGCTTCGACGGAGAATGCAGTTCCAAAACGACAGCTCCAAGCTAGAGCAGATAAATCCCAAATTAAAAAAAATCGAACCAGTATTTTTTCTAGAGAGCCTGAAATTTTTCCACTGCCTCCACCTGCGATGACTCCTACTACAGAAGCTTCTGTTCCAGCACCTGTTCCCATTTCAGCACCTGTGTTCCCCTCAAATGCATCTTCACCATCTCCTATCAGTTCAAGTTCGAATGGTTCAAGTCCTTCTCCATCCTTTTCCCCCACAAACATAACCAGAAGCTCGAAGAATCATACTGCAATAATTGCCGGTGTGATAGGCGGCACTTGTTTTCTTGTAATCTCAGCTATTGTCCTATACTTTTGCGCAATCAATAAGGCAAGTATCAAACCTTGGGCCACGGGAATAAGTGGACAGCTCCAGAAGTCCCTTATAACGGGTAATTATGTACGGGAGGATTTTTTATGCCGTTTGGTCCATGTTTTCCACGTTTCGTCTATGGTCTGGTTTTATTTCTTTGAATTCACCAGATTCATATTTGAGTTTCAGGTGTGCCTAAGCTGAATAGGTCTGAGCTTCAAGCAAGCTGTGAAGACTTCAGTAACGTTATTGGTGTATCAGCAATTGGTACACTGTACAAAGGGACTTCATCGAGTGGAGTGGAGATAGCCGTGGCTTCTGTTGGCTTTACATCTGCAAAGGACTGGTCTGCCAGATTGGAAAATCAGTTCAGGAAGAAGGTTGCTTTATGTACAAATTGCATTGGATTATTTGTATTTTATAGATTTATGGGACGATCTAACGGCTGTGGTTGTTTCTTTCAGATTGAGGCCTTGTCCAAAGTGAACCACAAGAATTTTGTCAACCTTATAGGTTATTGCGAAGAGGATGAGCCTTTCACGAGAATGTTGGTGTTTGAATACGCTCCAAATGGGACTCTCTTTGAGCATTTACACAGTGAGTTCTTAAGCCATCTTCAGACTCCCTTGTTGAATGATGCCCCTAATACCACTGATTATTCTAACCTGTTCTCAGTTCATCTTCTCAAGGGTATCGGAAAAGAGAATTTATTTTTGTGGATCATTTTCAACAAAACTTATCCGCCTGGATGGTCTATTCTTTCTGAATATGATTTTCCCTTTTCATATCCAAATTTATCGTGTTCATTTCTTCTGTCATCATAATCTGCATTTGCTGCCTTAGCTTGTTCTAAATATGTAGTTGATCCGTACTTGCAGTCAAAGAATCGGAGCACTTGGACTGGAAAATCCGATTGAGAATTGCCATGGGCATGGCTTACTGCCTTGAGCATATGCACCAGATGAATCCTCAAGTAGTCCATCACAACCTGAACTCCTCATCTGTCTATCTCACAGAGGATTATGCAGCCAAAATCTCGGACTTGAGCTTTTCGCGCGAGACAATTCCCACTGATATAGAATCATCCAAGGAATATCTTTTCGAGGAGCAGTTGCCACGCCCGGAATCTAATGTGTACAGTTTTGGTGTACTGTTGGTCGAGATGATCACTGGCAGACTTCCTTACACACTGCATACCGACTCACTTGACGACTGGGCGTCAGACTATCTGATAGGCAATCAACCTCTAAAGCAAATGGTGGATCCGACTCTCAGCTTCTTCGACGAAGAGAAGTTGGAGAGAATATGCGAACTGATTAGATCTTGTGTGCACTCGGATCCACGACGAAGGCCAACCATGCGAGATGTCGCTGCGAGGTTACAGGACATAACTGGGTTAACACCTGATGCAGCTATACCAAAGCTTTCTCCGCTCTGGTGGGCTGAGCTTGAAATCATGTCTCCTGATGCTAACTAAAATATGAGAGTGCAATGTACATATATAGCTATAAGTTGACTTTTTTTTGGGTCAATAGTTTTGCAGGCAAAAAGGGTGGATAAATCCTGTACATTTATTTTGTGTTTTGGCTTCTGCGTTTACTTTTCTGTTTTAGGAATTGGCTTCTGCCTGATTCCGTTCTCCAAATGTTACACAAGGTGACATGGAGGAAACAGTGAATTCAATACAAAGGAGGAAATATGGTGTGTAGTTGAATTAGGATTTTGATACGAACTTTTTCAATGATGCGATGAAATCTGCGTTTTGCTGGTAAAAGATTTTCCAAAAATGAAATAGATTTCATTAGGAGAATACCAATTCATTTGTAAGTAATTTCAAACATTCCGTGTAAACGACCTGTTCAACTGCTAAGGATGTAAGCTGGAGAATATACCCATTGAATAATCGTCACTTAATTTTCAAGGTAGGCAGCTGCCCAAGGGAAAAGAGGAGGAAGGAGGTTCGAAGTCAACAAAAGGGACCGGTGGCTGAGACTTGTAGAAAATGATTTCTTAAAACTCTTTTTTAATCCAACGAATATCATTATATAGATTGACGTCAAGACGGGTCACTCTGATCTTGTCGAGGTATTCTTTCCTTCTCGCTGCGGGTTTTTTTACTAGATTTTTATCATCGGAGGGTTTTACTGAGGCCGGCGGCCACAATCTCGAAAGAGGGGATCCCAATACTGAGGCTAGTAGACAGCAGGATGATGAATATTTATTTCTGATGTAATTAGACTTGCTTTCAGTATTTATATAGAGATTTGACACCACCATTTCTAAAAAAATGATAATTTTGCGTAAGAAACAATGTGGGATAGTTGACATCGAAAGAAGCACAATTCAAATGCCAAATGCCCGACTTTGTTATCTTGGGAGACGATTTGGAGTGTTTCATTACTCAGAATTAAAACAATAATTTAATAAGTAAAATAAAATTGTCGACTTGTTCAAGTGCTATTTATATCTGGAACCTGATGTTTGGTGAAATAGACGCTAAAGATCCTATAGTTTGCTTTCTGATTTTGTAATTTCTCTAATTTAGGTTTATTATACTATAGGGTTTTTGACTGACGTTTTCAACTATATTTTTTATTTTATATTTGAAATGATTATTATACCCCTACTTCAGTCACCCTCCGGTCATTTTTCATTAACTTTTTGGGTTTTGTCGTCAGTAAAATGACCGAAGGGTGGTTGGAGACGATGACCGAAAATTTTGATTGACTGGAGTAGGGGTATAACAATTATTTTAAATATAAAATAAAAAATGCTTGATGATGTGAGCCACGGACCCCATAGTATAATAAACTCAAACTAGAGGGGTTACAAAATCAGAAGCAAACTACATGGTTGATGATTCCACATGTAATTTACTCTTAAAAAAGTGGTAAAACTTTCTCAACAATTACTTAACACTGCTACTTTCTCAAATGGTTAAGCTAGACTCACCAGTTGATCTAATTATTGGTAACTGTCAACTTGAGTAGAGCACTATTTAATTAGATTTTTTGAGAATATCTATTAATTTTTCTTACATTTTTTTTTCTTATTTTGTATATTTTTGCTCAGTTTTTATGTGGTTATAGATATTTTGGGCAGAAAAAAAACTTAAGCCCCATTTTGGTTGAGGGATAAAAACTTAGGATTGTTTTATAAATTTTTAAAATGAGAGATTTATATAAATATTATGTACAATATAAAGTGTTGGGAAAAATGGCACAAAATAGACGAATACCGATGAGTCGTTCGCAGACGCACTGTCTTTAAAAACTAATTCTACCGTAGATGATAGTTTCTTAGAATTAAATAGACCCTTTTGAATTCTAACAAACTCAGGTAAGCAATAATCTAACAAGATCAATGTATAACAACTTGGAATCGGAAACAGAGCAGTAAGCAAAGGATAACCTCCTTATATAACTCGAAGTATCTATAGGGCAAATCGATTTCGGGCATTTAAGTTCATTGCGAAAATTTATTATGTAACATCCAACTTTGAAATTCAAAGAACAAAAACGTTTAAGGATTAAATGGGGAAGATTTAAAATTTGAACATTAAAATGGCTGTTATTTGGGAAATAAAGGTTCATTTCCCCCTTTGATAAAAGTCATTGATAACCATTTAGTTTAATTTTCAAAAACACAAATAGCACATACATACACGTAGGGGTGAGCAAAAAATCCGACATCCGATATCCGAAATTTTTTTCGGATTCGGATTCGGATAATTTTGTGTTCGAATTCAGAATCGGATTATCCGAACAATATAATTCAGATTCGGATTCGGATAGCAAAATCATAAATTCGGATTATCTGAATATCCAAAATATAAATGTAACTTAAAATAGGTCATCTGGGCTTGGGTTTTCTCTATAAAAAAAATATCTAACTTGTATACCTTGTCTCTCTGTGTGATGCAATTGATAGACCAAAATTACGTCTAACCAAATCCTAAAAGAAAATTATATGCACCACCAAGCTGTTGTCCTCCTCGTATCTGGCCTCCCCGTACAAAGTTTGTTTTAACTCCCAAACTTTCTCTGCCTTTTCATGAACTGGCCAACTGGGTGTGACTTGAAACCTCTTAAAACTAGAAGCAATTGTATGCTTGGGTTTGGAAGAGCTCGTCTCGATTTGGACACTTGGGTTTAATCATTCTTGCGTTATTTTCAGCAAGAATTATGCATTTGTTTTTTTTTTTTGGTTATGGTTATTTTGACTTTTTTCTTTACTATGTTGAGGTGCTAATGGATACTTGGTTTTTAATTTTTAGGAGATTTTTGAAAAATTCGGATTATCCGTATCAGAAATAATTTCGGATTTTGGATTTCGGATAATTCGTTATTCGGATTCGGATCGAGAAATAGTTATTTCGGATATTTTGGATAATGAAAAATTCGGATAATTCGGATTCGGATTATCCGAATGCTCACCCCTAATGCACGCGAGGGATCATTTTTCTTCCTAGCTCAATTTTAGCTTACCATATGTGCGGGAGACCCATTTTTCTCACTATCTTTTAATTAGCCCAAAAGCACATACTTTTTTCCAAAATTGATATTCATCCTTGCATTTTTCAATGTGGTACAAGACAACTCAAGAGTCCTTTAACCCCTTTAGAAAACACAATTTTTCTCTTTCTTTTAAGTTCCAACCATTCTTTTTGCTCCTTTTTCCAACATAAAGGACTAAAGTATACTGAATCCACCCTTAAAAAAGAAAGTATACATAATCCTATTGAAAAATAATGGACATCCAAGTCCACAAAGATGCCCTATTAACCAATGTTGCCCTCCAAGAGAAGAGAAGAGAAGAGAAAGAGAAAATTGACGAATCAAATGTATTTCCTGGATCAAACTGGTTATGGTTGGCATGACTAATCAAGAGAATGAATCAATTAATCGAAGTGCAACCCTCCATTGACATTCCTTGAATATATTTATTTTCGAAGTCTTCGTGGATCTCACGTTCTAGGCATATGCGCGAGCAGTTATGTTTTATTTATGTTAATATTTATTCTATAAACTAATTCACTTTCTATTCAAATATGTATTCAAATAATGGCCAAGTCACTTTACATATTTACATTTTTCAATAATGGCCGATCGTAGATTTTTTAAAATAATTTTATTATCAATTATATTTAATATTAAAATTTCACATAGTTCTGATATATTTCAACTTTGTTGCAAATTTTATCATTTACAACTACTCAACTTTAATTTAACCACTAAAAAAATTGCTCAATATGATATGGACCAGCCAGTCCAAACATATTAATCACCAGTCCAGCTTTTCAATTTTAAGGTTAAGCTAATCTGCTCAAGTCTTTGGTAACAATCTGATTAGTCGGACAAATATTGAGACCAATTTTTAAATCAATGATCCAATAAATAAGTGTCTTATTACAAACTTAGTAGTACCCATGTCAATCAAGATGAAAAACAACGAATTTGCCAATAGCTATAAATTCCTATGCAAATCGCAAGAAATCAACACAAATCAACAATCTCCTCCTTAACCAAAAGCCAAACTACACAAATGGCAACCGACCACCTTGCAATAGCCATCTTCACCATATTGCTTCTCCCATTAGCCTTCCAATTGGCATCTGCCAATGAAGATTACAAAAAGAAGATTGAGAAGAAGGTTGAAGTAGTTATTGAGGGAATGGTGTACTGCCAGAGCTGTGACAAATATGGTACATGGTCTCTAACAGGTGCTGAGCCTATTGCTTCAGCCAAAGTTAGTGTCATCTGCAAGAGCAGGAACCAAGTGAGCTTCTACAAGGTGTACGAGACCGATGCGAAGGGCTACTTCTATGCACCACTTGATGGCTTCAAGATGAGCAACAACTTCTTGGACCACCCCCTCCAGGCTTGCCATGTGAAGCCCGTGTCGTCGCCTCTTGCGCACTGCAGCCTTCTCTCCAATGTTAATAGCGGACTCGATGGCGCTGGCCTTACGTACAAGAAGGTGCTGCGAGGAAGTCACTACGAGGCTGTCGTCTACGCTGCTGGCCCCCTCGCTTTCCGGCCAAACGAATGCCCTGCTGAAACTCTCCCCAAACACTGATCGCAGATTGAAGTCCTCTTTTCGCCTTTTGATATAACTATGATGAGAATTTGTTGAGTTTGTGTCGTTGTATTCATCGAATATTGTTTGTTATTTGTTCCATTTTCTTGAATGAACTCAAATTTGCAGCAGATGGATCCTTCACCTGCATAATTCGCCTTTTACGCGTGCGTGCTTCGGGACCTCTGGTTACAATGTACATAATCACAAGGTTGGTACGAAAAGAGTACCGAACATAAAAAGTTCACATAAAATCAGTGACTGCTCAGTTCTTTCATCCACAGAAGTGGATTGCAAATGAGAGGAGAAAAACACACTAGATGATGAAAAGCAATCATCGGGATCCTGGGAGTTCAAAGACTCTGTCCTGCAACACAAAATGGAAATCTGAAATCAAAGAGAGTAAGTTCTTAGAAATCCAATGGCATTGCAAACATCTTGTTTATCTCATCCATTGCCTCTTTAGTAGACACAGTTGGCTCAAACAAGGCGGCGTGCTTGGCACCAGCCGGCCTCGGCCGACAGCGCTGGTCATCTAAATCGTCATCCGGAAGGATGGAAAACCCGCCAACGTCTTGCTTTTTGGCTGGTTCCTTCTCAATCCGCCTTCTTCTCCTTGCGAACTCCATTGGCTTCCCAAACATGTTGTTGATATCATCCATGGCCTCCTTCAAGTTGATAGTTGGGTCCACTAAACCATGGTGACAAACATTCTCAACATGGGGCTCATCCAAAATGGTTGATCCAACAAACCGACGAACAACCGTGTCCTCTCTAACCAGCTTCCTACGAGGCGATCTGTTCGTATCCATGTCGTCGGAGCTCTCCTGTGATTCGTCCTTTGGACATTGGAACACAAAGTCTTCGCCATTCTGCTCCGAACTGTTGCACTCATTGATCCTATCCGCATCCTCGCCACTTTCATCGCCATCGACGAATATGAGAAACGGTTGCTGACAATTTCGAGCCTCATCCAAGTCTTTGTCAACGAATACATCGATCCCATTGTTCAACCCGCGCTCCTCCTTTGAGGAACGTTTCCCGGATCGACGACCAGCACGTGCGATATCCAATGGCTCTCGAAACATGTCGTTGATGTCATTCATGGCCTCCTTCATGTTGATGGTAGGGTCTAACAATCCGTGATGGCACGCATCTTCGGCCTCCGAATTTCCAACAACAGTAGTATCCACAAACTTAGAAACCACTGAATCATCCCTGTACAACTTACTAGGCTCATCCGAGGATCTAACCACCCGGCTTAATGCATTCTCCTTCCCGTCTTTGTTATTCCGAATCGATGGAGGTCTCTTACTCGATCTTCCTTGCTGGATCTGCAGCATGACTCCCAAAAGTTACAAACTAGAGAAGTTGCACAAACCAATCCCAAAACAAAAACAACCAAATCACCCGAATTTTCTTGCTCTTGTGCCTCTCCATCCGCTGAAGGAACTGCTCGTACGATTTGTTCAACTCTTCGATTGGCTCAGCGAGGCTGTTCGAATAAAAATTGAAAAACACGAATCGGATTCAGAACTAGAACTCTTATGCACTTTCAAGCTAAAGGCACAACAGAAAGGAACTCACTTGTGGACTCCCACGTGGTACATTTTGTCAGCCTCCTCGAACTTCCTCTGCTTCTCGTAGTACAGCGCGTTCGCCTGGTAGTACAGCGACCGCTTCGCCCCTATCCCGCTCTTCTCCATGCTCTTCAGCAGCTGCCTCGGGTCCTCCACGTAATCCATCTGCTCGTCCAATCGAAAAACAGAACCGATGTTAGAATCTTCAGAATCTGAACTCGCGAGTCTCGAAGAGGGGCGGAAGGGTAGACTTACGAGGTGGAGCCAGACGCGGAGGTAGCGGAGGTCGTTCTTGTAGCGGCGATCGGAGTCGAACTCCTGGGCGCACTTCTGGAGGAACCTGGGAAGCTTCTCTTCGGTGACCCTCGGGGGAAGCGACTCCTTCATCCTCTTTATACCACGGAGCCAGGGGAGGAGAGGGTCCTTGCCGGAGTAGGACTTGATTTCCGCGATAATGGAGGAGAGGAGGTCGTTGTGGGGTGAGCTTCTCGCCATCTTCTTCTTCTTCTTCTTCTTCTTCGTTTCCCCTTTTGGGTTTCTCCGATTTGGCCGTTGGGGGTAGAGGAGAGAGCGGAAAGATGGGAGATTTTCAATTATTATTGCCTTGTTGGGCCATCTTATTGGGCTTTATAGGGACCAAAGGTCCAGAACCTGTTATGAGCTTTCAAAAAAAAAGAGTTTATGCAAGAAAATTAAGAGAATCATTAACAGTATCCAAGGTTTTAAAAAACGGTCATGAATCAGATATTTGGGTGTATCTGGTTTGGGTTGATACTCTTACCTTGTGAACCGTCTGAAATCTGATCGGACTTGGTCTTTCGATCAGATTTTGTCCGAAATCAACCCAAAATAAAATTAAAAAGGCATCACAACTCGATTTTCTCAAATCAACACAAAATAAACTAAATCCACAAAGAAAAATAGACTAGAGATAAAATAAATTGATCAAAATATAAATTTTGAAACCTATATTTAGATTATTTAGTCTATATACTATTCTAAAAAAGTACGGTCTGACCGATAATCTGATCCGTCGAATCTGTCGACCCAGAGGAAGGGAAAAATCACGGATCACCTTCCCGATTATTTTTTGAAACGTTGACAATATCACACAAACCTAACAAAAATTTAGCGATAAGTACTTAGGACAATGTTATAATTTAATCAAAAAATTTGTAAAATAATTGTTGAGAGAGTTAGTCAGTATAGAAGTATCCTGGTACTAAGTAATATAAACAAAAAAAATTATATTACCCCAGTTTGAACAAACTTTGCCCAAATCTTAAAATTATGAATTCTTAGATTTTTAAATTTTTTTAAATAAACCACCACTGTTAGTGGTAATTCAGCAATTTGGTTTCGCTGGTGTCAAGATATTGGCTACAAACCTTAAATTTCAAATTGGTCCTTAAAAAAGTTTGTCCTAGATTTTTTTGTGGGAGTTGGTAGCTTAATTTAATGGGCAAATTACCCTCACATCCCTCTACTTTGGTCAGCCTCCCCCTAGGGTCCCTGGATTTTGGAAAATGATTGTCTCGTCCCTAAGTTTTGATGATAATAGACTCTCGGGTCCCTGGAGCCAGAATATTCTTTTTTCTCCGGCGAACTCCCACTTAAAAAGACCAAAATACCCCTCCCACTTAAAAAAATTAAGGGCAAATTACCCTCACATCCATGTACTTTGGTCAGCCTCCTCCTAGGGTCCCTGGATTTTGGAAAATGATTGTCCCGTCCCTAAGTTTTGATGATAATAGACTCTCCGGTTCCTGGAACTAGAATATTCCATATTCTCCGGCGAACCACCACCTGAAATGACCAAAATACCCTCCCTTGTAACATCAAGAACCAAACACTAATAATACAGCATCACGAACACCATCTCCGTCTTTTTAGTTCCGGCCAGCTTCAATTCCGTCTAATTAGGATTTTCAATTCGAGCAATTAAGGTGAATCCACCTCTGGGTTACAATTCGTCGATCTGGGTTATTCGTCGCTAGCGTCGGAGTCGCCATAAAAACACGCCCCACCACTCTCCCCCATCTCTCCTGCTACAAATACAAATTACAAATTAACATCCCTTTCTCAATTAATCTTCGCGTTGGAAGGAATTAAATTAGGGATGGAAAGGGCGGAGGAGGAGGAGGAGGGAGAAGGGAAGGTGAGGGGGTTAATAGAGAGAGCAACCAATTCGACGGCAGGTGAGGTGGACCCTCGCCTTCTCAAGGCCATCAAATTGGTCGTCCGTTATTCCGATTCGGAGCTCCGAACCGCCGCCCACGCCCTCATGGATCTCATGAAACGTGACCACTCTCAGGTCCCACCCCTTATTTTCCCCATTATTTCCTCTCTTTTTTTCTTTTCCTCCTGAATTGGGTCCTCTCGATTGTTGTCAAGTTTCGATCTGTACGTCAAAAAAATTGTGGGTTTTTAGTTTTATTTTGGACGAAACTTTGTTTGGGGAATTTGATGCTTGTTGAGGGTTAGGGCTGAATGGTTCGGTCTTTGTAGGTTCGGTATCTGTCGCTTCTCGTGATCGATGAGCTCTTCATGAGGTCGAAGCTTTTCCGGATGATTCTTGTGGAGAATTTCGATCAGTTGTTGAGCTTGAGTGTGGGGTTCAGGCAGAATCTGCCGCTTCCTGCACCTCCGACGATTGCTTCTCGTTTGCGTTCCAAGGCGATCGAGTTCTTAGAGAAGTGGAACGATTCGTTCGGGGTTCATTATAGGCAGATCAGATTAGGTTTTGAGTTGAAGAAGAGGGGAGTTGAAGAAGATGAAGGGGATGAGAAGGAGGGTTTTAAAAAAAAATTAAGTGTGTGGGGTAGTTTTGTCTTTTTAAGTGGGGGTTTGCCGGAGAATATGGAATATTCCGGTTCCAGGGACCCGAGAGTCTATTATCATCAAAACTTAGGGACGGAAAAATCATTTTCCAAAATCCAGGGACCCTAGTGGAGGCTGACCAAAGTACAGGGATGTGAGGGTAATTTGCCCTAATTTAATTTAGCCCTCCAATTATAAATATACCATTCAGCAAGGACGCATTTGCAAAATCGCAGAAGGGCCACGGCAAGGGAAATTGATCACCGCCGGAAGACCCCAAAAAAAAAACCGCAGTCGCTTCTTATTTTCCCTAAAACCGAAATCAGTTACACTTCCTCCACACCATGGCCAAGACCGACGACGAAGTTGACCGCCGAAACGGCGCCGAAGAGCCCGAAGACGACTCCGAAATCTACGAGGACGACGACGAGGAAGACGAAGATGGTGAGGAGGGAGAAGAGTCGGAGCTCGAACCGGAGCCGCCGAGGAATCCCCGGCTCGAGCGGGCCAAGATAGAGGGCCTGTTCCGGAAAATGCAGGCCGAGCCGGTCCCGGTCCGAGTCCATGACGTCATCGTGAAGGGGAACAAGAAGACCAAGGACTACATTATCGAGGCCGAGACGGCGCCGCTCAGGGACGCCGCCACGATGCAGGAGCTTCTAGAAGCTTCTAAGGCGGTTAACTTCCGTCTGCAATCCCTAGACATCTTTGACTCCGTGAAGATAACCCTAGACAAGGGCCCGCCCGAGCTCCCCGGCACCGCCAACGTCATCGTCGACGTCGTCGAGACCGGCAACCCCCTCTCCGGCGAAATCGGCGCCTACACTAAGGGCGAGGTATCTCAATCGTCAACTGAGGTTCTTTTAATTTTCTTTTATTTTAGGGGAATTTAGAAATAGAGATATTAAATTTCAGTTAGAGAAAACTAATCATGGATTTGGCACACAATGTGAGATTATTTTGCTAAGATTTGTTAGATTGGGTGTTGATGGTGTAGGCTAGGTCTTCGACGGTGGAAGCCACGCTCAAGTACAAGAACATTTTCGGGCATGGGGACCTGTGGGACGGGTCCCTGGCCTGCGACTGTGACCACGTGGGAGAGGTGAGCGCTGGTGTCTACGTGCCTGCTAGATTTAGAGGGGTTCTCAGCCCCCTGACTGCTCGAGTATACCTGTTATCACAAGACTGGCTAAAGTTCTCTTCCTTCAAAGAGCGGACTTTGGGAGTCTCTGTTGGTTTACTTTCGACGAGGTACCATGAGGTAGGGTACAACCTTGGCTGGCGTGTATTGACGGATCCGTCACGTATGGCATCCCAGTCGATAAGGAGGCAGCTTGGGCATGGATTGCTTTCATCTTTGAAGTATACGTTTAAGGTTGACCGCCGGAATTCAAGTTCAAGGCCTACTCGTGGATACTCTTTCATCTCTACCACTCAAGTAGGAGGGATTGCACCCGATAGTAGGTGCTTGCGCTTCTTGCGTCAGGTTTGATGCTCATCTCTTGTTGAATGGTTTTTTTCTTTACGCATTGGCTTTATGAGTTTTTTTGAATGAGTAATAGTTGTTGAATTTAGGACGGTATAATGGTTGCACGGGAAGCTATCTGAAGCTTTTAGTAACCTGAATACTTTTTTTCCTGCTGTTTGTATTACTAGGTACCCTTATTATTTGTGCTGTAACTTTATTGCATTCAACGTGAGTAACTTTTGCATCATCCTGTTTTGTTGAACAACAGCCATTTGTCTGAAGAATTGATTCCAGATATTTGCTGCTTCTTTGGTCATATATAAGTTGTTCCTCTGCTCTGCCTGTTCGTGCACATGAAAAATTTACCTGCTTCTTTGGTCGTGTATGCACGATCTTTCCTTGTTGAATGTGGGTTTTGAACTATGAGGAGAGTCCACGATATCTTTGCATGCATCTTTGAGCTTCTAAACCTCAGGTGCTACATGTTCAGGCTTCAACATGGATACAATTTCTCATGTGCGCTTATATTATGTCTATTTCTTAATTCTACCAATAAATGTCTATTTTTTTAATGCTTATTTGGTTAACAAGGCCCAGTTGATTTGTCATATGCTGAATGGCTTATTTGTGGCCTTTTAAGTTTATGCATTTTCTTTTACGCTTGTGTACTTGTGACAAATCTATTGTTGGAGGACATACGGTGCATGTTATCATTTGTGGGCTTCATGTCTTTCGGAGATGATTTAGCTTGCATCATAAACATTTCTGATGAATTCTTCCTCAAACTTGATAGTACAGTTTAGATGATCATGCATGTATCCCTAGATTGATATGTATGTTTTCACTTGGCCATCATCTCCAATATATAATCCTTAACAGTCTTCCAAATGCTGAAATAGGAACTTGATCTGCGGTGTGCAATTCCTCTTGGATTTTACCGTGCTGCCCTCAACATAGGGATGGCTGCCGGTGTTGTTTTTCCATGGGGCAATGGTTTTCAGAATATGCAAAGTCCTGTACCAGAGAGGTTTTTCTTGGGAGGAAATTTATCTCCTGTTTGTACATTGGGAGGCCCTACAGCATTATGGGGGTTCAGGTCAAGAGGACTCGGCCCCACTGAGCCTAGAAGGCAAACGCCTAGAGATGCATCTGATGGTGATGCTGATCCGGGAAGAGATTTTCTTGGAGGAGACCTTGCTGTGACTGCTTTTGCCGATCTTTCTTTTGACTTTCCACTGGAGTGGCTGAAGGCGAAAGGGCTTCATGGGCACATCTTTGCTTCTGCTGGAAATGTTGAGAAGCTTACAGAAAATGCTTACCGAAATTTCTCACTGAGGAGTTTTGCTGAATCGTCTCGAAGCTCTATCGGATGTGGGATTGTTGTTCCTACAAGTTTGTTCCGAATGGAGGTCAGTAGAGTATTCGCTTTTTCAGCTGATGTTTTGGCTGCTTTCTTAGTGTCTGTCTTCCAGTGATTTTTGGTACTCGATTCCTTTTTCAAATGCACCTCCTCGGCTCCTCCAACACTGAATTTTGGTGTGGTGGGTATCAGACTATCTTGCTAGTCCAAGGAATGAATATATAATTGCTTATCAATTACCTTAGGCCTGTTATAGGCATACTCGAGGTAAGGGGAAAACGGTCAGATCTAGGGGAAAAAGAAAGCACAAGACAAGGGGGAGGTGTGGGGTTACGACAGATGATTTCTGTTGAATTTTTCATAAAATTACCAGAGCCGAAATAGCTCAGACGACGTCCATTTCACTTTGCCCATAAGAAATGGAATTAGCTTTGCCTGCTCTTTGCATGCATGCATCCTTTCCGTGGGTTAATATGTTTATCTAGTTCCTGGGAAGGTACATTGCTAGACGGTCTTAACGCTTTTTTATGTTCTGATTTATTGGAAAACAACATTGCCATTTCTTAACCTTCATCTTTCTGTCTGTCTGCCAGCTGAATTACTGCTATCTGCTGAAGAAATCTGATCATGACCGTGGGAAATCAGGCTTTCGTATCAGCTTCTCCACTTAAGATTCAGAGCTTGTGGATTTCTTTGCAACAGTCACAGAGAATCTTGATTCTTATCTGATTCAGGGAACCTTTCAAATCAGGTAGTTGAGCTCACACACTTTTGGCTGTTGCCTATGAGTTTCATGCTGAGGCAGCAGCCTTCAATTTCTTTTTTTTGTTGTTGTGTGGAGGCCTTCAATTTCTGTTTCAACATGATGGAAGTGTGTCAAAGAAGGAATAAGGGCAAGATAGTTTAGTGCTAGAAGGCCCATGGGCTATTTTAAGACAATCTCCAATTGACGATGGAATTTTGTTAGAAGACGCCATATTACCTGCCCGGTCTCTATCTTCAACCTCGCTCGGCCCTGTTCTGGTGGTACTCACAAGCCTCTAGTTGGTTGATGGCATCAGCGACGTGGCAGCGTCGTAACTTGAATTGTGCAGCTATTACTTGAATTTCGTCATTACCAGCCTCGAGTTGGTTTACAGACACGTTCTCATCGAATGAGATTAACTTTAGTTTTTGTTCGAAGGATCTGGTATTTGGGCACATTTATACACTTTTTCGGCATGATAAAACTTTCGTTTGCTTTACTTGTAGCATCTCTGAACTAGTCACTTCTTGAAAACTTTGGTTACCGGAGCAAATTAATCAGCTTCTACGAAGAAAGTGCTCTGTTTGAGATGTAATCTTACAACCTGAGGGATTGTCTAGCCCTCAATGATAAATCTTCCGGACATCCGATCTCGAATTTGAGTCTCAAAGAATGTTGCAGACAGTAAGAAAGATGGTCTGCTATTATTGAAGAATTGCAGTAGTCTAATAAAACTGATCTGGTCCAAATTAAGCTTCGGCTGCAGAAACTTCGAAAAAGTTCTTGGTTACGTAGTCAGCCGTTCACATTATTATTTCCATTAAAAAAAATCAGATCAACCGAAAAACCTTATTATCATAGGCAACTCTTAGATGGATATGATACCGTGAAAATTAGTCAACCGTTTCCAAACACGTAACTTGAACTTGGAAGAACACTAATTATAGAATAATAATTTTGACGTCTTTCTAAAGATTCATGTCGTAGGTAACATTTGGGACAGAAAATTCAAAGCAAATCCATTGAAATTGTATAAATTAAACCCCTAGAAGTGAGAAAGGATCTTTTCACATTGGTTTCTAACGTAATAAATTAATAATCATGATGTGATACCCAGAACACGAGATTCAATGTGTGACTAATTTTATATAAGGGAGGGCAGACAAATGTTAGAGACTTGACTAAGTGATTAATGGTTAATTTTGAGTTAATTAAATTGGAGGTCATACTAATTAGTTTTGGGTATTTGTGAGATCAATGTGAAATTTATTAGTTTGTGAATCGATTTTCGGTGTGAATGAAAATTAGTTTTAAAGTGGTGTGGCTGTTAGGCGTGAGCAATTGGTAACTATAATTTGGTAAAATGTCGGTAATCGGTAATTCGGGATTGATAAATCGGTATTCGATAATCAATTCGGTAGGAAGTTTTTGAGAAATTTGGTAAATATCGGTATTGAGTAAATTTCGATAAATACTGATATTTTACCGAATTTATTGAAATGGTAATTTATCAAATATATTAATAAATATATAAGCCAAATTATAGATAATTTATCAAAAATTTCCTTGGCCTCTTCAAAAAGTGGATGGTCTAAATAGACTTTATACTAATTAGACTTGGCTTGTACGTATTAGATTAATTTGTGTTTATTGAAACTATGTTTGTATTTTATGATTAAATATAATGATGAATTATAATTTTTCCCAAAGAATTCGGTAAATTTGATAAATATCAAATTTACCAAAATTTAATTCGGTAAATACCGAATTTACCGAATACTATTCGGGATCGGAATCGGTAGAACTTTTTTTAGCATTTCGGTATTCGATAAATTCGGTAATTAGAATTGGTAAATACCGAATGCACAACCCTAGTGGTTGTAACTAAAATAAGTACAATCTCACATTGGTTTGCGCACCATGGTGAGACAAATTTATAAGGAATTAGAAGTCTAGCATGAGTAAACTAGTGGAGAAGGGAGAAGCTTCTTGCATCGTCCATCCGACCGGCTCGACTCAGCATGCACGCATGCGCATGCACACCCTGCTCCATCCCAGACCGAACTTGGGTGCAGATGCGGCGTTTACGATTTTTATATGTGTAAGCCATATCTTATTTACAACATAAAACTGGTAACATGTCACCCTCGCTGTCTTTTTTTTCCTCTACAATTTTGAACTAAATTAATCATGCAATTATTCGGTAGTTAATATAATCACTTATAGAAAAAATATGTCACACTCGCTTGCTAGACAAAATGCTTGAAAGGGAGATAAAGAATACCTTTGAGATTCGAGTAACCATTTTAGAAATTAAGCTATATTACTTATAAAAAAATTAAATTATACTATTCCATTTCTTCCATATCAATCCTTTGAGATCCGATTTGGTGCCGCTGTAATAATAATCGCAACACTATTCAGACTAAAATCTAAATCGTTGATTTTCGAAAATAAAACGTGCGATATGCACGCACGGCTGTGAAATTTCACTCAAATAATATATTTATTTTTGATATTAGAGCACATGAGAGTGCTCCTCCTCTCTTCTTCCCCGAACCCAACCAAAAACTCAAAAAAGGTTGAAATGACTAACCCAAAATGATAAATTCTCATGGGTGGAAAGCTTGCAATGCATCGTCCTTGGTAAAGTTTTTAGTTAGCCCATCGTTCATTTTTCATGGGTGGAGAGCTTGCACTAGATGACGAGTCGAGAGCATGCACTCATTCCGATGTAATTCATCCTGCGCATATACCCCGGGTGTTTTTTTTGTCTGTTTGGTGCTCGTATCGTAGTTTGTTGTGAATCTGGGATCCAAGATAGAAGTTTTGTAAATTCGGTGTCCACGTAGGACCATGACGAAAAAATATATTTTGTCTAGCAAGTCGTATCTTGGTCGATAAGGTTCTACAAGACCATGATACGACTTAATTGTCGTCCACAAAAAAATCCCCAAATCCCTCCAACCTAAAAACGGTCTCTCTGCCGCGCCTATCTCTTCTCCTCGCCGATTGTCTGCCATTCGTCACTCCTCAGCCACCGCTCGTCCCAAGTCATCCCCGCTCGTCCAAGTCACATGTCGTCCCTGCTTGTCCCCGCCTGTCTCCGCTCGTCGCCTATTGTTGCCGCTTGTCGCCGTTTGTCGCTGTCCGTAGTCACTCGTCGCAAGTCCACCCCTTGCTCGTTGTCGTCGCCGCTGGATTAGGATAAATCAACATAATTTGGTTGATTATTGTTAATTAGGTTGATTAGTATTAATTAGGTTAATTAGCATTGGAGATTTTGCGAATTGAAAAATTTTGGATTAGTTTGATACTAGTGTTAATTAGGTTAATTAGTTTGTTTGTTGTTAAAATTAGTTTATTTTTCTCTACAACATATTATAGCTGACAAATTTTTTATAAAACTTCAACTTTATTTTATCTCCACTTTGGTAGTCAAAACTAGATTGACTGATGTTGTAAATTACTCCATCGTATTTCAACATTATTCTTACAACAACAAAAAATATGCGATTGTATATTCTTTAAATAAAGAGGATACCAAATGCAAAAGTTAACGAAATATTGAGGCTGACTTAATCAATTTCGCAAAGTTAACAAAATATAATTTAGATTAACAAAAATGTCATATTTAGAGACATGCAACTAACGAATAAATGGAACCGAATTCTTAAACAAAATGGAATCAAGTTATTAAAAAGGTTGGCAAACCCTACGCAATTTTTTACTACTTTCATCATTCATAAAAAAATGAACCGAATTTTTTTAAAAATTACATAACTTCTTAAGTAGTTTCCATTGAATCACTAAAATCAAATTCGTAACAATTTTTAGAGAGACTCTAAACTTACAAGTGTACTTCAATTAAATGAATGCTTTTGGCCGTTAGTAAATTACATAATAGAATTAGTGAAAAGTTGAGAAATTACGATATTTTTTCCCAAAAATATTTCTTCTCAACATTCTGTCTCATTTTGTATATTTAAAACATCCACTACATCATCATCGTATGACTATAACAAAGTTCACAAACTCTTCAATTGACAAATTATTATTAATTAATTAGCAACCTCTACATATAAATCAAAATAGTTTAGCTTAAGTAAATTACCTGAAATGTTGGAGAGGATAAGGCTCTGATGGTTGGAATGGAGGAGGATGCATATGTTAGTAACAAGACGTCCTTATATAGAGATATTGTGGATAAAAAGATCTGTAATCTTCCAAAAATAAGATTCTGGATAACCTTATTGACCAAGATACGACTTTTTAAGTGGTATCTGTCAAGATACCTGAAATGCTGCAGATTCACAATAAACCACGATACGAGCACCAAACAGACAAAAAATCATATACTTGGTCACCTTCTACAGATTTGATTATGCTCTCCCATGTTACTCAATGATAGAATCAAGCATTTTTGTAAGGATTCTAGATAATTAGTGATGTGTATTACTGTTTGCTGCATGGTGTACCATTGTTCATCGCATAGTGTACCATTATTTTCTACATATTGTGTGAATACTCGTTGCATATTATATCATTGTTTGCTGTGTCATATACCGTTGCTCACTACACGATATATTAGATCGAGACAACTTGAATTTTTTTAATAATAACATAAATTAAACCATGATCAATAATATAGATGTTTAATCGCCTAATTTTTTATATAATTTTACCAGGTGTTGGAGTGCAAAAATATCAACTCTCGAAGATCGGGGTCGACCAAGATAATCATTAAGGTGCGGATGTTTAAGCGTCAACTTACCTAGCAAGAGTCCCTCTTCTGGCGTCCCGAAGGCATGAACTCTTCATGAGGTGAAGGAGCCTAGACTAAGTAGTAACATGCCTTGATGTGAATTGGTCTCAGGTGAGCTAAGCGTACTCTGCGCTCTAGAGTAGGTGCATCCTTGAGTCCTTGGACATCTCGTCTTGGATCTCGATTGGGGTCTTGCCTAAGGTCTTGATCGGGGTCTCGCCATGGGTCTCAACTTGGGATGTTTCTACTTGGGACGTTACATCTTGTACCCCAAAAGGAGGTAACTGCACCCATGGACCTCCAAGGATGTAGGCGCACCCCCTGGGCCTAGAGGGAGGCGCACCCTACGCCTTGTGCATGGAGGAGGGTGTATCATGCGCCTAGTTGGTAGAATAGGCATAACTTTTGACTCAGACATTGGATTGAGATGATCCCTTCGGCCAAAAGATATAGATCTACAACTTTAATATTTATGAGATCTTCCAAATCGGAGCATAAGAGGGTCAAAACTGCATGAGAAGCAGTATACGCCTAGTTGGAGGCTCAGTATACACCTAGTTCAGTAAATGAGCCATAGCGTTTGACTCATAGGGTGGATTGAGAAGATTCAAGTTGTTGTACAAAGCCAAGATGTAGATCTACAACTTTGTTGTTTATAACTTCTTCAGATTCGGAGTGAAAGAGGATTAAGTAGACGCACCTTGAACCCAAGCAAGGTAGGGACACCCTGCACCTCCTATAGGGTAGGCGCACCCTACGCCTAGTTGAGGGTAGGCGCACCCTGTGCCTACTTTGGAGTAGGCGCACTCTGTGTCGTGTTAGAGGAAGGTGCACTTCAAGGCGAATTTTCCTAAGTAGAGTCACGGCTTGAGCTTTTCCTAAGTTGGATTGAATTTTCCCGTTCTCGGGTCATAATTTGGGGTTACTCCTGTTTAGACTGGGAGTGCTTGCTCAGCATGGCCTAGGTGTTCGTGTTTGGTACCGGTCTTTTTTATTTTGGAAGGTTTACTACAATAAGCTGGGGTGAATCTTTTTACATTGGAAATAGCCTAAAGGGAATTTCCTTATACGGGGCACTGCTAACTGAAGTCTTTTCTTAATTGGAGGCCGGGGCTAGGTCAAAGTGCTCCATATAAAGAGGGTTCAGGCAGAGGAGCAAAGCATCCTACACACAACACAACAAATCCTACTTTACTTATCTCTTATCAATTTTACTCTTTTCGTAGCCTAGCTTAGCATAACTCTAGCGTTATTTTCCTTAGTCTGACTTTGAGACGACCACTCCGGATCCGTCTCGGGTTATTATTACTCTTGTACCCCTTTTTTCCCTAACACTAGGCAACTCATCAAATAAGTGATAGACAACTCACATCCTAACTAAAATTGGTTACCTAGCATGGTGTATCGTAGTTCGCTGTATGATTTAACATTGTTCACTGTGTGGTGTACCATTGCCTGATGAATCTTGTACCATTCTTTGTCGCATGATGTACCATTGTTTACTTCATGATGTACTGGATCGAGATAACTTAAATTTCATTATTTTTTCTCAATAAAAATATAAATTGAACCATGATCAACAATACAGAGAAACGTACGATTAGTTGCTTAATTTTTAAGTGGTTTTACAAGCCAATTCATTGAACATGTGATATGCAACTCACACCCTAACTAAAAAACTAAATTTGGTTAACTAGCAAGATGAACCATTGTATGCCGCATGGTTTATCATTGTTCGATGCATGGTGGACCATTGTTTGAGGCATGATGTATCATTGCTTGCGTTTCTTATTTAAAATATTATAATCTCACATTTCTAAAATTGCCACTATGTAATCTTGATATTTATTAGTTTGTCTCATAGCGCGTGGTCAATTTTGTGTTGTCTGTTTAGTGTTGTTGGACTTATTTCGGGCCCAAGCCCTCAATCCTTTGCATACTTGTCCCCTGTGATAGGTGTGTATCTTCGGACGGAAGACGACCCGCTGAATTTTAATGACGCGTGATGACATGCAAGATGCTTTAAAAAAAATATTCATTTTAGGAAATTTCTTTTGATAAGAATCCATTTTATGAAAATATTTAGATTTGTACTCGTTTTGGATATGTTCTTAATTTTTTCACATTTTGGAAAAATTTCATGACATTGTTTGATATAGAAAGTCGTTGAAATCTGAAATAGAATCAGCTCAAATTAATAATTTCTATATTGTATAGATGTTATTTACGGATAAATATAGTATAAAATGTCCCAGTTTCTTATGCTATATGGTCATATATGGTCAAGGGAGCAGTTGTTGAGACTATATCTAGATATTGAGGAAGCTTCTTTGAAACCCGAAACGGACCGTTTCAGCGAAGCCCATATGAAATTTCATGGGACATGATGAGACCAAATATAATTAATGTTATTTTAAATTACAGGAAAACCTATAAAAACATTTATTTTAATTGAAGGAAAACGACAGACATCCTCATTCTCAAAGGATGAGGTAGATCCGCATTAATAGGTTCACGTACTCTCATGCACACAAAAATAATACTAAATATAAAAAAAGTTATTTGAAAAAGGAAGGAGAAAAAAACATTGGTCTTGTTAGGAGTTGACTTTACAGCTTATATATTTGGTAGATGCCGAATCTGTCAGGCCATCACTTTTTTTAATAGTCTTCACAGGTAAACCAGACCTAGAGATGATCTCAATATGATTCCCATACAATATACCAATACCAAATCATTCAACTGGTAAATTTTTTGATTTGATTAAATTTTAGGTTTAAAATAAGAAAGTCGTCATTTTTTTAGAGAATTGGCCAACTCTGAAATATTAAAAAGTCATAGATAAAAAAATTACCATGAATAACTTACGGGTATGTATAAAAACATATAATTAACAATTTTTTCGAACAATTGGTATTAGATTTAGATTTTTCTGGATAAATCATGAGTTGAAATTATCTTGTAACTAGAGAAAATACTAGTAAAAAGTTATTATATCTCAAAAAATATGATGATACTTGACTCTGAATTACTAAATCGTCATAAAAAATACCATGCATGAATTACAGGTATGTATAAAAACATGCAATTAACAATTTCCTGGAATCATGCTGTTTGATCCCCATTGACAAAGCTTGGGAATTCTTAATTTGATCAGTTTGCAAGAAGTATGAGCTCGTAAGAAGAGACAAAAATTGAAAACTATATACAAAGCACCAAGTTGAATATATGGGCATATGGATGCAATTCCAAGATGTGGGTACTTCATTTATTTTAATGATTAGGGACAGATGAAGTGGCAGAGATTAGGTACCAAGAGGTACTACCGCAAGAATATTTTTTGCTGGTGTATGGGTGCAATAATGATAATTAAGTTTCTAACCCAAGGATCATAACTAGTTTTCCTCAAAACTCTGGGTCTTAATTAATTAGGTATATTATCTGGTATTCGGAGATCCAATAGACGAACAATCTAAAAATATTGTTGAATAATGATTTAAAAAATTATAATGATACATTCTTACAAGTTCAAACTCGAAAGAAGTGTTTTCAAAAAATATGCAGCGACGTGTCGAGCTTCATATCACATTTTGGAATTTAGCATCGAATCCAATTATAATTGTGATTTATACATCCTTTGACGGATATATTTTGGTAATCACGTCTTCGTCCTCTACTTTAATTTGGGTAAAATGAAATTCAGCCCTGTGTTAAAGTTAATTTCACAAAATATTTTGAATTATGTAAACTATCAAAACATACACCAAGTTATCCTCCGTGAACTAAATTTATTTTTTTATGACTAAACGATAATTCATAAAAATAAAATTAAAATTAAAAATGAAAAAATTATTATTAGGAGAATCATTCTTAAATAAGATTTGATGGAAGAAGTAGATTTTCTGATAAGTTCCAAAGTAGATAGACAAAAAATGTGTTACAAACTTTAGGGTTGACCTAAATTGTAAATAATGTGAAACGAAAAAGGCTTGAATTTTCTAGAATGAAAATTTGGAGCTAGCTAGTGGGCCACGACGTGAATTGTTGTTGTAACTAGCGACGATACATAAAAAATTAATAATGTGAAATCACACTTAATTAGTGATTGCTACTAACTTGTTACTAGGGTAAAACCATGCTACATGGTTCAAATTTTGTATCAAAGAACCACGTGGTATAAAATAGATTTTATTATTTTGAAAATGGGAAATATCAAAAGAAATTATTTCGAAAATTGGTGTGATTTTTCATTAAGTATAATGGATGAGTCAGCATTTGTTGGACAGCATCGCTTTGATCTCGGGATCCCTGTGACACCTGAGAAGCTTTAATCTCTTGTCATAAAAATTAAATAGCTTTTATGTAAAGAAAAAAGCAGAAAAGATTCAGTTAGTGGTTGAAGATTTCATCGGAACAAAGTTTATGTCCGTCTTTTGTTGCCCCATAAATGCAGCCAGAATTACACGGGGGGCTTGGAATATTAGGTTTCTCAGCGACCAAAAAGTAGATTATGTGTTGATAAAAATGACCAGGTGGATTATGTTGAGATTTCAATTTCGGTGTTTTTCAAAAATTACCGGGCATAAGTCCGGGACCAATTTTTTAATATAATCTTTCGGTTATAAAAAAAAAGTCCGGGACCAATTCAGTTTACCAAGGTGTTGTATATTCAGTTGACCATCTTAAAAGACAATTTGATTACAATGCAAATAAAGATATCATAAGACCGAGGCGTATTGCAATACCCCGTTTAAGAACATTTTTAAAATGTTGAAATTATTTGATTGTACTATTTAGTATCAATAATATGCACATTTTTTTTTCGCAAACATCATGAGAGAATTCTAAAATTAAACAAGCTCGGCCTAAAGTGATTTAGGATGAGTGAAATTCAAAAGAAACATATTTATTTGGTACGAAATATATAACATATTTTTTTTGAAAGGTAGAATAAATTTTATTAAACACCAAATGCTCAAGTATAGTTTCCAAGATAATACAACACCTAGCACAACTAGAAAGGGCAAAGACCAGCCGGCAAATGGAAACACAGGCTAAGTTACAAGAGGTAACTCCTTGTGACCAAGAAAGGACAATGGTCAAACAAACACCAGCAGCAAAAGTACAGCAACATGAGGTACATCATCTAAGAAGGGACATACCAGGTAGCGAAGGGACCATCAGCAGAAACAAGGGCTGACGAGGATTGCCAAAGAAAACCGCACAACGAGCACACCCAGTCATCCAATGTTCCGCATATTGACCAGCACCGTCCAAACGTCTTGAAAATGAATACTAGAGGCCAACCCTGACCAAAATGACCACTCTGAAAAACATCTAAGGATTGGCAAAAATACTCTTTCTCGGCAAGGATCGAGGTTGAAGGTTTTCATGCATAAACTTAATTAATGCAAAACCATAATATTTAATGAATACATCATTAAATCGAAATAGCCATATTAAAGTATTTACCTCTTGTAGCGCAGTCCGTTCTTCAAGAGGTATGTCACAGGATCGAGGGAGGATTGTCACTGGTCGTCCTCGCTCACGTACACGAAGCGGGGATCGGGTTTCACCGCCTAAAAGCCTTGAGAGTCTCCTAGAGAAAAAGCTACGTCTCTTTTTCTCTGGTGTGTCTGTGTGTCTCTGTCTCTCCCAGTAAAAACCTCTATTCTGTATAAATAGAAAATTCTGGGAGGAGAAAAAGGGATGGGAGAGTTATCACGTATAACAAACTCTCCTCTTCCAAATTCCTTTCAAATTAAAACTAAAAGATATTCAATATCTCTTATTTAATTTAATAGGATAATCATGGATGGATAATCCTTCATCTCCCACTCACACATGATTGACCATAATCAATATATTCTCTCATTTTCGCGTTTGGCAGATAGGCCGTACGACCAGCATACATCGAGTGCACTTAGCTAAACCCAAGAGCACATAGTAGCCACTTGGATGATAGCATCTCGATTAGCACCTCCATCGTATATAGTATGCATTACCCTAGGTCTTATCTCACAATCATTGTTTCTCACATGTGATTTCTGAAACAATCTATTCGTGTTCACTGTTGTATTGCTCTCAATATAATAGGCATGCCAGTGAACCACGAAGCTTCTAGAATGTGATCGATAGAGAACCTTCTCCTTTAACGATATTTCTTTCATCATGATCCAGCCAGCTTTTCCAGTTAGCCTTGCCAGGTCGAATCATAACCATGACCCTTTAAAGACTTTCCAAGCTAGCGGCACTGAATCATACTTCCAAAATACGTTAAAGATCCTTAAGGGTAGAGTTCCGAAAACTATAGTTTTCGAAGTTAGTCTCACACTAGAGAAATTAAAATCACTTTTTAATAAATTGATTTCCCATCCAAAAAGGTCAAAAAAACACACATGACACGAACCATGTGCTATGATGTTCTTTCCTTCAAAAGGAGCGCATGTCTCTCACTAAAATACCATACTAGAGTATCAGCCTCGATGTTCACGAACAATGGCTTTAGTCTACCCAAAGACTACTCCAGGCTATCAAGACAGAATTATGGTAAGTTCCACTTATTTCTTACCATTGGATTCCATATAATCCTAATAAGTTCTGAGAACTTATTTAATGCACCATCTATTGCATGCACCATCAATAATCTTGCACTTTAACAAGTCCCTTTCTTGTAGTTAAGCAAGACGGTATTCATATTTTAGAACAGGCACTCGAATGATGTCCTAAAACTGCCTCATCTCAATCAAGAATCAACCCATTGACTCCCACTGAGAACACCCGTGTGAGTGGGCTACTTTTCTGTCCGACATGCATTTAAGTAAATATTACAAAAATAATATTCACACAATATGTATTGCTGAAACAACTTTACTTTTATTGAATAACAAATTCATTACAATATGAGCATAAACTAACATCTCTGCAAACCCTGGGACCTGGCATGTTTCACAAAAATATCTCTAGATAGGCCCATTGTCATCGGATCTGCTATCATATCCTGTGTAGGTATATGTGTTATGCGCACTTTCTTACACGCAACCATATCCCTAACAAAGTGATACTTGATATCAATATGCTTTGCTCTGCTATGAAATCTAGGATTCTTAGCATAAGCAATCGCTGCTTGATTGTCGCAAAATAAGCTCACTGGTTCTCCTGCGCTGGTTAGGGACAAATGGTTTAAGAACCTCTTCAACCATACTGCTTCTTGTACAGCAGCTGCAGAAGTAACATATTCAGCTTCCATAGTTGACAGGGAGACGCATGTCTGTTTCTTGCTACTCCATGAAATAGCTCCCCCGCCTAGTAAGAAGACATATCTGGATGTGGATTTCTTCTCATCCACATCTCCTGCCCAATCGGCATCAGTGTACCCTTTCAGCGTTAAGTCTTGACCTTGATAACACAGTGAGTATTCTGCAGTCGTATTCAAGTACTTCATAATTCTCTTAACTGCTTTCCAATGTGTTCTTCCTGGATTAGATTGGTATCTGCTTACTATCCCAACAGCATAGCAGATATCTGGCCTTGTACATAACATTGCATACATGAGACAACCCACCGTATTAGCATAAGGGACATTCATCATATCCTGTTTCTGTTGAGCTATTTTTGGACACATTTCTTTGTTCAAATTATGACCTTTGATAATTGGGACATATTTGGGATTACTGTCATTACTGTTGAACCGTTCTACTACTTTACAGATATGTGTCTCTTGAGAAAGAGACAATAGTCTCTTCGAACGATTTCTCGAAATCTTAATTCCGAGCACGTAATCAGCTTCTCCCATATCTTTCATTTCAAAGTTGGACGAAAACCAAGCTTTGAGCTCGTTTAGATATCCCAAGTCATTTCCAGCCAATAGTATGCCATCTACATACAATATAATTATGACAAACTTTTTACCTGGGCGTTTAATATAGACACAATGGTCTTCGTCTATCACTTTAAAATCATACGACATGATAGTGTTATGAAAATGAATGTACCACTGTCTAGAAGACTATTTTAGGCCATAAATTGATCTCATCAATTTGCAAACTTTATATTCGCTACCTTTTTGGATGTAACCCTCTGGTTGAACCATATAGATTTTTTTATCCAATTTTCCATATAGAAAAGCAGTCTTAACATCCATTTGATGTAGCTCAAGGTCCATATTTGCCACCATAGCCAGAATAATCCTGATGGACGTAGATCTTACAACAGGTGAGAAAGTCTCATCATAGTCAATCCCTTTCCTCTGTGTGAATCCTTGGGCAACTAAGCGGACTTTGTACCTTTCGATACTACCATCTGCTTTTCGCTTAATTTTGAGAATCCATTTATTCCCAATTGCCCTACGCCCTTCAGGCAGGTCAACCAGTTCCCAAACATGATTTTTCTTCATGGAAGCCATCTCTTCCTCCATTGCTTTAGCCCATTCATTCTTCTCGGGAGATGATAAAGCATCAGAGACATTCTCAGGTTCATTATCATCTTGTAGGATAGCTAAAAGAATCTCACTTGTATCATTATCTGTAAATGTCAAGAGAGCATCTTCTGCACCTTCAACCTCAAATCATTGCGTGGAATACTTGTTCTTTTAGTTCTACGAATTTCCGTACTCCCACTGGAATTTGGAATTGTACTCCCACTAAGATGATGATCATATGGATCACGAACTTCCGGATCAGTTGGAGGTAGTAAATCATGATCTTCCTCCTCCATTATTCTCCCACTCAGAGGGAGCGATCCAGATGATTCTGTCTCATCAGTTTCATATAGGATAAGATCTTTACTTACCTCTCCCAATTTTGGAAAATCATTTTCCAAAAATGTGACATCTCGTGATTCAAATTCTGTCACTTGTCCATTTTTGTGTTCGCCCACGAACACATATCCCTTTGATACTTCAGAGTATCTAATGAAGATACTCTTCTTACCTCTGGGTCCTAATTTACCAAAATTACTGGAGGTAGTATGGACATAAGATGCACACCCCCACGGTCGTAAGTAGCTTAGATCGGGCTTCCGACCTGTCCACAATTCGTAAGGGGTGGTAGTGACAGACTTGGAGGACACACGATTTAGAACATATGTGGCAGTAAGGAGTGCATCTCCATAAAATGATATTGGTAAATTCGCTTCTGCCATCATAGATCTAACCATGTCTAGAAGGGTCCTATTCCTTCTTTCTGCTACCCCATTTTGTTGAGGTGTGCGAAGAATGGACAACTGATGTTCAATTCCTTTTTCATCACATAGAGTTTTAAACTCATCGGAAAGATACTCACGACCACGATCTGTTCGTAAGGCCTTGATCTTCCGTTCTAATTGATTCTCAGCATAATTCATGAAGGTCTTGAAGCAACTTAATGCTTCAGACTTGTGAAAAATTAAATAGATTAGACCATACCTGCTATAGTCATCTATAAATGTGATGAAATAATAGGCTCCATGCCTAGCCCTCACATTCATTGGACCACAAATGTCTGAATGGATTAATTGTAACAGATAGTCAGCTCTAGTTCCCTTACCAAATAGTTTTCTAGTCGATTTTTCTTCTAGACAACGTTCGCAAGTAGGTAAGATAGCCTTTTCCAAGTTACCTAATAGTCCTACCTTAGCTAGACGATTCAAGCGATCTTCACCAATATGGCCTAATCTAGAATGCCACAACACAACATCATCCTGAGATGGTGGCGTGGTAGTGACCATGGAAAAACTTGTTCGAGGTAAATCACACAGATCAACATCCATAATTAAGAAACTATTTGATTGATAACCAGATCCATAAAAAACATGTTTCAAAAATAACTGAACGGAATTGTTCTCAAATATCCAACAAAAACCAAGAGACATTAAAAATAAAATTGAAATTAAATTTTGGCGAATCTGTGGAGCATATAGCACGTCGTGTAGAAGCAGGGTACGTCCTCCACGTAGGCTCAATCTGCATGTGCCTATGCCTTTGACTTCTACTCGTGCATTATTGCCTACATAGATAGATTTTGCTCCAGCAGGTAGACGTCGAAATTCGACGAAGGTGTCACGATTCTTCGTCACATGGTCTGTCGCTCCTGAATCAATCACCCACAACGGTTGACTTTTGGTTAGAAGGATAGTACTAGATACATACAATTCACTCGCACAAGAGTTAAAGGGATGTACCTTCTTTTCTTGTTTGCAATCTTTTGCAAAGTGACCCTTCTTCTGACAGTTAAAACATTCCACCTTAGAAACGTTAACCATTCTCTTCTTTTTATCCTCAGAAGTCTTCTTCCCGGGTTGAGAGTTTTCAATTTTTCTCTTCTTGTTTTCCCATCTATTATTGCCTTTTTCCCTTCAGGACCGTCTTCCTTTTTCTACCCTTGAAGTTTGAAGCAGCCATATGCGCCTCAGGATGGACTTTGATCGCAAGCACGCGATCCTCTTCCAGCTCAAGGTGGCGGGCCACGTCATCAAATGTCTTGACATTATCAGCGTGGGTAAGGGTCATCTTCATGTGTTCCCAATTTACAGGCAGGGAACGAATGACAGCTTGGATCTTCTGCTCGTCACTAAGCACATGGCTAGCTTCTACCAGCTCACTGATCATGTTGGACATTTCTCGAAGATGTTTCTTCATTGTATGATCAGGACGCTTCTTGTAAGTGTCGAACCTTATGGTCAAAGCTCGCAGCTTTGAGGTGGAGATCTTCCCAAATTTCTCCTTAAGCGCATCCCATAGGTCCTTTACATTTTCGAAAGCTCGAAATTGCCTAGTGATATCATCCATCATAGCGCTCAATAAGATGAGACGAGCAGTAGAGTTCTTCTTCTTCCAAGCCAAGTAGGCGTCCTTGTCACGCCTATGCTAAGCTGTTGGACATCTTCAGGCTGGACCATAATAACATTAATGGTCTCAAGAACTTCCCGTTCTTCCAGGACATACTGAATTTTTATGCTCCAGTTGTCATAATTATCGCCGTTGAGCTTCAAGTCCTTGTTGAGCTCGGCAATGATAGATTTGGAAGCAATCGACATATCTTTAGAAAATTATAAAGAAATATTGTGTGTTAGAAATTTGTTTCAGCAATACAATTAAATTTACTACGCGGTTATAACTTTAAGCAATATAAAGTTTTTAATTACTCTCGGATGGAAGTAGGTCACGGGCATGTTTCCCCTCACCTTCCGAGAATTAATTTCAAACTTTAAATGTTAAAGTTCTTTGCATAGTAAAACAAGTGGATATTTCACGTGGTAACAATAACAATTAAACAAACGAATTTTATTCAATTGTAAACATGAATTGTCTTAATAAAAACAAATAACCACGGAAATACTCGAAGTTCTTAAACACATAGTTCTAAAACTTCCAACAAGACTGAAAATAAATAAAATCCACGCGTTGTACTTCTAGATTCTCGGATAATAGAAGCCTTTGACTAGGGCCTATTTAGGACTAGTGGAGTACGATAAGCCATCTTGAACTTGCATCATAATGCAAGCGAATCGGGTTAACTCTTAAGTAGTCCCAATAAGATTAAAAAAAAAAAATTTTCAATCATAATGATGACAATAGTGCATAAAGAATATACATTTTAGCTTTATTGCGTGATTTATAAGTCTTGTTATTTTTCATAATTTTTAGTGTCCAGACTTCAAAATTACGGAAAAATATTTTATGAACATATTCAAAAAATATTATGGCTTTAAAAAATTACCACATTAATTTTATTACAACCACTTTATTAAAAGATTTATTTAAAACCTTTTAAAATAATTATTATTTTGAATAAACTAATAGTCTATTCAATTAGGCCCAAAGAATTTTAAAAATTAAGGGCCCATCAGATTTAGTTAACACGGGCTTGCTGACTTTTAAAATCTGATTTGGAGTGGGTAAAAATGGGCCCGAGACTTAGACAATAGGCTAAAGGCCCGTGACCATCTTGTAGGAGACCCGCATTGACCGGTCAACGTGGTCAGCGGGCCGGGTCGAGGTCAGGCCCGTAAGGCCCGAACCTTTTTTTTTATTCAGATTTATTTTCTAAAAAATAAAATCTCTGGCCCGAGTTAAAAAAATCCCGGCCCACCATAAAACATTTACTCTTGACCCAAAACAAAAAATCCAACAGACCCTTTTTTTTGACCAAAAAATGTCCCATTTTCAAATTAACCCAGAAAACGTATTGAGGATTGTTCTGGTCTAAAACATTTTTTGAAAGAGAAAATTAATTGAGTTAATTTTCTGTCATAAATCGGATTTATCGTTCTCAAAAACCCTACTGTTGTCCTTACGTGAATAAAAGGTAATAGTCTAGGGATTGAACTGTACTTGCTGAATCTCATATGCATGATTACACGTTTCTGTACCTATATGCACACGCTTTGGACTTGCCGTATTGTTCTGAAATTATGTATTCTGAGCGTACAAAAGGACTTCGTCCTTATGTGCAAATTAAAGTATTTACCTCTTGTAGCGCAGTCTGTTCTTCGAGAGGTATGTCACAGGATCGAGGGAGGATTGTCACTAGTCGTCCTCGCTCGCGTACACGAAGCGGGGATCGGGTTTCACCGCCTAAAAGCCTTGAGAGTCTCCTAGAGAAAAAGCTACGTCTCTTTTTCTCTAGTGTGTCTGTGTGTCTCTGTTTCTCCCAGTAAAAACCCATATTCTGTATAAATAGAGAATTATGGGAGGAGAAAAAGGGACGGGAGAGTTATCACGTATAACAAACTCTCCTCTTCCAAATCCCTTTCAAATTAAAACTACAAGATATCCAATATCTCTTATTTAATTTAGTAGGATAATCATGGGTAGATAATCCTTCAGAGGTGATAAAAAATGAACCGATTTCTAGTTAACTAGACATTCCAGCAGCATGCAGCAAACAACGTGCACCAGAGTTTTATTTGGAGATCACCTTGCACAAGCCCCAACCATTCATTCAAAAACACATGAGCTTTACCCCCAATACACCAACTGATACCAACAGCCCTCAAGAATGAGTTCCAAATCTTCCAAATGAACTCACAGTGTAGGAATAGGTGATCCGAAGTCTCCAACTCCTTGTTGCACAAAGCAAAAAATGAATCATGAGCTTGAATAGTACCAATTCTCAAAAGATTATCTCGCATCTTAAGCCGCCCTTGCAACGCAATCCATAAGAAATAACTTATCTTGTAAGGTAAGAACCTCCCAAGCCTGCTATTAAGGATCTTAGGAACCGAAAAAGAAAATTCGATAAATAACTTCATATATAAGTTATGAACAGTAAAACTACCACCCGGATTAGGAACCCACACAAACTTATCAGAGGCTGCCCTGGAGAGACGCGCATTAGCAAGCAAAGCCGTCAAACTGGAAACACACTCCTCTTCCCACACAAACAACCGGCGCCTCCAAGAAAAACACCAACCTCCAGACACATTACTTCAGTCCCAAACATCACGCACAAAAGCTTCATTGTCTACAGCCAACGAGTATAACCTCAGGAAAAGAAAGCAAAGCAGATCAGTGGATAGCTAAGGGTCCAGCCAAAACCTAGCCATCTCACCATTGTTGACAACAATCTTGACATTCCCCCGAAAAGAAATGGCAGAGCAAGAATCTGAGCTTGCCAGGGACCAAATGCACGTTCATGTGATTTTCCAATAAGCATTGCAGGGCACTCTAGACAATGGGAAATGGAGATTTGCCACCCTCACACCACGAACTGTATGAATACCCTCAATGATTCTGACCCAGAGAGTATTAGGCTCATGAAGAAAGCGCCATATCCACTTTATAAGAAGAGCCTCATTTTGTAAATCCAACCTTATCAAACCAAGCCCCCCACTCTCTTTGGGCAAATAAATATGATCCCAAGACACGAAAGATAACCATCTCCTAGAATCAACTCCCGTCCAAAGGAATCACTTCATTTTGGTCTCCAAAATCTTCAACACACCAGCTGGAACTTTAAAGAGAGACAGGAAGTACAAAGGAATGCATGACAGGACTAATTTGATCACTGTAACTCTCCCCCCAACAGATAACAAGACACTTTTCCAAGAGGAGAGCCGCTTGTCAAAAGCTTCGATAACAGGATTCTAGTGAGATATCCACTTCATAGAAGCACCAATGGGGATGCCAAGATAAGAGAACGGGGTAGAAATAGACCTACAACCCCAGTCTGCCAAAATAGGATCCAACCAACCCGCCTCTGTGTTAAAATCAACAGTCGAACACTTACTAAAATTAAGAGATAACTCAGAAACAACGAGAAGGAGACTAGGATACGCTTGAAAGTCTTGAGCTCCTCCTAAGAGGAGTCCGCGAACAATAAGGTATCGTCAGCGTATTGTAAAAGACATAGAATCGCATAAGTCCCCGAGATGGACCAGCCCTTAATAATGCCCACCAATTCATCCATTTTAACCATGGCCCGAAGACCTTCAGTTGCGACCAAGAAAAGATAAGGAGAGAGGGGGTCGCCTTGGCGAAGCCCTCTCTCAAAGGTGAAGAGTCTGGTAGGGGAACCATTGATAAGAAGCGAAGATGAGACGCCTCTGAAATATCCAGACAAACATCGCCTTATGCGAAGGCCAAAGTCCATAGCTCTTAACACATCCTCTAGGTAGTCCCACGAAACACTGTCGAAAGCCTTCTGGAAGTCCAATTTCATCAAAACTCCTTTAAACCCCAATTTCGTAGCATAATCAACCATCTCTCTGCAAATGAGGACCCCATCAAGAATCTGTCTCCCCTTAAGAAATGACGACTGTTCCTCACCAATGACTTGAGGCAAAACATCACTAATTCGAGCAGACAAAATTTTGGAGATAATCTTTTGAAGACAACCAATCAGCGAGATAGGCCGATAATCTGAGAACCTACGAGCACTATGCCCTTTGGGTATGAGGGCGATGAACGAGGACTTAACTTGAGGAAGTAGAAGACCAGTATCGAAAAAATGATTGACAAAATTCACCAGATCACCGGCGACCACATCCCAGCACAACTTGAAGAAAGAAAGGTTGAAACCGTCAGGCCCCGGAGCCTTATCAGAGTCAAGCCCAAATAGCAGCCTTAATTTCATCTCTCAAAGGAGGCAAATCAAGCATAGCCCTCGCCTCTGGCTTAATCTTCTTAAACAAGGCATGGTCCAGATGGGGCCTACCATACAGAGATTCTGCGAACAGGCCCTTAAAATAGTTTAAGGCAGCATTCTTTACCTCCAGGGGAGAAGACAAAGAACTGGAATCTGTCTCGATGTGCCCAATATGATTACATCTACTTCTCAATTTCGTAATATAGTGAAAGTACTTAGTGTTGCGATCCCCCTCGACTCCCCACTTAAGGCGGGATCTTTGCCTCCACATAGAATCCAAAAGGCGATGTTGGGACCACATATAACATATTTGAAATAACTCACACACTCATATCCTTGATGCTATTTTTTCTAATAAATTTTGTCGCTTTCAGGATTTTGAAGGGACTAGGGGTTGCGAGATCGCGAGTTTCTCCTCTAACTAATAATATTATAATAAGATTTAACCTATTCAAAAAAATTACATATCTAAGAATATGTTGAGAATTTTACGTTGTTTAGTATAAGAATGATGAGTTTATAAATGTAAAATATTCACATACAATACTTTAAAGTTTTAGACAGGATATGAAGTTTCTAACATAGTATCAGATAGAGTTGATATCATACCCATTGGTGAACTCCCATGGCCCCGTATTTATTGCACGTTGGTGAAGTAAAATTTCGTATAAACTTCAGGTCAATATATTTCGTTTGAGTAAAAGTAATTTTGCTTACCACTGTCACTAAATTACTGCCCCAAATCAAAGTGATGCTTCTTGTTACGCGAGGAACCATTGCATGAATATCCATTTAGCGGAAGTTCAAACTCTAAAAATATAATAAAGTCTACGTATAAAAAATTCATGATAGCTACGTAGACGCGTTCTAATTAGATTCCGTCGTAAATGAGTTGTTAATAATTTCATCTGATTGACGTCAATATCAGTCCCTGCTGGTCTCTCTAATCCATAAATAGGGAAATAAAAGAGAATAAAAGGCCACCTTCTGTTTCACTAAAATTAACAAGAATTAAAAAGATATTAAAGAGAGTTAATCCGATTTGAACGAACATCCTAATTCCTAAGGTTTCATACTCTCTTTATATTTTAACTTTGAAGTTTTTATGAAATTATTACGCATATTAAAATAAATAAAAATAAAAATAGAAATAGTTGGAAGAATTGTTTCCTACACGGAGTTCGAAATACTCGATCATGTATTAAATAATGTAAGTATTTTTATAAATAGTTTTTTTTACCCTAAACACGATGTAGTGTTTAACTTATTGATGTGTGATTGAAACAAAAAAAGCGAGAAAATCTTGATGAAAATACTCAATTTTTCTGAGGGAAAAAGGGTTCAAATTTCATTGCCACATTTTTCTAACTTTTTCTTGAGAGTAAGGACAGTCGTTTTGGGTCTCACATTATCTTTCTCCCTTTCTCTTTCTACAATTCCAATTTTCAATTGCTAAAAATTTCCCAATTAAGAAATAGGTCCCCGCCGAGTTTTACAATATACAACATATCATGCATTTCCATGCAAGCTGTACAAGTAGATGACAATATACATATAAATATACTATATACATGACATAGGGCATTTACCTTTTAAAAAAATGACAAGGCCACAATCAACATGAGCATACCTGCTTGATTTTCGGGTTGTAATTTTAATGTCTAAAAAAATAGACTCTGAGGTAATGCAACCGGATCAGAAATAATAATTACTTTTAATTTAACAAAATTCAAAAAAATATTTTTTTCAAAAAAATAAAATTTAGTCTAAACCAACTGGTCCAATCGGGTGGTCAATATCGTTAATTATCAAATTATAATCTGACCAGTCCTACCATAGCTTTTGAAACAACGGTTATTTTAGTTTCTCTTGAGTGAATCAAACTTTTACTTTTAAAAAACACTATACGTGACATATTATAATATGTATACACCCGCGGGGAGAGAGAGAGAGCATATATGTCATATGACCGACAAAATATACATATATCAGTGGGGACTAGGGTTTACAATTCCCGAATGTTGTAAATATTAAATGCCACCAATAATCACCAATCTCTACTATCTTTATAATATTTCCATGTACTTATTAATCTTCCCTTTTCCTCTCAAGCCTGAGGTAAGAAAGAGGAGAGACTGAGACATCAAAAGTCATGTTCAAGTTACCTAAACAAGGAATGACCAAAAATTCCTAATCACTATTTCTTGATCATTCTACCTCAACCTAGCTATAGCTTCAAAAGGGAGGCACCCAATTTAGGCAAGGGATGAGAGGAAGTGGCAGTGCTGAGGATGACAATTCAAGCTCGAGCTGCTTCGACATTAGATCCGACGAAAAGGAGGGAGACAACGAGGAAGAGGAAGAGGATGAGGAAGCCGAAAAGGTGAGCTCGGTGGAAGAAGATGATCAAAGGAAAGGGACAACCTCCGGATCTGTTCGCCGGTACATCCGGTCCAAGATGTCGAGGCTCCGGTGGACTCCTGAGCTCCATCTCCGCTTTGTTCATGCGGTGGAAAGGCTAGGAGGACAAGATAGTTAGTACTCTTTAAATCTCTCAGCTTCAACTTCCTTTCTTTTTTTTTATAACTTGGCCTTTGACTTAATTTTTCCATCTTGCACCTAATAAACTTTGATGGGTTTGATTGTTTAGTAATGGAATTTGAAGAGAGATCTGTTGGATTTATAAAGGGTTCTATAAATTTCTGGTGCAGGAGCTACTCCAAAGTTGGTTCTTCAGTTGATGAACATTAAAGGCCTTAGTATCGCTCACGTTAAAAGCCATCTTCAGGTACTTACCTTCAAAAGGATCTATGTACTAAGGCATCAGTAGTATCATTCAAATGTCCTACTCGGCTTAATGAACCTGAATCAGTCAAGTGGTATGAACCAAAAAAATATGAGCTGGATCAATTAGCTAACACAGTTACTAATGGGTCATTTGATTTGTTCATTTTTGTTATAGATGTACAGAAGCAAAAAGATTGATGAACCAAATCAAGGTAATTAAGGTTTCCAGAATGGTAGCTAGGGTTTCTAGTTATGGATGACCTCTAACTTTAGAATACTCTTGACACAGGGCAAGGGCTTTCATCTGGAGGAGGGGATCATCACCTTGTTTACAATCTTGGCCAGCTTGCCATGTTACAAACTTTTAACCAAAGGGCTTCTTCCAATTTAAGGTTAGGGTAGCAAAATTAAATCAAGTTCCTCCGGTATTACCCTTTATTTTGTCCTTCTTCCTTTTTTTTCTTAATTAACAAGCTCTTCCATTTTTTTTTCAAAGATATGGAGATACTTCTTGGAAAAGTAATAACCATCACCACCACCACAACCTGATCTATGGTCCTTACATGAGTGGAAGTGCAAGGCTCTATGGCTCCGTCGCGGAGAGTCTCCTCAGATACAACAATGGCCATCACCAATCTCTTGATGAAATAGACTCGATTAATCCATCCAGAAGATGGAAGACTATTGAGAGACAGCCAAGTTCAATGGATCCCTACTTCAGCAATGTGTCTCCAAATGAGAGAAGACTGGACCAAGAAAGTCTAGCAAGCACCTGTCTAAATGGGCTCAAGAGGAAGGCTCCTTGCAACTTGGATTTGAACTTGTCCTTGAAAGTACCAACAAAAGAAGAAATTATAATGGGAGAGATTGAGAAAGGAAATTACATGGAGGTGGGTGACAAATTGGATAGCACTTTGTCTCTTTCTTTGTCCTCATCATCAATGCTTACCAAATTGAAGCTAGGAGATCATGGAAATAAGCATGCAAGGATGGCTAGTACCCTAGATCTGACTTTGTGAATGAGGACAATTCTGAGTGAGATCTTGAGGTACTTACTTGTCCAAAAGACCAAATGCTTGTAATTGATCATGTACACACAAAAGGTAATAAATAGCTGGTTTGATCTCCTTTTTGTAGCTTTTGTTGTTTGTATTGCCATGGTTTTATAAGCTAGTTAAAAAAGGGTTCAATTTGTTTGGTTGCCAAGGAAATAGATGAATGATTTTTGTCATTACAAAATATGCGCACATTGGGGTCTGGTTCCTTTGCAATTTCTTGAAATGCTCAAACTGGTCTCGTTTGAAATAGTTTGTTTATGTTATCCCTTTGAACCAAGTTACTAGAAACGACAACCTCGGTCTATATATTTGGATACCATCTGGTCGGATGATCTAACCCCTAACTTAAAATTGAGTTAGCCGAAAGATCTAACATCTAACTTTGAACTTCTGTCAATTCATATACCTTTGTGTTATTCGAGCAAATGAGCTTTGTCATACTTTCCATAAGTTGAATACCCGATACAAACCAAAAATATCTTTTCTTGAAGTGTGCTGATCCAGGGAACATTTTGGAGCTTACACTCCTCAGTTTGTCTATAGAGCTAGAGGCTAGAGCTAGCTACAAAGCTCTACACATTGTTTGACCATTATTAGTATTTCTATTCACAAACAAATAATCTTGAAGAAAGGTGAATTTCATCTTATTCGGTGTAGCACTCTGTACGAAGAAAGTGAATCACTTAGAATGGATCCATATGACTGCTTAATTTATGTATATAGACTCACCCAAGTCTCGTGATTTATTTAGGTTTTCACTAGCTTTTAGAGAGCATGGGAAAATGGTGCGAGTATAGCATTGACCAAGATAAGCATTGTCTTGCATGCCTTTAATATTGTTTTAGTGCTAGTGCTACATTATCCCAACTCTGTTTTAGAATCTTAATATTAACTCAAAACTATAAAGTAATGGATAAATGGATATTCAATTCTCGTAAATAATTTTATAATTTTTGTAATTAGTAATGTCGTAATTTTAACATGTCCATCAAACGAAATTCATCGGGTCAAAGTTTACATGGACTTTGATTTCGCTAACTTCGACAAAACGGGAGACATATGGGGACAATATTGTGATGGAATTAACATGCTATAACACTATGTTAGAATCTTCCCAAAACCTAAAAATAGTAACTAGATAGATTTTTAATATTTATAAACAAATTCACAATGTGTAGTCTCTAACTAGGGTAAAAAAATAACATAACAGTTTTTACTAATGAAAATGCCTAATTAGGGTAAAATTGTAACATGTTATTTTCCGACGAAAACATGTTTTGCTAGAAAATAATTTTCGGCGAGACATCATAACATTATTCATGTACTGTTGAATATTATGTACACCACTTGTTTCTAATGCCTATGTTCATAATCGAGTATTACCGGACTCTATTTAAGAAATATTTCTAGTATTTTTTACATCTTACTTTTCGTATATTCACTTTCTATTGGAGGAGACATGGCGCATAAAAGAAAAGAAACATAATTAAAGAGGAGGAGGCTATCTGCTTCATGCATTCGTGTGCCTGTTATTTATTGCATTCGCAAAATTCACACGCTTTGCTTTCCATTGTCATCACATGTCTAGGTTAACCGGTGATTGGTTTCTCAAAGTCCACTATATCACGAAAAAAGTAACTAGAAAAATTAGGATTGTTGAAGGGTAAGAAACTTAAATTTTTTAAAAACTTGTTTGGAATTCGAACAATAACTGGTACTCATGTTCTTAAGGGAGAAGACATGAACGAAAGAACAAATAGAGTAGTTTCTGTTGACTAAGTTGTTTGTATCTCCATATCCACAAAATTTTAAGATAATAAGTTGGCGAATTTTCAAACACTTATAAACTAGTTTACTACTCTTGCACTAAACAATTTAGTATTCTCAATAGATATATCGATGTGTTTATACCTTTAACAATGGACATCAACCAAAACCAGGGTTGATTTTTTCATATTGTTTTCCTAATTGAACATGTTATTTTTTGAGTTTGACAATATTATACTCTTAATTTTGTCATTACTATTAATACCAAAAAGTTCTACCTCAAAAAAATACATGAAATGGGTATTGTGTCATTTCCAACGTCCATCTATCTTAATTAGAACCGTGGAACTCCTAAATTTTCGTCCTCGTGAAACTGCCAGATTGGCAACAGTATACCTTCCAGCGAAAATGTGAACGACCTCCAACTTTTTTTTCTTTTTTCCACAATCCCTTTTTCTTTTGAGTTTTGACGTACATATTGGTGACCAAATACTCTGCTTGATTTAATTTTCTATTATGTTTAAATAAAGTTCGACAATATTCATTTTTTTATTATTAAATAGAATCTAATAATATTCAACTCTAAATATTATAGATTTAAGAGGTGGCATTTGATCCGGCGTGACAAGTGCCAAGGAAATTGTGGAAGGCTATCCAAGTCTTCCCGGTGTCTAAAATTTCAAAATATCTGATTTAAATCTCAAGATACTGAAATCATAGCACAAAGTACTAAATTAAAATTTTTCCTATGTAAATTGGATCAACTTCCAAAAAAATACGTTAAACCGTAAGACCCAATTTTCTACTAGTAACCCCTCAAAAGAAATTTCTACTAGTATGTCCCTAATCCAATTATTAATGGATTCTTAATTATTCGGACAAGAACTCGCTGTTAAACTTTTCTATGGATATGGCCCAACAATGTAGGCTCGCTTCAGCGGGCCTGCTTGTGACTTATGCTTGTCCTAGGCCTGAGCTGGTGTCTTCGGTTTTCCTTTTAGATTATTTTTGTAGGTGACTTTTTTACACCGTGAAGATTTGATCGATAAATTTTCGTCGATTTTTATTATGTCTTTTATCAATTTTTACTATACCTGTGTAATTAGACCAAATAACATCTGGCTTCTTTCTTTAACATATGTATCTCTTAAAAAATACTCAGATCAATAGATAAAAAAATGTTACAACTATAATGTCTTGATTTGTTCTATTGCCTATTGGGAACACATTATTAAATTCTTGTTAAAATAACTATATCATTATTATATCATTATTCAAAAGTTCTATCCAAATCTATTTTGGATTTAATTAGGTTAATAAATATTTGAATATCATATAGTTTAAAAACTCTTTTCTACTCTTGGCAACCCCAATCACCAATTATTCTATTAAATCTTTTTCCGGCTGGATCGATTTATTCCATTTTCATCCTTTCCTCTAGACCAATTTCCATTGATCTCAAGTGGTTGGTTTTTTCAACCCTATCGATCAACGTTATCTTTTTTTGAAAGAAGAAGCTAGAACTTACATTAAGTATTAGAGTCATACAAGATAATTTTCTCGAGTTTTTGAGGAAGATCACCTACAAAATCAGCAGAAAAAATACCTAATCTCGTGAACTTAGCTAACCAATCTGCTACTTTGTTAACTAATATAAAAATATAGGAAAGTTTATACAAGAGTAAGCTAAAAAAAATAGGTATCTGAGTGGGCCCAAAAAAGGGCAAACCAAGAATATCTATAATTTGACCGACCGATTGAAGTAGTACAGACGTATAGAATAATCTTTTGTAACTGAAAAGCAAAAGTTCTATTTTCAACATTTAATGCATGAAACAACGTGTTGGTTAATCCTTCACTCCAAGCAATTTAAACGTCCAACTTTCTTTATCACTTTCTAACATATATGTACCAAGATTAAGTACCTTCATACGAACCAAATGTTGGAGTGTAAGTTGCTTCGAATTGAAGGCTTGACACGATTCTTATTCGTTCCGATTCAACTTACAGTGTTGATAATAAAAATGTTAATATAACATTGTTGATGACGAAGGTATAGACTAATGGTTGAAACAAATGTGCTTGAAACCAAGAAGAAATCGAAATAGGACAATTTTGAAAAATAAAGCCCGAAATCAAGTTGTTTGATGTGGCAGATTGTACACCCTTTGGTATTCTGGCTGTATCTTTTTCGTCCGAACTTCAGTTAATGTGATCTTGGTGTCCACGGAAAGATGAAAGAAAGATCTACAACAATGTCTCTCTGTGTTATCTTCAGATTCTGTCTTGTAAAGTGCCCAAAATGCTCTTCAAAGTTGAATGTTGCTGCTGGATCTTTCTTCAACTTTGGTACTTCTTCTTTTGGACGAATTTCTTGAGACGTGGATTGAGTCCACTGTCCTTAAAGTAATATTTGCCCCCACTATTGTTGCCAATAGGTTTATAGCAAATCTACTCCTAGGATTAACTCAAGAATTGGATGTTCTAAAATGGCAATACTTAGAACATCCCCTCTAAAACTAATAGGATGTTTTGTATGATGAATGGAAAGAATGAGAGAAAATGATTAGGAAAAATCTCGGAAGGACAGGATTCCTACTCTATTTATAGAGTACTAAAAGGTACAAAGAAGCAAGTTCCAAGAGCCATGTTCATCCATTTCCAAAGGACATGTTCCCTCCTAATTTGAAGAGTCACCAAGTGAACCATGAAAGGATACAAGTGTTCCTACATGGAGAGTCGCCATGAGTTCTTCCCTTTTATTTTCATCTATCCTTTTAAATTGATTAACCATTTGTGTCTCTTGGTTTGAAACCAAGGAACACCAAACATCTCAATTGTGTCACTTGGTTTAAAAAACCAAGTAACACCAACAATCCCCACTTGGTTAACAATTTACTTCATCAATCCCATATACTTATGCATTTAAGAAATGTCTTTCGACTTGAACCCTTTATTAGTGAAAGTATCTCAAAGTTCAAACGAAATCAATAGTGGCTTAGTGCTTGAACCTTGATTCCTTGTGTTTGCACCGGAAATACTAACACACATAAGCTATGAACATCTCTATTGAGTTTTCTGAGAGTTTAGCACCGTTAATGGCCTTGTGCTCTTCCTGGTTTCATGAACATTTCAAAATTCATCCTCCGAATTTTGTTAGAAGCGGTACCACTTCTGATGTTTACATAGGTGGATTTATCCTTTTATGCCTTGGTGTCTTAAGATAAAATACTTATCTCTTTGTCCGATAAGTTGACTCCATTAAGAGTATTCGTAATACTTCAACCTCCAATACCTAAACAAGTACTTTGGTCCGTACTTTGTTTTCCAACACAACAATAGTTTGTTATTACCCATTAAACCTTAGACTAGTGGTAGTGCTAGAATGAAGGTTGGGTTACTACTATTGAGAACTTATAAGAAACATCTTTAGACCCATTCCTAAAGTCGTGCGCTTCACTAAGTCTCTCGAGAGTCCTTTAGTGAACGGATCTGCTAAATTACTGTCGGTTCGTACAAACACTATCGTGATTATACCCGCAGATATCAAGTACCTTACGTACTCATGTCTCAAGCTAATATGTCTAAATTTTCCGTTATAGACCCGGCTAAACACTCTAGACATAGTTGCTTGGCTATCACAGAACAAAGAGATGGCTGGCATCGGTTGTGGCCACAACTCTATATCTAATAATAAGTTTCTCAGCCATTCTGCCTATTTTCCTGCAGCTGCTAGAGCTATGAATTCTGACTCCATCGTCAAATGCGATATGCAGGTCTGTTTCTTTGATACCCAAGAAACTGCACCTCCTGCTAATATAAATATCCAACCTGAAGTGGATCTGTTATCCTTCGCACTAGTTATCCAACTAGCATCAGTGTACCCGTCTAGTACAGTTGGAAAGTTGTTATAAAAGAGTCTTAAATCCTTGGTCCTTTTGAGGTACCCTAAGACTCGACCAACAGCTTTCCAATGACTAGCTCCAGGATTATTCGTATATCTAGATAGCTTGCTGACTGCAAAGGAAATGTCCGGGCGAGTACAATGCGTGGCATACATTAGACTCCATATTGCACTTGCATACTGAAGTTGGTCTATAGCTCTTCCACCATGTTCCTCCAATGGACACGATTGATCATACGGGGTGTTAGCCTCCTTGAATCCTAATTGATCAAACTTGTTGACCATTTTCTCAATGTAATGAGATTGACTTAATGCATAACCCCCACTATGTCTTTTAATTTTGATTCCCAAAATAGTATCTGCCTCTCCCAGGTCTTTCAACTTGAACTGAGAAGATAAATACCTTTTGGTCTCTACCACACCTTTTATGCTTGTCCCGAAGATAAGCATATCATCGACATAAAGACTGATAATGACCACATACTCCTTTGTAACCTTTGAGTATATGCATTTATCAGCTCCATTATGTTGAAAACCGTGTGACAATATAGTAGTATCAAATTTCTCATGCCATTACTTTGGTGCTTGCTTAAGACCATAAAGAGACTTCACCAACTTGCAAACTTTTCTTTCGTTCCCAGGTAGAATGAAACCTTCAGGTTATTCCATGTACACCTCCTCGGATAGGTCTCCATTAAGAAAAGCCATCTTCACATCCATTTGGTGTATGATAAGCTTGTGTATCGATGCTAAGGCCATCAACACTCTTATAGAGGTGATCCTTGCGACTGGTGCATATGTGTCAAAGTAATCCACACCGTACTTTTGCCTAAAACCTTTAGCCACTAGCCTTGCTTTAAAGGTTTGAAGTGAACCATCTGTATTGTACTTCCTCCTAAATACCCATTTACAGCCTATTGGCTTTGAACCAGAAGGTAAGTCAACCAGATTCCATGTCTTATTAGACATCAACGAGTCCATCTCGTCTTCTACTGCCTCCTTCCAGAAATCTGAGTCTCTTGAAGACATTGCTTCTTTATAAGTTTGAGGATCCCCTTCAACTTGAAGTACTACGGATAATTTATGTATTACCATGTCTCGACTTCCCTCGACTAAGAAGATGAGTGAATCAGTCGAAATATGATCCGGATCCAAGTATTTTTTCTTTCTCGCTCTTTTACTTCTTCTAGGTTTGCTAGAAGATGTATCATCGGAGTTTCGCTTCCTACTACTTTCCAAAGAAGTGGAAGGATCCGATGCTGGTATTTGCATTGGCTCATCAACGTTAGAATCCTTGAGAAACTTGTTCTCAAAAAATTCTACGTCCCTTGATTCCACTATGACTTGAAAATCTACGTCCAATAATTTGTATGCCTTAGAATTTTCAGCATATCCCACAAATACACTCTTTCGAGCCCTTGGTCCAAGTTTAACTCTTTTAGGGTCAGGAACCCTATAATAAGCCACACAGCCCCATACTCGTAGATATCCCAAAACTGGAGGTCTTCCTTTCCATAATTCATAAGGAGAAACTTTAAAACGTATAGATAGAATTTTATTATGCACATGACAAGCAGCGAGTAAAGCTTCTCCCCACAAATTAGTTGGCAACCCGGAACTTAGGAGCATGGCATTTACCATGTCCTCCAAAGTCCTATTTTTCTTTCAGCCAATCCATTTTGTTGAGGAGTATACGGAGCACTACATTGATGAATAATTCCATGTTCATCGCAAAATTTATTAAAATAACCAGAAAAATATTCACCACCTCTATCACTCCTAAGAATTTTAATTTTCTTTTCTAACTGATTTTCAACTAATACTTTATAACTTTTAAACATGTCAAAGGCTTGATCCTTATACTTCATTAAGTAAATACATGCATACCTAGAATGATCATCTATGAAAGTTATAAAGTATCGATTGCCACCTCTAGTTAAGGCACCATTAAATTTGCAAATATCCGAATGAATTAATTCGAGAGGTTTGGAATTTTTTTGAACCTTAGGGAATGGCTTCTTAGTCATTTTAGATTGCACACATACTTCACATTTATTTTCATGTTCTTTGTCATATTTAATCAATCCATTTTTAGCCATGAATTTCAAAGATCGATATCCAACATATGCTAATCGACTATGCCATAAATTAAAAGAGTCAAGTATATAAGCAGAAACTTCATTCTTATTAATACTTAGCTTAAACATGCCATCACAAGTATAACCCTTCCCGACAAACATCCCATTCTTGGACACAATCAGATAATCGGCCTCAAGTACAACTTTGAACCCCTTCTTGCTAAGCAAGGTACTAGAAATTAAATTCTTCTTAATATCGGGTACAAAAAATACATTAACAAGAGTCACGACTTTTCCAGAAGTGAATGAGAGATTGATGGTGCCTTTCCCGAGAACTTTAGCTGTGTTATTATTTTCTATAAGCACTTGTTGATCTCCAACACTTTCAAACTGCTTGAATTGAGATCGATCATTGCAGACGTGGACTGTTGCTCCGGAGTCATACCACCAGTCGTTGGACACATCTTTGGTTGCCATATTCACTTCTGTGATTATGCTTACATGCATACTTGAGATCATAGCAACCAAATTGGTAACATCCTCTTCAACCGTATTAGCTTGCTTGCCATCGATTTTCATTTTCTTCCACTGTCGGCAATCTCGTTTGAAGTGCCCCTTCTTTCCACAATGGAAACATGACTTACTTGTCTTGGGATTATCAGTCGAAGGATCAAACTTCCTCTTCTTCCCTTTGGATTTATTGAAAGTCTTGGTGTCAGACTCAATGTTGTTTACCTTAGACTCAATGTTGTTTACCTTTGTCTATGGTAAGAACTTCCGAAGTATGGAGCAATTTCTTACGGTAATCATTCCAAGATTTAGGCAACTTAGCAATTATAGCCGCAATCTGGAGTGATTCCGAGACCTCCACCTTCACATCTTTAAGTTTGGAAACCAAAACTTGCAATTCATCCACTTGGTTCATCACGGACTTGCTATCCATTATAATAAACTCAAATATTTTATGCAAAGGAACTTGTCGGTACCTTGTCTTGCCGAGTTGTACTTAATCTTTAGAGTAGTCCATATCTCCATTGGGGACTTGATTGACCGATAAAGGTCATAGAGCCGGTCGGAGAGAGAGTTGAGAATGTGTCCACGACAACGAACCTCGTCGTCCTCCCATTTCTTCCGAGCAACTTGTACCTCGCTTGATTGTGCCACTGTGGAAGTCTCTCCTTCCTTTTGTGTTGGTGGGGGTACAACAGGGGCTGTGTTGGCATCAAGGACATAGAACACTCTAAGTTCCATAAGCAAGAATGTCATCTTGTCCTTCCATCGGGTAAAGTTGGTACCATCGAACCGGTCCAACTTAATGAGATCTTGATTGATCACCTTGTTGAATGTGGTTGTCTCCATCTTAGCCAGATATTACTTTAAGATTGTTGATGACGAAGGTATAGACCAATGGTTGAAAGAAATGTGCTTGAAACCAAGAAGAAATTGAAATAGGACAAGTTTGAAAAATAAAGCCCGAAATCAAGTTGTTTGATGTGGCAGATTGTACACCCTTTGGTATTATGGTTGTATCTTTCTCGTCCGAACTTCAATTAATGTGACCTTGGTGTCCACGGAAAGATGAAAGAAAGATCTACAACAATGTCTTTCTATGTTATCTTCAGATTCTGTCTGTAAAGTACCCAAAATGCTCTTCAAAGTTGAATGTTACTGCTGGATCTTTCTTCGACTTTGGTACTTCTTCTTTTGGACGAATTTCTTGAGACGTGGATTGAGTCCACTGTCCTTAAAGTAATATTTGCCCCCACTATTATTGCCAATGGGTTTATAGCAAATCTACTCCTAGGATTAACTCAAGAATTAGATGTTCTAAAATGGCAATACTTAGAACATCCCCTCTAAAACTAATAGGATATTTTGTATGATGAATGGAAAGAATGAGAGAAAATGATTAGGAAAAATCTCGGAAGAGCAGGATTCCTACTCTATTTATAGAGTACTAAAAGGCACAAAGAAGCAAGTTCCAAGAGCCATGTTCATCCATTTCCAAAGGACATGTTCCCTCCTAATTTGAAGAGTCACCAAGTGAACCATGAAAGGATACAAGTGTTCCTACATGGAGAGTCGACATGAGTTCTTCCCTTTTATTTTCATCTATCTTTTTAAATTGATTAACCATTTGTGTCTCTTGGTTTGAAACCAAGTAACACCAACAAACATCTCATTGAAATTGATGATTGATGATTGATTTGAAAAGGTCGTTCCAAGTACGATTATGAATAAGAGATAAAGAATAAAAGGAGATAGAAAATATTTGGTAGGTAAACAAGAAGCGAGAGCAAAAAAAAATTAGAATAGATAAAAAAAATTACTTGGACTGGCGGTTTAATCGGTCAACTAGAGAAATGGAAACAATTTGAAATCTCCTCTAGCTAGATTTTTAAAATGTTGTTAAGAAAAAAGATGGTAGAAAAGACTTCAGTAATCAGTTGACATATAAAAATCAAATTCCAATTAAGTGAAAATCCAGCCATTTAATATCATCAACCGGCCGGAAAAAGCTTAAGCAGGCCGGAATCTAGGTGAAATTATTAGAGACAGTGAGCAGGAGACAACAACTGTAGCCGCCAAAATGCAAGAGAAGAGAGGCGGATATTACCTTACCACCGCCAAACTCCCAACGATCACCTACCTCCGGAACTAGAATCCACTTTCTCTAACCTGGTACCTAAAATCCGTCCATACTATCTTGTCTCTTGATATTATTTTACTAATTATTTCAAATTTAAATTAGATAAGATAAAATTTTCTTAATAAATATTTAATACTGTTATATTTTTTATACTCGAACTCGCACTTCTTTTTTAGGGGAACTTGCACTTCTTGCTAGAATAATGCAGTAACCAAGTCAATGTTTCTATTTATTTAGTTTAAAACGAATTATTTTAATTTAGTTCAAATCCTAAAGATATAAGAATATTATTTTTTTCTATGAACTATATTAAAATTTGTCACCGTTTACTCAAAAGTGATTTAAATCAATTTCCAACATATATATATATATATATATATATATATATATATATATATATTTATTTATTTATTTATTTATTTATTTATTGGTAATGAACTTCATTCCATATACCCTAAATATTTACACCAAATAGTTCAAATCCTATTTTAATTATTAATTATATGCAAAATCTCCACGATCTAGTAAAGCATGTACAAAAGTAAGTCCTGTGAGCCAAACTCCTCCGATGAGTTTGACCATCTAAGTCATTTTTGGACATGGCGCAAAATAGCATGAATGAGAAGCTCTCGGTTGCAACGTTCGCCTTGAAAGATAGTCTTGTTCCTCGTTAACCATATTCTTCAAAAAATGGCTCCATATAACGTAAATGAGACCTTCTTAATCATCCTACCCTGAACAAGACCATTGTGAAAGAAAAAGAGAGACGAGTTGCACTTCCAACATATTTTCACTACCATTCATCTAAGTTTTTTAGATCAATATATATTTGGAGAAAGTAAAAATTGGTAATTTGTTAAAAGATAGTAGTACAACTCGCTAAGAAGAATTTCAGTTATTTATAGCCATGTTTAATTAAAATATAATTAGTTCTTGATTTATACTACCTGATATTCATCCATTATTTTTTTGATAAGTTAAGAAAATTTATTTAATATTGTAAGTAATATATACATAGCACGGCCTAAATATGTTCTACCTATTTAAGATTGTTCTACCCTCTTACGAATGTAACACTGTGTGTAACCAACGTTGCAGTTACATACTTTATTAAAAATCTCACCACAAAATATTCGGAATATTTATTGAGTCGACTAATTCATATTTTATATATTTAAAATGTGAGAAACAAAATTCAAAGTAAAAACATTTTGATTAAAATAAGAGTAAATTACGTTCAGGCACCTGATGTTTGGTATATTTAAGGTTCGCCATCTGTATTTCGGTAATCGATTAAAAACTCTTTGAGGTTTGGTTTTATTATACCCTCAGGCCCCTCTTTGATGTCAGCGATCAATTTTTAATGTGAATTGACTTTTTTACCCCTACAAAAAATAAAAAATGTTAATTTCCTCTCTCCTTCCTCCACCGACCACCTCTCTCTCTCCCCTCTGTTTTTTTTCTTTTATCTTCTTAGTTCTTCCTCCCTCCACCGACAGCAGCTCCTCCGATGAGGAGCCCACTTGGGCCGACGGCGCCGCTTCGCCGGAGAGAACAGCCGACACCGCCGCTTCGCCGGAGAGAACAGCCGACACTGCCGTCCACCCCTCTTCTCGACCTCAGTCCCTGTCCCCCAATAGCAGAAAATTGATGATATAGAAGATAGAGCTCGACCTTCGTCATGGATTATGAGCCGATTTAGGGTTCTAATGAGCCGATGAGTTTTTGGTTCTCCGATCATCTGGAATAGTGTTCTTTATGGCAGATCTCGGGACTCCTCCTTCGATTCAGCCCGGCGACGGTGGTGAGCCCGGGTTTGGGCTGCCGAGATTCATTGCAGCGCCATGTTCGTCGCCTGGGTTCGCCGGTCCTCGCCTGGGTTCGTCGTTCCTCAGGCTTTGGTGTCAGAACCTTGACGATTGCGGTAATTTTGGTGCGAAAACATGGGAATAGTAGATGTGTAGTTTGGATAAATTTGGTCGTCGCCGAAAAATTCACCAGAGAATTTCTTCTTCACGACAGTGATTTTTTATTTTTTCAATTGATGTTGGTTGTCGCCGGAAACTGACCGAAGGGTGGCTGGAAAATTGACGAGTCACCGGAGGAAAGGTAGGAGGTGACTATAGGGTAGAATAGTCATTTTTGGATTAAAAAAATAGAAAAATGATCGCTAACGTCAGCAAAGAGCCTGAGAGTATAATAAAATCAAATCTCGAAAAAATTTTAATCGATTACCAAAATACATGAGGACGAATCTTAAATATACCAACACTAAAGGCCTGAAAGTAGTTTGCACTTAAAATAACGGAAGGACATAGTGAACACAAAACACGCGCGAAATAACAGACGGTCTATCTAATTCTCTTCCCCTCGTACTTGCTCGGACCTCGGTATATCCTTCAAGGATCTCTCCTCTTATCCTCCTCCTCCTCCTCCTCCTCCGTTTCCTCTCTCTCCCCAAAAATCAAACCGTTGTTTGTTATGACTCTAAAATAAAATTTAAAAATAAATAAATCCGAAGAGAGAGAGAGAGCTTCGTTTCGGTCTCGAGCTAGCTAGCTAGCTATGGCCAGCTCGGCGAAACCGCCCTCGGACGTCCTGCGAAATTACAAAACTAGCCCCGCCGCGCCGTTTCCCGCCAAGCCTTCCACTTCCACCTCCGTTTACTCATTTTACCCTTCCAAGCGGTTCTACTTGAGGAAGCCGTTGCTCCCGGCTCCGCTGCTCTCCCTCAACCCGCACCGGTTCTCAGCGCCCACACGTGGCAGCCGGCGCCTCAAGGGGACCACGCGCGTCTCCACCGCGCCCGTCGAGCACGCGCCGCCCGCCCCGGACTTCGACTTCCGCCAGGAGATCTCCCGCCTCGCCTCCCTCCGCTCCCGCCTCGCCGCCGCCGCGGACGACGACGACGACACGCTCGCCGTCCTCGACTCCGACCCCCGCGTCCGGGAGCTTTGCGTCCCTAGGGTTTCGGGCAAGCGGGAGGTGTACCTGCTCAAGTGCCTCGTCGCCACGGGGCAGGGGCACGTGCTCGGGCTGGAGGGACCGGTGGCGGCGGAGGAGCAGCCTCCTCGGAGCGTGGTGAAGGAGGCGCTCTACGCGCTGGCGGAGATGATCGAGGGGTTGGATTTTGGAAATGGCGGGAAGGGGAAGGGGAACGACATCGTTTCGAGGACGGAAGAGGAGGACTTGAGGAAGTTGTTGAAGACTCTGGAAGAGGTCGAGCGCTTCTACGATTGTATCGGCGGTATCATCGGGTCAGTCTCTCTCTCTCACATTCTTCTTTTACTTTGTTGACTTTCTTTTTTTTTTATATAGAAATGCGGAATTCTTGCATAGACATGGTGAACTGAGTGAGATGCTATTGTAACTATTTCGCAATCTCGCGACCTGATGATATTCGAAAACCTGATGATGTTCGAAAAGGGAGTGAGCATGGCAGTTTTTGATGCAGGTATCAGATAATGGTGTTGGAACTTCTAGCACAGTCAACTGTAGAAAACCATACGATGAACTGGTCGGATCATATAGAAGATTGCATGGGATGCCAATTTTTGGAAATTCATGCTCCTCGTGGCCTCGACCTCTCGAAAAACACGCAGTATGCATCTCAAGCAGCTCTTTGGGGAATTGAAGTAAGTGCCTAGATTTTAGTTTTCATCTCTCTGTTTTTTTTTTTGGTTCTTTTTGAAAGTTTTCCGGTGTAATGAGATCTTATTCTTTTAGGGCCTGCCAGATCTCGGGGAAATTTATCCCCTGGGTGGCTCGGCAGATCGGCTTGGTTTAGTCGATCCTGACACAGGTGAATGTCTCCCTGCGGCAATGCTTCCTTATTGTGGTCGGAGCTTGTTGGAAGGTCTTATAAGAGATCTTCAGGTATGTGATTGCTTGTTTTACTTGGTATAGTTTTCTTCTACTTGTGATTCTTGATTCTTGGTGGCTATCAATTAGTGTTGTGATTTTAACCTTTCTTTATTGCGATGGTTGCAAGGCTAGAGAGTTCTTGTACTTCAAGTTGTATGGAACGCAATGCATCACCCCTGTTGCGATCATGACCAGCTCGGCAAAGAACAACCATGAGCGTGTAACTTCTCTTTGTGAAGAACATGGCTGGTTTGGAAGAGGTCGATCCAGTTTCAAACTTTTTGAACAGGTTTTAAGTTAAAGTATTAGGCGTGTTTCTGATTCTCTCTTCTGTCTTGAGTAATTATTGTGAATCTTATTTGATAATCTGTAATATGCTTTGGCAGCCTCTTGTTCCGGCTATCAGTGCGGCGGATGGACAGTGGCTGATTACAAAACCATTAGAACCTGTATGCAAGCCTGGGGGACATGGTGTGATTTGGAAACTTGCTTATGACAAAGGCGTCTTTGATTGGTTTTACAATCATGGACGAAAAGGTGCCACTGTTCGCCAAGTCAGGTAAGCTAAATCTAGTTTGCTAAAGTTCTCCATCTTTTGTAGTGAAATAGAGCTTTTTCCAATTTTTACCTGCAATTGCTACTTTGCAGTAATGTTGTGGCTGCCACAGATTTAACCATGTTGGCCCTGGCAGGGATTGGTTTACGGCATCAAAAGGTAGTGTACATTTTATTTTAGTATGAATAGTTTCCATGTTTTGCCTGTACTAAGCATCTTATATTCAAATTAATTGCTATATTACAATACTTGGTCCTCATTTCCAGTGTAGTTGTTCTGTCACCTCTTTACACAAGAAACTCCTCTCTTTAGCTGTCCTGCATCTATTCTACTTCCAGTGAGCCATAAAATTACTTGTGCAGAAACTGGGATTTGCTTCTTGCCAGAGAACCTCAGGTGCTACTGAAGGGGTCAATGTCCTTCTTGAGAGGAAGAATCTTGATGGAAAGTGGGGATACGGTCTATCATGCATTGAATATACTGAATTCGATAAGTTTGGGATCACAAGCCGACCAGAGTCTTCTAATGGGTATGCAACATTTCTTTACCTTTCAAGCCATTTCATCTGTGTGGTTTTCTATTTTCTGGGGGCGTACGCTTGCAAATGTTTTGCTCCAGCATCTGTTGACTTTTAAACTGAGGTATAGAATAACTGGTAGTATTTCAAGTATTAACACTTTTGATTTCCGTATTAAGTTTGCAGGTTCAATTCCCAGCAAATACAAATATTCTTTATGTAGATCTACAGGCTGTGGAGTTGGTAGCATCAAGCAATAATGAGAAAAGTTTACCCGGAATGGTGTTAAATACAAAAAAAGAAATTTCATTTGTGGACAACTATGGCTACTGTCACAGGTTAGTGGAATTGCATAGCAGCAGATGTAAATTTTATAATTTGATAATTCTTGTTGGGAAAATGTTCTTCGTTGTTCATTTCCGAACATCTGTGTACCTGAGGTTGATTAACCAATTTCACTGGTAAAGTTTCTTTCGGCAAACTGGTTTTGGAAATCTCTTCATTAAGTTACCATTTGCCCTCATTTTCAGACTGATGTTTGTATGAAATTACAATTGTTTTGTATTTTTTTCTTAATTGGCCCTTTTTGTTGGATTTTCGTTATTGTTGGTTCCTCTTACATTGATTTGGGAACATCCATCTTCATAAATTTGTCAGATCTGTTCATTAATTAAAATTCTTCTTTGTAAACAGAAGCCAATAGATCATTTCTTGAATACTTGCGCATCTTGGTGAGATGATTATTTGTTGTTTCTCATTTCAGCATTCGTGGTGGTCGTTTAGAATGCACGATGCAAAATATTGCCGATAATTTCCTGAATACTTACTCATCTAAATGTGACCAGAGTGTGGAAGGTATCACATGCTTATTTGTAAAATTCTTTGGATCTCTTTACTTCTATTATTCCAGGAGTTTGATTTTAAATTTTAGAGTTGTCACTTATACTGGTCAATGCTGAAAACCTTGCTCATGTCTGCTCCTCAGATGATTTGGACACATTTCTTGTGTACAATGAACGAAGAAGGGTTACGTCATCGGCCAAGAGGAAGAGAAGATATGCTGACAGTTCACTTCACCAGGTTATATTTTGTTCGACATTTTTGGATGACACTTGGACGACTTTTTTTATCCTGTGGTGCTTTCTGCCTACTATGAAGAGTGTCTGCAACTTATGGTGAATTTGAGCTGAAATATGTCCCACACTAAGGACCTGATCTGTTTCTTATGCTTCTGATTTGATTTCCTTCTCATTTTGTTTCCACATGCAGACTCCAGAGGGTTCGTTGCTTGATATCATGCGGAATGCCTACGATCTTCTTTCCTATTGCAATATTCAGCTCCCTGAGGTAGTATCTGAAGCACGTTTTGGAGCCAAGTTCTTCACAGATTTATTGTTTGTCGTCTGTGCGTACGTTTATTGTTTGTTGTACATCTGGTTTCCTATTGCAATATTCAGCTCCCTGTTGTCCTATCGCAACAAACATCCGGTTCTCTGTCTGTCTGTGCATGCATTTATTGTTTGTTGTACATATTCTAGGTAATGCTCAAGAATTTGGGATAGCTCCTACCATTATTCAGATCTAATGCCCACTATAATCTGTTAATTCACAGATTGAAGGTAATGAAAATTATGTTGATTCTGGACCACCGTTTCTCATCCTTCTACATCCTTCTCTGGGACCACTCTGGGAAGTGACTAGACAAAAAGTAAGTCATGGTTGGTCTGGCCCTCTTTACTTAGCTTTATATGTTGTATGATAGATGTCTTCCTAGGAACTCTTTTATTTCCATTGCTATAATGCGTAATGCTTCCAAATCTAACTTGAATAAACGAAACTGACATGCCAGCTCTGGATTTGTGAAATCCTTGTGGCAGTTTGATAGAGGATCCATTTCCAAGGGCTCTGAGCTACAACTGGAGATTTCAGAGTTCGCGTGGAGGAATGTTAAGGTTATAGTTACCTGATTGTTGTTTATAAGAGAATAAACAGATTGTCTCTGCTTAACTTGTTTGCCTTTTCTAGGTTGACGGTAGCTTGATGGTCATTGCCGAAAATGTTATGGGATCAACAACAACTAGTGAAAATGGTGAGCCAATATTACGTTATGGGTACAGGTAACAGTTCATAACTTAAAGCTGTCTATCAGAGCTGTCGGATTTGGAGGTTCTAACGGCAATAACTTTGAAGGTCTGGGAGATGCAAGCTTGAAAATGTGCACGTCCTGAATCAAGGTATCAATTGGAGCAGTCAAAAGAACATATACTGGAAGCACGAAGTACAGCGGTTTGAGGCATGTAAGGTTATACTACATGGAAATGCAGAATTTGAGGCCAGCAACGTCACCCTACAGGTTAGATTAAATTGAAGGGGCTCTCTATACTTTCTAGATATTTTTCTTTCTTTTGCCAGTTAATTAGGACATTCTCAGATTGACTGTTTAGTGCTTCTGTTGGTCTTGATTGTATTCCCCCCCCCCCCCCCCCCCCCCCCTCTCTCTCTCTCTCTCTCTCTAATATTCAGGGAGATCATGTTTTTGAAGTTCCAGCTGGACACAAGATGGTAGTCACATCGGGTGATTCGGGTATGTTAAATCTCTCAGTAATTTAACTGTAGTATTAATGAACTCAGTGCTCAAACATATAGGAACTTAATCCCTCATCATAGATTTGCATGTTCTGCATAGATTTGAAACTTAACCTGCTCTATTTGGTGATTGGTTATCTTGAACATGTCCAGTTTCTGCATTTTTCCCCGTAGTCACCGGTGATCCTTAGTTTACTTTTGAGTCATTTATTTCGTTGTTACAGGGTTGAATGTTCATCTTGACCCCTTGGAAGCAAAAAAGTTTGACACCGGAAGCTGGTATTGGGATTACAAAATAAACGGCTCTCGCATTCGCTTGGAGCTGGTTGAGTCATAGAATATCTAACATATGATAAGTTATTTACTGTGAATCGTGGTTCACAAATGGTCTCGAAGCTCAACACGATGAGATCGGGTTGCTGAGAAGGATTGGTTCAACTCAGGTTAAACCTCTCTTAACTTCTAGGATCTTTTTCTTACGAGTACAGAAGCATAGAGACTTGTAGAACCTCTAAAGCTCGGTGAAATGTTGAATTGTTTTTCTTTCATATGTTCACTTTGCTTCTTCCAGGCAGGTGCTTGGTGTGTTGGCTATGTTGGCCCCGAAATGTAAATTAAAAATGTAGAACGTTGTTGTATCTATTGAAGCAATAAGAAATGAGCAATTTTCTCGGCTACCGGAGTAATAGCTGTTTCATACAACTGTCAAACGTAGTAAAATGTTGCAACCTTTGAGGCCTGGAATCGCCATTTCGCATTGGGTGCTGCTGGGAGTTCAGGAGCACTAATATGACAACATGGGGACATCCAATGGCAATGACAAATTATCCCAACGGAATAAAAATTTTAACGGCACAAAAATTTTAATGACAAAATCATCCCAACAACAAAATCTTCTCAACGGCACATCGATTTTTAAAAAATAATGTCCTAGTTCGTTTGGATCATTAAATTTTCTTTTCAAAAATATATTATAATAGCAAAATTTTTAAACGAATCAAAAATTATGGTCCGTCGAAGTTTTAATCTTTTTTTTAAGAAAAAAATATCAGACACGTGTGTCAGACACGCATCAGATATGCAGCATGGTACTGCAGGACCACGACCTGCATTGTCAACATCCAATCAGGTTCCGTTCTTTTCGGCCTACAAATTAAATTATTTAAATTCAATTCAATTCTAACGAGCTTTTATACTATTTACGTATTTTAAAATACTCTATTACGAATTCTTTTTTTGGGTAGAATTGGTGGGCCTTTATACGACTTTTATTCCATAAAGCAAAAAGCTACTATCGAACCATCCTCGTAGTTCCATAGCCTATACAATCCTAGAGAGTCTTGTGGAGGCCTATCCAGTACATGGAAATCCAAAATTGGACAATAGTCAGTCACCTTGTTGCCCTCTGTTTTTTGAGAAGGGTGGCACGAAACCAATATTAATATAAACGGTTACAAAACAGAAACAAATACAACAGATACAACACGGAGCACGAAAACTAATCCGAAGGTAGAGAGGCATGGGTAGAGACGAAGGGCGGACGACAGGCTACGAGAGCCAAACATCCAAGGCAAAAGCTGTCGAGACAAGCAACGGCTATTAACCACAAGGTCGTATCAAAGACGCAATCTCGTGAACATTTGAATGCATACAAGATGTACGCAAATAAAAGCCAAGGTCGGACAAGTCCTACCGAAACAAGTTTATCCACCTACACCAACATGGAAAAGTTTCGAGATCCATGTGGATCTAGGATCAAACCAACACAGATCCGAACAAAAGAAACTGAAAGTAAAATAGCAACAAAAGCAACCCAAAACAACAGACCTAAACAGCTTAAGCAAATAACACTAAGCAACAACACGAAGGCAGCAGCAACAAAATCTACCACTAAACAAAGACAGAAAATGAAAAGTGCAATAACCATAATAATGGATCAGAGGGGTGGTCTAAAGTGACCAACCCCTCCGATCACCCACTGAGGTCTGCTCAGGTGCACCAGAAGGTGGGCCAGCTCCCGGAGGTAAAGAGGAGGCGAAGACCGATCGAAAAAAGGAGGAAGAGACCGGTGACGAAAGTAGGACGAACCAACTTGAGACTCGGAGCTGCTGAGAGGTGTGGAGGAGAGAAAGAGGAGGGAGTTGCGGAGAGGATGAAGCTGTGGAGATGGATTTCTAAGCCGTGGAGTTGGGAAGAAGGTAATAAACAGTAGAAGATATTTTGGGGGGAAAGGCTCTCACAGAGGAGAGAGAGAAAAGCTCTCACAGAGAAGAGAGGGAAAAAACCTAGACCCGATTAGATTTGGATTCGAATTCGGATATTAAGAAAATTAATTTGGATATCCGAACTTTAGTTGGGCCTGGGCTTAAAAATATTTCCATTCTTTCCCTTTATCCCTCTGGTCCCTTTTAAGCTAAAAAAAATCTTTTATTCTTTTTCTTCCTCCCTCCTAAAATTCCTTGAAATCCTTAAGGAATAAATTGAATAACCGATCCCGCTCGCCCTCCCAAGGATAAAGTTTAGTTCTCTCTGTGGATGTACTTTTGGATTTGTGTCTCGTTAAATTATTTGTGGTGATATGTGTTCAAAGAAAGGAAGTTTCTTTGGTCTGGTAGTAGTGATGAGATTTTAGAGGGCGAGGGGGGTCTGGATTGAGCACGGAGTGAAGGAATCGATTCCGTACGGTTTGGAGTGAAAGGGGACCGCAGTGGCAAGCGTAGTTATGTGATAATGGCAAGTGCAGTTATGTGATAATGGCAAGCGCAGTTATGTGATAATGGCATGTGTATTTTGTGACAGTGGCAAGTCCCGTTGATGATAATGGCGCGCGTGGTTTTTTTCATTTTGGTCCCCCATATTTTAGCATTTTTGCAAAAAGGTCACACTGGCATGCGCAGTTATGTAATAGTGGCATGCACAGTTATGTGATAGTGGCATGCGCAGTCACGTGATAATGGCATTTGTATCCGGCCTGCGTTTGTGCGTGGCTTTTTTCATTTTGGTCCCGAAATTTTAGCGCGTTTGCAAAAAAGTCCCCGCGTGTCTTCATTCCGAACGGTTCGGAATCTGAGCATTCCATGCCCAATCCAGACCCGGGCGAGGGAAGGGAATAGTTTTTAGAGGGTTCTGAAGATGGGTTATTTGGAATCGAATAGTAAAATATCTAATTTAAATAGTTAGAACTATCTGAATGTTCACTCCTAATAGGAGGTATGTATTTACTATTTTTTCGGTAAGATATTTCACCGCTCTTTGTGAATCTGGCTCCGGTACAACCTTCCCAGTAACAATTATCCCAATTAATTGCCTGGATATTGCACTAAATACAAAAATGTCTATAAAAGAAAAACAAAATGGGGTGAGAGAGGCTCGAACTCTCGACCTCAGGATAACTCAGAAGCTATGAGACCTACGCGCTAGCCAACTGCGCCACCACCCCATCTGCCATATCCTCTGACACAAGACTATATATAATCACGCAGACTAATTTGCTACTACTTTTCTTTTGGTGGAATCAAATTGCTAATTTTTTTTTAGAGGTGGAATCAAATTGCTACCAATTGCTGCCCATTGTACGTACGGCCTATTTCATTAAAGGCTGAGCCTCCCCAGTCCAACTTACCTTTTTCGAAGTAGATTTAAGTAGTCAGACACTTGGATTTACTTAATAAGGTATTGTGCTTAAATTTTACGGATGGAAAATCATCATTAAAAGAACCATCGCCTAAAATTGGGTTCGATAATATCCAATTAGGCTAAATGCATCTATTTAACTCTTTAGAATAGTTTTAAAAGACTAATTCAAGTATATCACAAAAAATAGAAGATAGAAACCACTCTTTCGTGGTAAAATTAAAATTACAATTCGAGCGAGACAACCAATGTATAGGCGATATTTTGGTTGGTGCGGGGGATTGTGGTGTGGTGGTGGTTCTCTAGATTCCGAATTGGTCTTTTCAACCTCCAATTGGGTTTCTCCAATGGTGCTTACTTTTTCTCGTGAAATTTCTTTTCTTCGATGCATTGGCAATGAGATATCCCATCTTTGTGTTGATGAACCATCATGTCTCCTCTGAAATTACCAACACATACTCCAATTGCCACCATCTTCAATTATTTGGAACCACCCCCCAACTCCACACCCCAATAAAGCTAGACAAAGTCTTCAAGGCTAAAAGGGTTGGATGATATTTTACCTGGTCCATTGTTGTAGGGGATCTTCTTGCAGTTGCTTGTAAAAATTTTGTGCAGCAGTGGGTAAAAATTTATGACACGCAATTATACTCTGGTAGTCTACTCAGATCCAGACTCGAAAGGTTCGAGATTTGTTAATTTTGACCAAGTCTAGATTAAGATCATGATTGAATCTTCATTTTTTAAAAGGTTATAGGCGTAGATTTTGATCTATAAGATCATGATCGGATCCTACCAATTGTTTAGTTTAGACTTGATCCTAATTTTAAAAAAAGGCATGAATATGGTTCCATAGGATTATGCTTGGATCCTACTCAAAATTTTTAAAATAATAGAAAAATAACATCGATTAATTGTTTGTTTAGTTTTTTATATTAATTAAACCAATTAATTTTGCATTTACATTTTTTATTGTGCAATAATTATGTATTTTGATCTATAATATGATGCTTGGATCTTACCAATTGTTTAGTTTAGACTGGATCCTAATTTTTTTAAAAGGCATGAATATGGTTTCATAGGATATTATGCTTGGATCATACCCAAAATTTTTAAAATAATAGAAAAATAACATCGATTAATTGTTAGTTTAGTTTTTATATTAATTAAACCAATTAATTTTGCATTTACATTTTTAACTGTGCAATAATTGAAAAAGAAATGGCCCATACAGGTCTCGAACCTGTGACCTTCGCGTTATTAGCACGACGCTCTAACCAACTGAGCTAATAGGCCGATTTGGATTGATGAACAGTTCAAATAGATAAAACTTAAATAACTAATACAGGAAGGGTATTTATACAAATAAGAGGACATGGCATGTGGTGATATAGACACAAAAGAAGTGTTTCTATAAGGTGAAGCCATGAGGACATATGAACCACGTTCGAGCTCCTCATGTGCAGCTTGCAAGCTGTTGAAGAGAAGATGCACAGCCAACTGCATATTCGCTTCGTATTTCCGGTCCGACGAGCCGAAGAAGTTCGCCAAGGTGCACAAAGTGTTTGGTGCAAGCAATGTGAGCAAGATCCTGACATTAGTCCCTGAAGAGAAAAGGGAGGACACTGTCAATTCTCTGGCATACGAGGCCGAGGCGAGGCTTAAGGACCCTGTCTACGGCTGCATTGGCACTATAGCTCTCCTGCAGATGAAGATGGTAGAGCTGCAACTCGATCTCGCTGTCGCAAGAGCCCGCCTGGCTCGGTACGCTCCCAATTCGTCTACCATGTTGGCTGATGATGGTATTGGAGAGGCGAGCGGCGATGAATTCATCCCTGTTGGCGGTGGTGGATGGCTTGATGGTCTTATCCAGAATTCATATGAACTGAGCCAGAATGAATCTTTGGTCAATGATCTCACCCAATTACCATATCTCTTGTGATCGTTCCTTCTTCTATGTCCCTCTGTTGTTTAAGTCTCAAGGATGAAACTGAAGTTATGTGTGATACTTAATGATGTCCACTAGAGATGAATATGGTAATTAATGTCTGCTAGTAGCAAGTTCATCTTCAATATTTCAAGCTAATTACGCAATTGGGAGTGAATTCTTACCATTTTTAAGTGCATATGCTTTTAGAAATTGCTACCTAGATACCCTTCTGAGTCCTAGCTCTGATAATTGGACCTAGCTATTGTTTGATGTTATCTTCACTACAAGCAACAAAAAGAGAGGATAACATTGATGCCTCGTAAGACGTAAATTCGGGTACGCTTTTGCTTACTGTTTATACAATTATCTTGCAATGTGAAATAGTGGCCAATCATACCACCAGCCCCACCACAAAACCTGCACTATGATTTGGTGCAATTGGAATCCAAAGTTCAGCGTCTATTGTCATAAGACAAAGGGATAGAAGTTTCTTCAACCACACGCTTGAATTGGAAGTCGTCAGCCTCTAGAAAGTCCCAAATTGAAGGTCAGCCTATGTTCTTGTGGAAGATGATTATTTCATAGGAACATAGCCTAATGCATTCTTAGTTGATTCCCACTACCAAGTTGGTATCTTCTATGGTCCTGACGGAATGCGTAGATCGACTGATAGATAATTGTTCTAGTTTAGTCGGTAATTAGAATATTTTAGCACGCAGAGATTGGGAGTCGCCTGTGAGGAGAAAAATGAAAGAAAAAAAAATACATTTGTGAGGACCCCCAAAAGGACATAAGCATGTGGAGAGTCCACATCTTGTGTACGAAAGGAAGAAATCAGATGCAAACAGAGCATAACCCTCAACTAGGTTCTACCTTATCTCTAAGCTGAAATAAATGGACATATCGTCTAGAATATCCCCTCCTATTAAGTTCCACAAAGAGCAAATGATTCTCTCAAAAGATCTCGAGCTTTGAATAGAGTCTGATAGTGCTCGACTCTAAATAAAATCACCGACAACGAAAAATGGGGCGATAGCATGTTGTCTATAATCTCCCCTCCTATTAAGTTGCACGAAGAGCAAACGATTGTCCTAGCGCTTTCAGAATGAAGGCCTGCCAAGTTGACGTAAGAAAAACCAACAGAGGGAAATCGTGTCCAAGATCTGCAGAAGTTGTATCAGTCAGTTGGGCATCTTCAACCACAACGAAAGAAAAACCTCGTGGACAGCAAGATCATAAGGGTGAGCATTCGATTTATCGGACCAGAAGACCCGGGAACCAAAGAACTAGGAACCAAATGAGAGGTGAAAATAGTGAACCAGACCGATCGGGGTCGGGAGAATTTGATCGACCAATGGTGTTAAAATCAAAAGTCTCCGCAATTTTATAAACAAAAACAAAACAAAACAAAGGATTAAGGAAGTGCTACTTAAATGTGTAAACAGCAAGAGGCAAAGTGTAAAAATCAAGAGTCTCCGTACTTTTATCCATAACAGCTGTGTGCTATAGAGGCTCCCACTCTCTTGGACTAAGCCTTCTCCCCAGCCAAGCAACGTATAATACACTTCCATTGAGCTTGTCAGCAACTTTCTGTTCATCCCTGAGTAACAGAATCCCTGCAGTAAGAATTGTGATTTAATGGGAAAAAACGCGAGACCTTCTTGCAGCGGTTCGAAAATTTAAGGAAACATAATGCTATAACTTACCATCTCTACCGGCTCTTTCAGTATAGGATCCCACTCGTCAACTCCGCCAAGAGCATTCAGAAATCACTTTTAAGTTGTGCTCGTCCTGTCGCGATGCCTCGTTGTTCAAATGAATATGCTTAAAACACATCTCTCTTCGAGTTCCTTGCTACGATCTCTCCACATATCCTTCACACAGTCAAGGTAGGGCTCGGTTCTGGTTCTGGTAGGGTGGAGGATGAAACACCATGTCCAGTCCGAAAGGCATAGACTGCACAGAAACCGGTCCTTGGATTATTCAGCAACCACGGGGATCAAAGTGTCCGAGGCACCAGGGAATCAGACCATGTAACAAGTAGGGCATAGCGATCAACCACATCTCGGGGATCTTCGCGAACAATCTAACAAAACATCGGGCAGATGGGCACTAGGTCAATCAGCCACATGATCTCTAGTTACAAGATCAACACTCGGACCCTAACTAAAACCTCCCAAACCATAAAATCACTTGCAGTTTGTTCCTAAGAGAACATGAACACACTAACTAAGACATTATTCGACTTTCGGACCGCGTCACTTCTCGTTGAAGATTAATCTCTTCCTCATTGCGCCTAAGCGAATTCGCAAATCACATATCTTGCACGACGAAACGTTCAGCAAATAGCTGATAGTATAACGACGAACTTATGATCGGAAACGTAAGCGTACAGGTTCAAAACAAGGATATACCTAACATTAACGAGGAGAACGAACCCTAGCTGCCGCCACGTGGCGGTACGCCCCGCGAGCTCTACCTGCGAGTCGACGAGAGCAAGTTCATCCGCTCGAACTCGACCGCCCTCGCCAGCTCCGGTACAGGTTCAAAACAAGGGTATACCTAACATTAACGAGGAGAACGAACCCTAGCCGCCGCCACGTGGCGGTCCGCCCCGCGAGCTCTACCTGCGAGTCGACGAGAGCAAGTTCATCCGCTCGCCAGCTCCCGCCACTCGCCCCCGTCCACGCGCCGCCTTGTCTTCCACCGCCGGCGTTAACCTGGGGTTGACCTTGACCTTCTCAACGCAATGGCGCCGATCTGGATCTTGGTTTTGGCGCCCGTTCTGGTTCCGTCTTGACCGGCCCGTTTTGGTTTGGGCCGGATTGTTGGGCTGGGGTTGTGGGGTCCATTGGGATTCGAAAGGAAAAAGCTGGGGGTAATAAAGTAATTTCGGGGCGATGTTCGGGTTTCGAATCAAGATGGGATCGGGAGGAGGAGAGCCCGTAGAGGGGAGGAGAACACGTGAACTTGGCATTTCTCTTTGAACCTCTAAGAATATTGTCTCGTTTACATTTGTTAGAATAATTTTATTATCTTTTAAAAATTTTACTCAAATTTAGATTAATAAAAAATACCATTTATCTTCCTTAGCATGTGATAAAATTAATGTTATAAGTATTAACATTCTTCTTTTTTTGTTTGGCGGAGAGCTTTCGGGTTTGTCATTCGTCGGATGGATGTCGCACTTCTAGATAAGGCGAGATTGCTTATGCAATTGGTTTTTTGGTTGATTGTACATGTAATCTTGTTTTTGTGTTTTGGTAGGTTCTTTCATACTTGAGGATTTGTTCTTCCATGTAAACTCATGTATCTGTAAATTTGTCTGGTATTATATATAATACTAATCCACTTATTAAAAAAATAAGTATTAACATTCTGAAACATTATCAATACCGAGAGCTGATTGGAAGGATAAATAATATTTGGAATATCGAATTTTGAATACGAAACTAACATTTGTTTGAGAACTTCTAGAAATGAGTACGGGTAAGGTCTAATATGTACGGTGCCTAAAAAAAGAGGCTAAAGGAAAACGACACTTGGACGAAATTCATTCTTAGCCCACGAGCTTCATTATCCTAAATTGATATTATAATTTCCATATTTAATCAGTTTAAAGTTATAGTTTAATTATTTTCATATTCAATCTATTTAATATACAGTTTGGTAAATTTTTAATATTTGTTACAAAACACATCATTCGCAGCTAACGATTTGGTAATATTATTATGCGATCAAACAAAACTCTTAAAGACAATAAATTAATCTAATTCAAAACTGTAGATAAATAAAATCAGCAATACTCGCGACTGACAATAAGTTAATCTCAACCTCTGATCCACTTCACAGATACGAAGTTTCGATGATTTTAGGGATAATTACTACCAGGTCTCAAGTGTTTGGCATATTCGCCTCTCACTCCTTTGGTGTTCGAAAATCGATTAAAAACAGCCCCTAGTTTGGCAAAATTATACTATCAGGCCCCTGGCTGACGTCAGCGGCTATTTTTTCCTTTTTTTGTCATGAAAATGACAAAAATACCCCTTAAAAAATAAAAAAAATTATCTCCTCCCCTCCATCTTCCACATTGACCTGACACCCAACTTCAACCATCGTCTCCACCAAAATTCAAGGTACCCAGTTCATAGAAACCAACAGAATCAATATAAAATCAAGGCACCCAATTCATAAAAATAACCGAATCAATATAAACTCAAGGTACCCAGTTCAAAGCAACGGCAAAAAGAAAAAAATCCCAATTTATTTAATGCAGCAAATCTGGGAATACAATCAATCCCCAACTCATCAAAAACAAGTAAACAAAGAATACCTAATTCGTAAAACCAGCAAAAGAGCAATCAATCAATACATGTGACCCGAACCCAGTAAAGTCAAGGGAGAAAACAGGCAAAAGACACATCCAGATCTCCAAGGGAAACCAGATTTTAACCAATTAATTAGGATGAACGAGAATGACGCCATCTCGGGTAGGGCCCACGGCCTCTCGAAGTACTCTTTGATGCCGAACCCCTCTTTTCCTGTTGTCGCATCGCCGTCGTCATCTTTGCATCGCTCGGCCTCGAACTTGGAGTAGAACGTGGACTTATAGACGACTTTGAGGGCGAAGGTGGCGACGGAGGTGTCCGGGTTGGTGGAGGCGTTGTGGACGAGGAAGACCATACGCCGGCGGTGTCTGGATTCGCGGTGAGCTCCGCTCAGATTCTCTCTCCCTGATTCGCGGCGAACTGCGCCCCTCCATTATGGACAACGACAAGCGGCGGCGGTGTCTCGAGCACCGGGGGCGTAAGGTACCTCTCCATCTCCAAGTCCAGCTGAACACGACGAGACTGAAGTCCAGCTCCATCTCCAAGTCCTTGTAACTCTCTGGCAGAATCGGGAACGGACGGTTTAGGGTTTGGGAGGAAAATTTGGGGATTTTAGTGGGGCTTCATTTAAAATGGAGGCGAACTGAGGTTGAAGATGGTGCCTTGTTTTTCACTTTTGTCAGATGTAATATATATGATATTCTTGATGTTTTATTTTTATGATTTGAAAAATGGAGGTGAACCAAGGTTGAAGATGGTTCCTGTTTTCATCGTTTGGATGGTGGATTCGATTAAGCTTTGATGGTGTTGTAGAGTTTGAGATTCTAGGTTTGAGGAAAGAAGATGTTGAAGATGGAGATGGCGAGGAGAAGATGTTGGTGATTAATTTTTTTTTATTTTTTTCAAAGGTATAACAGTCATTTCTATGACAAAAAAAGAAAAAAATGGTCACTGACGTCAGCCAGGGGTCTGGTAGTATAATTTTACCAAACTAGGGAGTATTTTTAATCGATTTTCGAACACCAGGAGAGTGAGAGGCGAATATGCCAAACACCAAAAGTCTGGTAGTAATTATCCCATGATTTTAACTTCCGTCCCGCCGTAATACCTAACTTCGAAGTGAAGAAAATTGGTGGGCTAAGGAACAAGAAAACAAGAACAGAAAAGGCGGCAATAAGAAAACTTGTACAAGACTACGCTACTGTCCGCACAGAAACCTAAGCACCTCCTCATGCACGGGTTTGGGCGTCCTTCCTTTTTTTTAATAATGGCAGAGGAAAGAAATCATAGGTACGAACAATCACTTAGATTGAGTGTTGAGATAATTGTTTTATATTAAATGGGTCATAAATTTAAAATTTAAAAAATATAATAGTATTAAATATTTGTCACCAAAATTTGCACTAAATATTTGTAATTAAATTAGCCGCTCTATTATCAAGTAATATAAAAAAAATCATAGAGGTTTAGCATTCTGTCGCAACAACGGAGAATCAATCTGCATATCACCTTTTCAACTGCTGTCTTCTTCCTAGCCGTAATCCCGTTTCGCTGACCGATGCCGATGCTTCAATTCCACCACACTTAAATGTCTTAATTCGGATATATATTCTGGATCGTTCGATATTTTATATTATTATACTCACATATTATTAGACTAATTAATGTTCGAATACATGTGACTTCAATTGATGACAAAGTAATCTTTACCTAATATTTCAATTGTTGTTTTGTAAGATTTAAATTAAAGAGTTTCGGTTATTTAAAATAACTATACATTGAATACTTGGTAATAATATTTGAAATATACTTGAAAGTTTTAAATTATATAATATCTAAATATTTGTTGAATCAGATAATTTAGATTTAAATTAGATAAAATATTAATTAACAAATATTTAACGTTTTTGTATTTTAAAAAATTGTAACTCGACACGTATATTTGAAATAGCTACGTGCACGAGCGAGAGTGATCATAGAATTGTTGGGTTTCAAAAATAATTGTTTGATAAACAATTTCACTTCGACGGCAATGTTCTCTTGCGCTCCTATAATTAATTTATATGCTGATCGGATATATCACCTTTTAAATGAGGAACACTTCAACACATTCGTACGCGTCTTCTTAAATAAAAAAATTATGGAACCAGAAATTTTACGGACTTGGTTTAAATTAAATGTCTCCAAACAGAAACATTATTAAAATAAATTTGAATAAGTAGAATTGTATTTACCCATAAAAATAACATGGACAATAACAAATAATTACAGTTGCTATTGATTACATCACTCATAAATGTCATTCAATATTAATCACCTATAAATATATACTAAATAAATAGTACGTCTCCTAGTGTAAGCATGTAATAAGCTCACCTAGATTTATTTTGTCCACATTATTAAGAAAATTTAATTAGGATTCTTGTATATAATTTATAGTAAAACAAATTGTATTCTTGTTTTAGTAGGAAAATGTCAATTGTGTACATTTTTTATTTAGGTAATTTTATGGACCGTTTGAAGCTTGATCTGATTTTTTTTAGCATAAAAGGGTTAAAGAAACTAATTCATATTACGCGATATTAATGGTAATTGATAGGCACCACAGATAATTTTGCATGTACCGACGACCAATTCATATTTAACTACTTTTCCCGTCCAAGTTATGTTTTTTATTGATATAATCTATAATCGAATATTTTATTAGACTACTTTGTCTAGATTTTAATCAAGTAACTCTTTTTCCAAGTATTGAATATAATTCATACTGATTGATGTAAGTATTTATTATTCCCATCAAAGTTATGTAGTATCCGTGAATTGGACTCCAACGTTGATGGTGCAAATTTTCTATCTTTTTACATTTTCGAGGAGGTGGTTCCTTCCTCTATGAATTATCCTTCTCTCATCTTTTGCTTTAGTTAATAATATCCGATTTTGATATACCATTATATATTTCTTTTGAGAGGTAAAATTATATTTTATTACTCCATAGCTTACATTACAACCAGGCCTCACCTGTGTTTAGTTTTAAATTTTTGATCGAATGACATAAATTTTATTTGACTTACAATCAAGTTACATTCACCAATTCTTCTTACCTAAGCTTACATTAATTTTTATTGACATATCATATCACATGATTATTTTTATCCTTGTGGCATAATGTTGGCCCCAATGTAGATACTGTCCATCTACTCCTAGTCCAATTCGAATGACAATGCTACCGAATTTGCCTTATTTTTCTCTAAAATTCATAAAGTAACATGTCACAATAGATAAGATTAGTAATGTGGCAACAACAATCAGGTAGAACCTGAATCATATGGTCGTAAAATTTAAGAGAGCAAAATCACACGTGGACAAATCAAATACGAATTATAATTAGAATCTATCGAATTATAATTTGAATTCGCCCAAATTTGAACCGTGGTCACTCCTACCTCTTCCACCCCTCAAAATTTACACAATTGGATCCCAATTCTATAACTTTCTAATCTCCCTATTGATAGTTTCAAACAAAACAAAGAAAAATAAAAAAATTCAAATTGCGGTTTATAATTTGAATTCGTCCTTTGACGAATCGAATACGAATTATATTTTTGATAATTTGAAATTACAATTCAAATTTGTCCAAGTTCCAACCATGATCACCTGTTGTTAGCCTTCTTTGACGTCGGTGCGGCAGCCTTATTAATTTATAGAAAGTTTAATGTACAATTTTTTGCCAGAAATTGGCTTCTCATTTCTGATGTTACCCACGGTTCACATGCCAGAAAGAGAATAATATACAAATTATTTATTGATGAAATCGTGAAGATTGAATGTAACCTTTTTAGAGATGAATGTAACCTTTTTTGGAGATAAATGCAACATTAGAAATGAAGCTAAAACAATGAAAATTTAATTCCCGGATCGGTAAAGCGTCCTCCTGGTCCCGACACGAAAACGAAGGGTCCTAGCAAAAACTCCCAAAAGCGAAATTAAATCCAACTGAAAGGTCAAATAAACGCAGAAAAGGAAAAAAAATTAACATTATAGAGTCGTTTTAACTTAACTCAAATTTTTTAGAATACACAATATGATCAAATATTTATTTAAAAAATTATAATCTTCAAAAATTTTAAACAATTTAGACCTAGATTAACAGATTTAATGACTATCTAGATAGTAAGTATCAAGAAAAATAACAAGACAAATAATCCCATTTTCCCAAACCAACGTGCTCTTGCTTCACCATCCATATCAATATCATCTTTCTCTCTCTTTCTCTGAACAGTGAATATTATAGAAAGATATATATATTAGGGCACCGCCCTCCTCCACCATTTACACACACAACACATTTAAAACCCTCACACCCTCTTCCAACCCGAAGCCAGCCAGCCAGCCTTCTTCCTCCTCTTCCCGAAACAAGCTCAGCTTTTACTTTTCCCCTCAGTTTTTCCACTAATCAATACCACCACCACCACAGAATCTCAGAAACCCAGAAAGAAAAAATAAACAAAAAACGAAAAAGAACCATTTCATTTAAATTCCCACCAATAACCCAATGGAGGACAACTTCACCACCACCAACAAAAACAACACCAAATCCTCGGCTTCTCCTCCTCCTCGTCCCCAGGAACCCACCACCAGCGACACCGACAATGGTGGAGGAAGTTCAAGTAGTACTCCTAGTGGGAGAAAAGGGAGGGGGAAGGGTGGGCCCGACAATGGCAAGTTCAGGTACAGGGGTGTGAGGCAGCGGAGCTGGGGAAAGTGGGTGGCTGAGATTCGTGAGCCGAGGAAGCGAACGAGGAAGTGGCTCGGCACGTTCTCCACCGCCGAGGACGCGGCTCGAGCCTACGACCGAGCCGCCGTCTTTCTTTACGGGTCGAGGGCCCAGCTCAACCTCCAGCCAACGTCCGGAGCGGTGAACCTCGGCGGCTCGTCCCAGCCTTCCACTGAGTCGACCTCCAGCTCGCGCTCCTCCTCGGCTCAGACGCTCCGCCCCATCCTTCCCCGCCCGGCTGGCTTGGTGGGTTTCTCCTCCACGACTCCGCCTTCGGCTTCGGCTGCTTCGAGCTTCTTCCCGTACGGGTTCTCTTTTGGGGGATACTTCCAGCCTCCCGTTAGTAGTACTAATAGCCTTGCCCTAGGTGGGCCCACCCTGTGCCCTAACAACCTCGTACAGAATGTTCTCCCGCCGACAACGTCACCGCTCGGGATTTTGCAGCAATACCCTCATCACGGCCACGTGTTCGCCGATCACGTGACCGGTGCATGCGACCCGGGAGGCGGAGCGGCGTCGTTTTATCACCAACAGGACCCTAACCCCGGCGGGGGACTGTACGATGCGATGGTTGGGCCTAACGATCAGAGGGACGATCTGGTAATTCACCAGTTGGGCGGCGGCGGCGGCGGAGGAGAAGAAGTGGTCGGACCGGGTTCGGTTTTGGGTTGTGGGTCGACCCAGGAGGAGTTCGGATTGCATGGATCCGGATCTACCCACAACCAGGCTTCCCATGGTTGGGGTTTGGGAGGTGACGTCGATGAGTTCCCGGCTTCCAGAATTTGGGACGACGGGGACCCTTCGTTCTTCGATTTTTGATGGGTTCGTATAATTTTTTGATATTGTTTTATTAAGACCTAGCTAGGGTTTTAGGGCTTGGAACATCCTTCCTTCTTCTATTTCCTTCTCCCAGATTAATAATCTTTGGCCCTTTTTTGGGTCAATAATGGTTGATCTTAATGAGGGAATAAGAATAATAATTCGTACAATTCCCAATTATTTTTTCCAATTGGGAGAGGATTGGATCGTGGGGAATGGGAGCTTGATGGGGTTAATCTTAATCATCCCATTTATGGAGAAGTGCAATTGCATGCACGTTCTTGTGCCTAATCTGTAGAAGATTGATGGGTTTCTTTATTTATAGCAGAATTTCATTAGGTCGGGTAAATTTTTATCATTTTGGAAGTGATGAAGTCCATGATGAAATATTTCTTTCATGGGAAAAATTCATTACTAGAGTAGTGCTGTTTAGTGAATGAGTTTGTTTAGTTAGTAAGATCTTGGTCGTGTAGTATAAATGTTGAAGTTAGTTAAATATGGTACTCTAGCCATTTTCCTATTTGGACCGTATATTTAGAGTTTGCACATTTTTGTGCTTTATTTAAATGTAGTTTGCAATAAATTTTCATTTATAGGACTTTAACTTATTCTCATAGAGTAATTTAAAGTCCTTCTGACTTGAACTACTCTCATTGGTGGCTTGGCTTTACAGTTGTAATTGGCAATCGTCTCTTTTTCTTTTATTAATTTGGTTATGGAATCTTATAAGCAGTTAGTGCGATTTGTGTTTTAATTACATTTTGCTTTCTTTAGTAGATTTGAATAATACAGAGATGTACTTCTAGTCTTTGGTTTTGATGTTTAGATAGTGATCCAAGGTTGTGAATTAAATGAAATAGTTTATAAATAGCAAGCATGGTTTTATTATCTTGGCCATCGTGACATGGAAAACTTAGCTTCCGGATAAACAAAGTAAACTTGATATTTTGTTATTCGTATTTTGACATATCACTGTACATGTGATAGGGATTTTACCTATCTGACAATCAAGTTATATTCGCTAACCTCGCTTACTTAATTTGTTATGTACTTCATGTCACGGGTATCATGTCAAATTAGTAATCTTAATCTTATTTGTGTGGTATTTCGTTGGGCAACAATTTAGATACATCAATCTTCTCTCGCAAGGATTTGAGTTAGTGATGTCATATGAAAAATAAAAATAATTAGTGACATGGGATAACTCAAATTAGCGGGTGTTATTTAGTTGTCAGGTAGTTAAAACTTGAGTCACTTTATTCGAATATTTGAAATCATGTGTTAAAAAAATCAATTCAAGTTAACCTTAACCTAAAAAATTGAAGGACAATCGACTCATATGCATTATGGATTTATTTTGGCCATTAACTTGTTTGGAATCATCATAAGAGGAAAAAAAATTGCTTTTTAGGTATATATATATATATTGATCTCCTTGAGAAAGTTACAAGAGATACATAATATAGGGAATTCTTGAAGCGAGTAAGAAGAAAGATTTGTCTCACTAAAATTCTACCATGACAATTCTCAGTGAAAAAAAATTATGATATGGAAAAAACACCGAGCTGAGCTGCGGGTGCTCAACCTACATCCCAAGCCAAGAATTACAAATGTAACAATCTATACATACAAATCTAAGACCCCTGTTTCGACATAAGCAGCCCCAAGAACAAACTCCAAATTAAGTCGAGGAACTTGCGATTAACGTCAAGAGAGCACTTTGATTAGCCAGAGACCGTACCAGCAAACTCATTAAAAAATGACCTCTGAAACAATATAATCAACCTTCGAGAGCAAACGACTTGTTGGTTAAAGATCTGTAACAAGAAAGATCAAGATTGATAACAATCTTGATTAGAATTGGGAATCAAGAAACCCTAATTTGGGAATAGAATTGGGAAAAGGGGTGAGAGAGAGAAATAGAGAAAGAGGGAGAAGGAAGGATACAGAGAACGTAATGTTCTTTTTTTGAATTGGTTTACAAATGTCAAGATGGGTCCCAAGTATTCTTCCTATTAACTATTTATACTATTATGATCAATTACACAATGATCACATGAACTATTCAACTATTGCATTACAGTACAAGGGTTGTTACAAGATCATCCTATTCTGCTGCTTCCAAACACACTAACTTATAGTAGCAAAGAAGATATAACAAAGTTCTTTATCGTGCTCGTGCTTTGCCAATCCCATCCACGCATCTTAACAATAGCTGTGGAGTTTCCAGTACACCACTGAATCCCAACCAAATTGGTAAAGTGAAACCAAAGAGAAACAAATTTCTGTTTTTATAGGGTAGAATTTAACTGTGATTTTTTTACTTTCGATATTTAGTCATTATCGGGTTCTTTTACAACATAGATCGACTTCTATAATATAATTGTGACTTTGTAATTAAACAAAATGTACTTCTTAGTTGTATTTTGATATTCTAGATGACAAAAAAAAACAAACTTTGTATCTCCTTTAAAGTCAATTTTGTGTTGTCCTTCACATTTATGAACAAAAATGTCCTTCGTGATCAATAAATTATTTAATAAGTAAAAAAATCTAAAAAAGGAAAATATTACAAGAAGTCTCTCTCTGCCTCTTCTTCCCTGCTTCATCTAACCGGACGAACCAACCTTTTTCTTTTTGTTGAAACCGGCGGACCCACCTTATTGGTAGTTTCTTAATTGTATGTAGTATTGTAATAAAATTACATTTTTCCCCCATTAAAAAACTTTTGTTGTTTGATTCCCCTAAAAATTATATAACAGACTTCTTGAAAATATTGATAGGGATATAGATTTATCTAAAAAACTTTCTAAAAATTATAATAATATTAATTAAACTATAAATTTATATAAGGGTCTTCCTAAAAATCATTATCATATTAATTTATCAAAATCATTGATATTTCACACTCATCCAAGTTGAAATGAAAAAATTATTTTAGAGATGTTATTAATTATCAAATATTAGTTTAATGAAGTTTTAGTATAGTTAGTTAATACTTCCATATGTTGGACTTAGCGTCGTAATCAATGTCAAATTCTTGGTACAATATTGTAAATAAATGTTTATTAGGTCAAAGTTTTTATAGACTTTGTGTTACTTATATTCAAACACAAGATATAAGGATCTAATATGCTTCTTCTCTCCCATTTCGATAAGATTAAACTCGAAACGAAGCGGCTTTGGAAATAGGCTCCTTTTTGTGGTTGGTCCCTCTTGAGTTTGTTGATGCGAATCGCAGCAAACATGTCAGACCTCTGCACCCGTCTTGTGTGGAAGAAGATCTGCTACAGCTCACATGCATCGCGAGCAAAAGCAACCCACTAAAAATATTTATAACATAGCTACTTGCTTGGATTCCTGATATTTAAAGTTGAGCAATATTAAATTTTGATGTTTATTATCTTCTTGTATTGATCTGTATACTGATGACTTACGAGGAGTTAGTATCTCTCGATGTACTCATAGGATGGGACAATGCGAAATCAAATTTAGCAATATCGACGTCAAGAAGGGTTTCTACTTTGCCGTGATGCTCTTTCCCTCTCGCGATTATTTCAACTGGATTTTACCGCTACTGAAGTTGGCACTCGTAACTTCGAAAGATGAGATTCCGCGTCGAGCAGTAGCCATCATAGTGATGAGCTAGATGGACCTTTATTTAGGATGTTGGACATAGGGTAAGATTTTTTTCTTGAAAGGTAAAATTTACACCATTATCACTTGCTAGGGTTTGAAGGCTAAACCTCCTTAAATTTGACACATTGTGCTTTTAGGTTATATGTCTTTTGACGAGTAAGATGTTATTTATGATGTAATTGTTTTATAAATATGGACTTGCCCCTCCATTTAAAAAAATATCAGATTTTTTTGAACAATATATTTACTATATTCGTAAGATTTAGGTCCAACGAATCTCAAGATTTTATTTTTACTAGACTGAATTATTAGTTACCTTGCTTATGTTTCTCATAATTGCACATGGAAATTAATTTAGCCGTGTTCGCCGCCGCGTCCATTGAAATTCACAATTTTTCTGCGGCGTGAGTCCTTATTAATAATTTAGATGAGAATTTAACAAGTAATCAAATTAACGAATAGAACGATTCTTCTATATTAATCGGATATTTCGAGTCATCAATGTTAGAGGAAACATTTCCACAGTTAGAAATCATGTTCGACTATATTATACATTAGTTACCCCTATGGCAGACTGATATGAGGTAATTTGGAGAGAAAAAAATGAAAAGTAATTTTTAAAGGTGAAGGATTGACTTATCTAGTCAGCACATGTAATAGAGAAACTATATTGTATCGCTTTGCATAGCAAGACAAGTGGTACTTTAACCCCAGCCAGTTTTCGAGGATCGTATGCAGATAATTTTTGAAAATTACGAAGATTGAAATTTTAATTTTAAACCAAAGATCCTCAACTTGATATCAATATTACCACATAAAAGTAAAATGTACTTTTCTCGTGTAAAAAATACTATCACGAGAGCCAGTCTAAAATACAACGCAATGAGTGGATATATGATACATCATATCAGAGATTGCACCAACAAATTATAGAAGTTACTAGTGGGCTTTGACACTCGGCCCAATTATCAGTAGAAAGTATGTCTTGGGCCTGTTTGACCGGTCAATCCTCTTCACCTAAACACACACACTCTCTCTCTCTGAGTCTTTTCTCGACAAGAAAAAAATTTCCCGAACGAACCCTAGCTTTCCTTCCTTCTCCTTCCACCAAGCACGTGGCCCCCTAACGGGAAGATGACGAGGGAGGTACGGTTACCGTTAAACCAGACGCAGAAGATCCGACTTCGAAGGGCACTCCAGCAGCTCGAGTCGTTGCAGTCGCGTTCCGCTTCTAACGCCGCCGTTACCGTCGCCGACACCATCCCCCTCAACCACGAAGATAGCATCCTCAAGTAACTAACCCTAACTTCTTAATTTCTGTTTACTCTTTTTTTATTTTTATTTTTATTTTTTCCTATTTGCGTGCTTAAGTGGAAACGATGTAATGAAGGGGCCATGGGACTTCGGAGCGTGGGGATGAGGTGGTGGCGACGTTGTGCGGGGTGGTGGAGCGGGTGAATAAGCTCGTATACGTGCGCAGCCTTCGCGCCCGGTAAATGATAAGCTGCAATGTGCTTTGCTTTTAATTCATGCTCATTGTGTTGGTGTTGTTACGGGTGATTCGTCGTTTTTAGGTACAAGCCGGAGGTTGGAGATATCGTGGTTGGGCGTGTTGTTGAGGTATTGCAGATTGTATAAGTCTCTTTGTCGGATTGTTTTTCGTACTTTTAGGGAAGTTGGTACAAACCATCACTATATTCGGGGAGATGAGTTCCGTGACTTGCGATATATGATATCGGCCTTCTTTCTACCATCTTTATCTGGTGTTTGGTAGGAGTTGTTTTACTAGTTATGGTCTCTGTTTCTTTGCTAAATAGTTCTCATGATTGTACAGGTTGCACAGAAGCGTTGGAAACTGGAAATCAATTACAGTCAGGATGCTGTTTTAATGCTTTCTTCTATGAACTTGCCGGATGGAATTCAGGTTGTGGTTGCCCCTGCTTCCTTCATTTTGCTGTAATATGAGTCTGATAGCTTCGATTATTGGTGTCAAATGACCTGTAAAAACACAACCGTTGGCTCAGATTCCTGTAGAAATGTTATTTGTTGATGGCACCTGAGCTCAAGGTGCAACTTCTGACCGGCATGTGAACCCCTGAAAGAAATATCGTATACAGACGTCGGATCCAGTTAAAAACCTTTAGAAAACACTGGTAGCATGAATATATCTCCCATTTGGCGACAAAAGCAGTCTTTATCAACTCCTTGGTATACCATGATACTCTTCTCGTGAGCATGTTAAGTGGGCATCTCTTTTATGTTGTTTCTTTCTTATTGTTGACTGGTTGTGTTTTCCCTTGGATAATTTGGAATGCAGAGGCGACGAACGGCTCTGGATGAACTCAACATGCGGAGTATGTTTGAAGAAAATGATGTTGTTTGTGTAAGTCTCTGATTGGCACTGATGTGGCCCTAGAATGAAAAAAATATACTCTAATCTTAATTTACGATTTGCTTACCATACAATTGCATTTCAGGGCGAAGTTCGTAACTTTCATGGTGACGGAAGTTTACAATTGCAAGCGAGAAGTCAGAAGTATGGAAAGGTTCGATTTAAGTCTTCCTTTCTTCTCTGTGGTGTTTGTGTTCGTCAATTGGGTAGATGATGGTTGAAATTGGCTTATTGTATGTTCAAATGGGCAGTAAACTAGAGGAAAAAGATATATACCACAAGAAAACCAATCTGGAAATTATTCCTTTCCCTTTCTGCCATCATTTTAAGATTCATATTGAGATTGACTTTCATGTTCAGAAGCATACAACTTGTCTTTTGGTAGTCGGCTCAAGGCTATAAAGAGTGATGTTAACTATAACTCTGAAATGTGTACCGAGGAAAAATCGTATCACCTCTTGACCCTTGACAAATAAACTTGTTGTATAAATCACTTCTTCTTTGAGATAGTAAAGTTTGAGTGCTATTGGTCGCAGTAATGTTCATCTTTCAGCTGGTGTGCTGGCATCATATTATTCAATTTTCCTTGCTGTATCATTGATAATATACTTGCTCTGCAGCTTGAGAAGGGTCAATTGGTCACAGTGCCCCCTTATCTGGTGAAGAGACAGAAACAACATTTCCATCATCTTATAGAATCTGGGGTTGACATGATACTAGGGTGCAACGGTTTCATCTGGGTTGGTGAGCATGCCGATGTTAGGGACAACAGCATAGAGGACCATACAAGTAATGCTGAAAAATCCAATCGAGCTTCCGAAGACATACCACTCAACACGAGGCAGCAAATCTGCCGTATTGCGAATGCTGTGCGCGTATTGTCAACTTTAGGATTCAACTTAACTCTAGAAGTGATATTGGATACCGTTGCCTTGAGCAACTCCCTGAGTCTTGATGTAGGCGATATGCTTGGATCAGAGTTTTATGTTTCCGTTGCAGAGAAGGAAGCTGAAAGGCGCAGCTCATTGCCTAAACGGAAGGGATGATGCATGCTTTTGGTGTAACTCTTCTTGAGAGGCTCTCTAAATCATGCTCAGAGAGGGAGAATAGGAATCTGACATAGACTGAGTTGGCCAATACCGGGAGCTCTTTTGACAGTTTTTGGAATCTGCTGTTGCTACCATTGTGTTGTGCTCAACGCTTGGATTGAATCTGGTATGTTGAATTTCTTTTTGCATCAAGGTTTGAGTTTTATCAGAATTACTTGGCGTCTTCGAGGCCTAATTCAAGTGGTAAAGAGTAGGAGTGGAAAATCGAATCTAGAATTATGGTTCAGACTTTTAAATCTCTTGGTTAAACTTTCTCAGCTTTTCAGCAGTAGGGGCATGGACCCGTCTTGGCATACGAACCTAAGAGATGATTTTTTGAAGAAACAGAATATTAGGTCAAAGAGCTACATATTCTTAGTAACATCGTTGAAAGATGGTCTCAACTCTCAAGTTTCAAAGTGGTTTCAAAGGGCAACAACTTTGTTTTGGTAAACATTGAGTTTTGAGTGTAATGAACTGTTTTTACTAATTTGTAGCAAAATAAATGGGTGGGAATTTGGTGGAGAGTTTTGCCTAAAGATGAATCCAGCAGGATGAGTCGATTTTGGAATGCAAATAAGATATTCTTGAAATAAAAAATTGAAGATCTTTCTTTCCTTTTTTCAGACACCTTGATTTTCTCAATCGGATTCCAGAAGAGGAAGTAATGACTATAATAGAGAAGGCTCGTCATTCCGAAAATTGATGGCAACTAATTAGACACCTAGTGATCTTATTATAAGTGAAAGAAACTGACTTTATTTGGGTAGATTGGTTTCCTTTTTTCTTAGGCTTATGAAGAGTTAAGATAACCTAGCACCTTGTGCTTTTGTATATGAACTAAACAATTACTTTTTAAGTCCAGAACTAATTAATTATAGCATGCCCTGATCCATCCGACACACACTGAATAATTTTTTTTCTAAAATTAGAAAAGTTTAAGCCTATTTATAACGATTTTTAAACGATGAAAAGCAATTAGCTTCATTTTCTTTGTCAAGTGACTACATTTACTAGAGATCTTTCACAAGCCAACTCACACAAGTTCTTTTATTCCAACTTCCACAACATAAAGAGTTTGATCTGATGTACGCAAAATTGCGAATAATTAAACGCACAAGCAAATAGTATAGTAGTAAGTAAGGTTCTTAGAACTAAGGGTTGAACACTAAATCAAGGCAAATAATTATGTGAAGCAGGAAAATTAAAGTTTTATAAGGTTGTGAAAGGTTGCAAGTAAACGAACGAGATTAGAAACGCAAGTAAAGACGAGTTATAAATCAATGGAGATAAACGAGCACGATACTCTTATGGACTACCCATCTATGTCGAGACTATGGTTTTTGTGAAGTTCGAACTAGTACCCAGAGTGTTCTAATGCATCTCCCTAGCGCTTCCGCTCATTAGGATGACAAAACTAAGATAGAGTAGTTCATGATTACTAATCAACGCTTCCGCTCATTAATTAGACCAAGAACTAAACTAAACTCAATTATGATGTTAACTCCTAGCGGGTTATCCCTTAGTATCAAGATTCCTCATTAATACCTTAAGACATGTCAATTGACTCTTCCGTTGATTCTAATGCCTTCCGATCCATTATTATCAACTAAAATCATAATCTAAGTGATCAAGTTAGATTAGGCATTAAGATCATCAATTGACAACTACTACGAAAGATAATCAAACCATAGCTAACATAGACAAGTAATCACATAATTAAGGCATCGCACTCACAAGAGAACTACTCGCTAAACATGTTAACAAAGCACAATAGATTAACGAAGAACATGATAGCAATTAACATAAAGGTAGAGATAGAGAAAACTTAATCGTGATGATCAAGCCTTGCCAATCCTTTCCCCGTAGCTAACTTAGACCGTGGCTTTATTAAACTCCAAAGGCTGTCTCAATATTGCAGTAAAAATGCCCCATTTAACCTAAGAAACTAAGGCTTATATATAGCCAAAAGTCTAACTAAAAATTAGAAAAACCTAGAGGAGGTTAAGCTAAATTGGAAGTCTTGCTAGCCAAGTAATAATATAAAATAATATAACTTAAGTCCTAAGGCCGAAACAGGAGGCCAAAAGTCGAATATAACTGAAAAAATCGAGTTTCTATCTTAAAAAGGAAGTCTGGAATGTCGTTGAGGACCTGGCGCCCGCCAATGCAACTCTCTGTAATGGACTTGGCGCCCGCCAAGTATTTGACGCTCGTCGGGTCGCTGATCAGCTTCGTTGCATCTTCGTATTTTTCATTTTTGGTCCTCTTCCACTTCGAATTTAGCTTCGACTATAAAAGACAAAATGTAGATCTCTCTTCAAGCTTTCCAACGGTATCTCATTTGATGCATTCGGACACTCGAGCGGAAAGTTATGGCTCTTGCAATATGGTCTCTCGAACTCACCCTTCTAACGGCCTTCATTGAGCTCCATTTTCCTACAAAATGTAACAATGGGTAGAAATCCACTCCCAAACATAAATGTACTAAAACGATTATAAGACTTGACATGGCATGATGAAAATAACTTAAAGTATGACTAAACACGTACGAAACTTATGACAAAACATGAGCGTTTACACACTCATCATGATCTAATTAATAAGAAACCTAAATTTACTTAAATGAGATTTTGTATTTAAATTTTACGAATATTAAAGACAATATTGATAGAATTATTCTTACATAGGATCCCAACGTAATGAATTATGAGTTCAAATTTTACGAATGTAAAAAATATTATTAAAAATCTTACACTAAATATACAGTAAAACCTTTGTAAAATGATTTAGCACTCTAAAATGATAAAAAGTCTCGGTCCCAAGTCGGGACCACTGTTAAAATTTAGTAGTCCCTCTATCGTAATAACTAATATTTTTTCAGAAAATTTTAGTGTTAAATCTCAGTCTCAATTTTTGCATTAAGTGATATTTTATATTTTTACATATTTTACGAATCCAAAAAATATTATAAGACATTAGTTTGTGCTAAAGTTTTGATAAATTTTACATCATCATTCATCTTCTCAACCGTCTTCAAATGGTCATTGGGATCATCGTCTTGTTGTAAGAAATATTTCAATCAAGTGTAAAATTTTAGGTAAATTGTATATAGACAAAGTAATTTTTTAGTATTTATATATTTATTATTTAAAAACTTAATTTTAATATCTTAAAGAAAAAACTTAAACCTCTTTTATATAATAACATCTCTAAAATTATATTTTTTCGATTCTAACAATATCACTTTAGAAATATTTTAGTATAACTTGAATGTGTCGGATATAAAAAAACTTCTACCGCCACCATTTCTCACACAAGCGCCCTGCAACTTTGTCTCATCTCACTCTCGCCGTCCCCGCCCCTGACACCACTACACTGTCAATATTAACTATCGTGTTGCTCATGACTATTTATTTTTCCTGAAAAGTTACTCCTCACTGTTTCAGTGCTAGAAAATATCATTAATTTTTGTTGTTCAGCAGAAAAATATCATTAATTTGCAAGCATATACATTATTTTTAGTTGTTGCATGTTTGATTTACCACCCATTTAAATTTTCCAACTACTGCCAGCTTGCATTTCCCCTTTCAAATTGGAACCTTCTCCTGTCAAATTGTGAATACGTTTTGGTTCGTATTTTTTTGTAAAACTAAAATTTTATTAATCAATATTATTTACAACCTACTAAGTATGAAACCCCTCTCATGTGTACCTCGATATTTAAAAGATATCTTAACGTTAACATCGCTAAAATTAATTCCACACCAAAATTCACCACTCTAATTACAAATTTGACCCAAAATACCTTTTTAAAAAAGTGGACCAAAAAATTACATAACCCAAGCAAGACGAAGAAAGATGCGCAGTCTAATCTAGCAGCAACCAGAAACCCAATCAATTCCACTTGACGTTTTGGATTGTATCCGAACATTTACGACTTTTTAGTGAAAAATTACCAAAATTCCTAATAAATAAGTTATAAATCGTCGCGATAGTTGACATCGTATCGACTACCTTAATCAAAAATAGAAAAATAAAAATAGACTTTCAGAGATACAGAAATTAGATCGATTAATAGATGATTTTCTAGTTTAATAATATATTTCGAATTCTTACTAAGAAACTAATAAGGTTACAATTTGAAAAGGAAAATTTGACAACTATTTATAATCCTACTTAATTAGAATATGGATTAGCGAAATAGACAACATCCAGTTGATTTTGACAAAAAGCAAACTTGCTTTACTTGCGAACGTCTCGTATCCACCACGCGTTTGGAAACGCGTGTAAGAATCATAGTCTACTCTGGCCATGAAACTTTCAGACAATAATATCTTAGCTTCTTCCTCTGTTCCTTAAACACCACTTGTAAAATATATCTACCAATTTGGGAAACCCCTTAAAGCCGAATCCACTCAGAATCCACCATTCTCCAAATATAAACCAACACTACAAGACCACCCCACACCACAGATATCCCAAATTAACCAATGGCAGCATCTCAGGACCCCCTGACTCAGCCCTTCCACTGGCACTACACCGAGCTAGACGACCACGACTTCCAAATCCGAGGCCGGACTGTGTTCTTCGTCATCGTCCTCTTCGGGGTCGTCCTCGTCTTCTCCCTCCTTTTTCTTTACGCGCGCTGGGTGTGCCGTTACTACAGCCACCACAGCCCCTCCGCGTCCGACCAGTCGTCCCACGCGCCCCACGCGCTCTCCGCGGAGCGTCCCATGGGCCTCGACGGGGCGCATATCCGTGCGCTGCCCATCACGCTGTTCAAGTCTTCGTCTCCCGCAGACGGTGAGTGTTGTATATGCCTCGGTGGGTTCGAGGAGGGCGTGAAAGTGAAGGTGCTCCCCAAGTGTGGCCACTGCTTCCACAGCGAGTGCGTGGATAGGTGGCTCGTTGCCCAGTCCAGTTGCCCCATTTGTAGAGCTTCGCTATTGGACGATTCGCTGCTCATTGTTGTTGAGCCAATTGTACCAGATCAGTGATTTGCTCTCTCTCTCTTTCCATTCTCTTGTTGGTCCATTTTCTTCCAACCTTCTGATATGTTTGATTTTTAGGATTAGCATGGAAAAGTAATTATATTCCAATCCATGGAAACTTCATTTAGTATGTTACTTTTGTGCCGCTGGACGAATTTAGATTCGAATCGGTTATAATTTTTGAAAGATGATAAATATTTTTGCAATAAATTTGAAAGTTGATATGTTTTCAATGACTCAAAACTTGTCTTGTTTAAGTTGAAATAACTCACTTCATCTATTAGGATTGGTATTGTAAAATTGTGCCCTAATTATTAAGCTACTGCCAATATTTGAATTTTGAGTTTGTATCCAAGCAATTTTTTAAATTAAAATATTTTTCGATCCTCGTTAAATGTTTTTTGTGTTTGTGGCTAGTGAATTTGAAGGACTGTGCGTAGGGGTCAAGAGAAATTAAAGTGGTTTGGAGAATTCTTACCCAGAAGAGATAATTCAATAGTTAGCAAAATGCCACTTAAAAAAAGAAACGAATTAAGTGTACAAAAAATTGGGAAAAAACCTTCTCCTCTACTGTATGGTCTTGTCTACATGCGTGAGATATTTTTTGACAAATGACATGAGATATTTTCATATAATTTCCGAGTATCGACAAGTTATAAAACCAACCACTTTCTGCTTTAATGGCGACACAGAGTAGAGATGGCCTTTTGTACTATTTTGTATTAACTGACTTCAAGTCTTCAACCAAATTTTATGGGAAGCAGTGTATCCGAATGAAATTCTTACGTTAACTTACTTTTTAATAAGATTCAATAATATTCAATTTTAAACATTAGATATTCGAAAAAAAAGGAGGGTGTGTTTTGTGGCAGAAACGTATAGCTGTCTCTGTTTCCGCCTTTGCTCTTTCCGATTACTAATTAAATGTACAATAAAAAATTAAAAAATGGTTATGTGGTAGTCGGACTTCGTTAATCTACACACTGTGGTAGTCGGACTTCGTTGAAAAAATGGTTATTTCAATGTCAGTTCATGGTACAAGGTTCACCCTAGCGTCTCGTGATCAAAAAGTGAGACGTGCAACCATAATCATAAAGCCAGACCAGAGTGAAACCTAACTAAAAGTCACCGTGAAAAGCACGTGAAACAACCATCAATACGTTAAAAGAAATTTGGAGTTCGACTTCTTTAAAATACTGAAGATTACTAATGAGAGTTGATCTAATTAATAAGAGATTTGAATTCTTTTAAAAAAATATTTTGAGTTTCAAGACTTTCAAAATAAAATCTGACAATGTTGACTCCGAATATCAAAACTTTCAAGAAAATCTAAAGAATCTTATTTCTCAAATATAGATTAGTTAACATAGTTGACGAAATATTTCCGGATACGAAATGATACAAGTACCAACCACAAAATTAAAAGGCCCAAGCTAAAAAGGCCCAAGAGGCTACCAAAACTAAGATTGTTTGCTCACACGAGCCCAAGAGAGTGAGTCTAATCTTGGGCTAATCGAGAAAGCCCATAAAGAAAACAATTAGGGTTTCTGTCATCTCGACTATATAACCGCCCTCGAAGAGCAAATCCCTTCACAGCGCAGCTTCTATCCTTTAGCTTCCCAAGTAGTGACCCAAAGATAACTCGAACAAGAGAAGGAGCAACCCGAACCTTCACTTCATGAGGGCCAAGGTAATTTTTGTTTTTGTAACCGCTTCACCCCCTTTTTTTTACCGAGTTATTTATGTTTATTGTTTTAATGGTGGGATGTGTAGTGGAAGAAGAAGCGTATGAGGAGGTTGAAGAGGAAGCGCAGAAAGATGAGACAGAGATCCAAGTAGAGACATGGACGGCTGTCTTCAATAACAACGGTGTCGTTTTTAGTCGCGTCGCACTCTTTTCCTTTTTCGTCAATCGTAGTGAACTTAATTAATAGTCTCTTTGGTTAAAGAAGACTTGCCATCTTACCCCGAGTATTTGGTGGCTTTAGTTTCGTGTGATGCTTATAGAAGTACGACATTCTGAGAACGGATTTCGCTTTCGAATTGGGATTCTAATTTTGCACTGTCTCGAATTGGGATTTCGCTTTTACATTTGTGCTGTCATTTCTTAGCTGAGTAACAGAGCTATGTTCTATGTCCCTGAAATATTGTGCAACCAATTAACCTCGTCGTAACTCGGATTGATTTCTATGTTAGGCATTATCATATACCATCTCATGCTTAAAAGTTTGTGTATCGACGGACGAAGTTCTTGTTTAGGCCACATTCGGTATGCATAAACATTGTGCTGGAGAGGGTTGCATCTTGCCGTATGCTCTATCCCGACTTAGAACCTGTTTTTGCTCATCTGTGTCAACACCTGCATCGTCTGAATTTGATGTATGGTGTTGGTTTTGTGACTCGTTTTCTTTGCGGATTTTGCATCAACTGATATTGATCTCATGTTTTATGTTCTACTTTTGGAATGGCTTGTTCTTGTTGATGCTCACTGGGTTTATCGAATTTACTGGTTGCTGTTAAATTTTGCCAAAACTGCTCGTCGAGGAGAAACAGAGCTTTCTGAAGTTAGATGCCTGTCTTCGGCAGACCCAGTAATATAGATTCCTTAGTTAACCTTGAATTTCTTTATTTCATTAACTTGACGTTTTTATGAAATTTGTTATGCTCGGGTCAAAATTGTTTTATTTTCTTAAATCTAGTGCATTGGTGCACGAGGATAGAGAAAAATAATATGATGTCGGCAAAAAAAATTAGCTTAAGATAAACCATAATAAAGGATGTCACTTCTCCTGATGTATTGAAATATCACCTAGATTATCGATTTAGTCTAAAATAAATGTCATATAAATGTGAATGGATTAACTCCGTCTTGTTTGGGTAACGTGAGATTTACCTGTGATTTTAGGTGTCTTCTCTTGATGTGTTGCAATTTTAAACTGTAAAATGTCACAGGAACTGCATTTTTAATAAAAGAGAATTCTACACTGCCAATTTTGCCTCGAGGTTACCCTGTTTTAGCATAAATATTGAGTCTATGAGGTCTATAATATAAATTATAATAGCTTCCTAGACCCTCTTAATCATTGCTGACTTACTCAGACGGGGAGAGAGGAAGTTAAAGTGCTAAGAATGCACTACGGTACTAACTAAGCATGTCTTTCTAAGTTAAAAACAAAGAACAGTTGGGAAAACCTTCTCGGCTTCTCAGAATCTGAACAACAGATGTGGGATGAGAACCTAGGAGAGAGCCTTTAAGTGACAAAAGGCGTCGGAGGTAAAGGGCTCCAGAATTCGCAGTTTCATAAGAAACCAACACCATCAGCGTACCAACTATTACGGTGTCGGTTTGATACTGCACCATGACACCAATCAATTTGGCGGTTTGATAGTCGCCTCTAATTTTTGTGGTATGATACTTTCATGTAACCATTCAAGAAAAAACAGATCGTAGGCCCGTGTTCAAACAGCCAATATAACAATTAACACATTAAGGTGGCCAATTCATAGAGCTAACCGATTAATCAAAGAATTCGACTAGGGAAAAGAGATCGAATCCATTGTCACTGCTTCTATAAATAAAATACAAAATAGAGAATAGAGAATGCGCCTTGTAGAAATCAAATGCAAAACGGAGAACGGAACATTTAGGAAATTTTCCCTCAGAAGCTTATATATATATATATATATACTTAAAGCGACGCCGTTTTAAATTTATTTTGTATTGTCGCGGTTTTGTAAAAACTGTAACTATTTATCGACAGTAATATTTGTTGCTAAATGAAAAATGAAATATTTATAGTGCTACCGAAATTCATTTACGAATTTCTTATGTAGTTTGTTTGCAATCGAAATGGATTACTAATTTATTTCCACCTCACCAATGTACCGGGAGAGTTTGCCATACCGCCATTAAAATAAATGTAAGGTAAAAAAAGAAAACCGAACCCTAAAATCTATAATTTAAATCCAAAATTCATTTACTAAACATCCTTAGGTTGTGCACCGAGAGGAACCTTATATTTATCAAAATAACTCCTAACCTCTGTAGCTACCATCTTCCGGATGATAGGCAACAATGGGCTTTCTTTATGTGCTTCTTCTTCTTCTTCGACTTCGTTGTCATCGTCATCGTCATCATCCTCGTCGTCCTCGTCCTCGTCTTTTTCTTTCGGTTTCTCTTCCACCACGACCGAGACAAGCCCTTGCTCTCCCGGTGGAGACAGTTTCAGGGACGTCTCGGGCTCGGCGTGTTCCAAACCACGCAGGCAAGTCCTTTTGCCGTTCGAGTCCGTCTCCGACGAGAGCTCCGAGCATACATCACGCCGCTTCCTCCTCAGCGTCGAGTTCCAATGGTTCTTTATCGAGTTGTCGGTCCGCCCGGGGAGGAGCCGGGCGATGGTGGCCCACTTGTTCCCATGCACGGCATGCGCGCTGACGATAATCCCGTCCTCCTCGGGGCTGAACGGGCGGTGGTGCACGTCGGGGGAGAGCTGGTTGCACCACCGGAGGCGGCAGGACTTTCCGGACCGACCCGGGATGGCTGCGCTGATCATGGACCAGTTCCTGGGGCCGTGCTGCTCCACCATCCTGATCAGGTTTTCGTCCTCCTCGCTGCTCCAGGACCCCTTTATCCTGTTCAAAGAACCCATACAAACATGGCAAGCTTTTTCCCTCCGCACCGTCCTGAACCTAGGACGCTGTATTAAATATTATACTGCCCGAAAAAAGAAACAGTTCTAGTCCATACGGTTCTAGTTATAAAAGAATAGGAGGGTTACAAACGGTTGATCAACACGCAAAAACGGAAATGGGGTAAGGAGGGGAAAACGAACGGGCTTTGATCGTTACGATAATGGTTTTTTTTAGTAACTCTAGTATTTAGATTCGAGTATCGTCTGGTGAGGTGGAGAAAGAGAAATGGGGTGTGGTTGTTAACTTGTTATTGTTGTTACGAGGCAGTTGGGGGAGGAGGAGTTTCTGTTTTAAAGTGGGTGTAGGGGTTATAACTGACTCGTCTTCAACTTTTTTTAAAAAAATTTCTGTTCTTTCATCGTTGGGATATAATAATAGTAACGGGTTTTGAATTGGAACCGATTGTAATAAATATTGGCAGTTTGGATTTTTTTGGTACCCACTAATTTATGTTGGAGTTGGATAAAATTTTAAAAAAATTGTAAAATCTTCTAACAATTATTTGACGCAATTAAATTAAAGATTGTCGGTTAGGGATATGAAAGAAATGTCAAAGAACGGTATCCATATATTTCGGGAGTTAGATGACAGAGGCACATACAGAGAGAAGGTATAGTTGCATTAATTTTGTAACGGGAGTTTTGCAGTTACAAAGTACATGCATTATATGAGATGATTTACGGTTGGAAATAATGTAAATTATATATGAACATGATTTATTGAGTTGTTCTCCAAAATCACGTCCAATTGTATTTAATTCTTGATACACCAGATTCATAGAAAAAAGAGATTAAAGTGTTATAACTATTGAGCACTAGATATGTGTTTATCTTGCTTTCTAAGAGATGTACTTATTTTGATGTAATTATCTTTGTAATGTTTTTGAGGAGTAATAAAATTTGCTTATAAAAAACTTATTGAGCACTTGAATTAACTAGGAGAGAGTTATTTTGGTTTAAAAAGAAGTCTAGAGTCCGATGAAAATGTTCAAATGTAATTTTTTCCAGCTCAAATATTGATATATGTATCTAGATATCAACTAGTTTTTGATTAAAAAAAAGAGAAATATATGTTATTATTGGCTAGTTCCTTATGATCTTTTTCTTTCTTTTTTCAAAGGGGCGCCACGACCATCAATGTTACTTCGGAAATCTGGGTCATATAAGCCATGTCTAGAAAGTTTGATTCCTATCTGACGCTATTATGTCAAAATTTGGTAATTATAGTTCTATTTTATTTAAATTTGAATTATTCGATCCAACAAAGAATCTGGATAGTTGTTAATTTTAAATAAAAAAGAAGTTGGTGGTGTTCGAATCTAAAGAAATTTTTACAAATTAAATAAGGGTTGTTTCAGTTAATAGTTAGGATTTTATCAAATTAGACTTCATAAAATTCGCTTTATCTCCACAACATTTTATTAAAAATATAATAGTACAACTTTTATCATCTCGTACAAAAGAACACCATAAAATTAGGCGTATCCGACACCATACTTTCGGAAGTAATCCATAAAGAGAGGCCCAATTCAACCCCTTCCCTACTTTCCAGACCCATCTAAAGTCCGGGCTTCTTGTTCTTGATCAAAATATTCTCAAATATTATTTTGGTTCCTTCCATTTTTATCCTTCTTTCCATTTTTATTTAAAACAACAACAACCATACCCCCCTTTTCTTTTCCTCTCTTCTCTCGGTAAAATTCTACCTCGATAACTGTAAAAAAATCGTGATTGAAAACGAGCACCTAGTGTTAATGTTGCTTACAAGTAATTCCTCAAAATAATAATTGAAGATCTGTGCAATATTCTCTTCTTCGCTAATAGCTGAGAAAGAAAAAGGAAAAGAAAAGAAAAGATAAAAATGGGCCATAGATCATTGTTCCAACTCCAATCACTAGACTTTTCTTTAAATTCATAGCTTTCATCATTGGAGAATAGAAATTTGCTAGGCCAGTGATATAAAGAAGACAAGGAATCGTTTGGTGACTTTATACTATTTTCTTCGTGCGGGACAATGATATATTGTGGCATGTGATGGGCGTGGCCCACGCATTTTGACCATATAAGGTATCGCTTCTTCGATCCCTAGGTTTGTATTGGAAAGGTTATGGGACAGTAAAGGAACAGTCGGAGCGATTATCTTAACCAACGGTAAACTCTAGATACGTACAGACACTTGGTGAGTAGGATGACAACTGATTTTGTGTCAATTTTTAGAGTTCCGTACGTCAATTCCTATGAAAAAATCTTACTTTAGCGGGAAATAAAACTGGCAAAATTAAACAAGATTCAAAATATCCACTTTTCAAAAAATAAAATATCCAAAAGATTATTGGTGAAAGAGAGATTGGTACAAGTTTTTTTATAAGTATTCTAAGAAAAAAGAAAAATTTTCTTGGTAAGTGAGAGATTCCTATAAGTTGTAAGAGAATTTTGATTTTTTTTAAAAAATTTGGGTTCAAGTGTTACGAATGTAAAAAATATCACTGAAAAATCTACTTTATAACAGATTTTTATGAGCTGGATTTTGAATTTTGAAAAAATACCATTGTGATGTGTGATATAAATAAACCCAAGAAGTGAAAAAACGAAATAACTCAAAAGATTAGAGCATAGAAAATTTAACGACCAACCCTCTTATTATGGCAGATTATAAGAAGGTAAAAAGAACCTCTGCCTCTTGCTTCTTGCACGGTAATTACATGGCATTGAGGAGGCAGCAATCCTACTCAAAACGACGCCGAGTGACTGCTTAACAGTGCCGAGGGAAACAACGTCTTTATTGCCTTTACTATTACAAAGTACCAAGATGCTTTTAATCCTACCACCAACACTTGCAATATCAGCTGCAACTATGCTCAGCTTTAGGCCTCTGATGACCCCGACGAGCTCCGGGAACAGCTCCGGCCGGTCGTCGCAGGAGAGGGAGGCTCTGATCAGCGGGATATCGCCGCCATAGCCTCTCTCCAACTCGGCATTCTGATGAGGAAGTTTGCAGTGGTCAACTGTTACTTCGTCTACGTCTGTTGGAACTGTCGCGGATTTGGCCACCTGGGTCGCCTTTCTTTGGAGCTCCTTCACATGATCTATAACACTACCTAGTAGTGCTGCCTTGTCCAACTATATACATCAAGAATAAGATTCTTATTATCCTTTTGCATTGCCTAGAAAAATCGCATCAAAGATATGTATAAAGTTGAAGGTCTTAAGGTACCTTGTCTGCTTTAGGAATCAGCTTCCTCAAATCTCCGAGCTGTGAATTAATCCGGTCCCTGCGCCGCTTCTCGGCCTGGCTATGGCTCTTGGAGACGGAGGCTGCTCTATCTTCAGCAGCCTCCGTACCCAAAGCACGCCAGGACGGGAAGCCTCCGCTATCAAGTTCAAGTGGTAACGGACAAGGAACCACACAATGCTCTTCGATTTCTGCACAACTTGTTGGAACCCAGTTTGCATCTTCAGGCCAACCTGAAAGAAATTGATCTTCCATGTTTGCTTAAAGTAGGAAAGAGAGTTAATTTAGAACTTAGCTCCAAAAGCTTTTACGCCAAGTCCTTCTATTCTATTGCTCATTTTATCACCTGCCTCAGGCTTACTGTTTGGTGATTGAACATATTGATGGGAGATGGGATGATTTGACACTTAGTAGCCTGCAATTGGTCAAATTAAATACCTTGTTTGGATCTATCCGGCTGTCAATCTCAAGCAGAAAATTACTTAATGCCCATTTTTGTTGGCACCTTCTGAATCCCGAAATTAATATAAACTTCCAATAGAAAGCAATTAAAATGGATGAAATATTCCACAAAGTGGAGATTTATTTCTTGTTTGGATATATCTGGCTGTCACCTCAAGCATGAATTTACCTTAATAATTTTATCTCACTAAATGTTATTTTTTCCAGCACCTGAAAATTGAATAATTTTCTAACGGAAAATAAGAGCGATAAAAATATTTGTACAAATTTTCGGAAGTGGAGATACATTCCAAATTCCGAAAATTTGTACACACTCATTTTCGGAGATCAGCACGTTATCGTAAAAATGAGCATCTTGCACTTCAGCCAACAATTCTCCTGCCTCGAAGGATCGTGAAGATGAAGGATTAGGAGCAAGAATTTAATCCGCACTGTTCCATAAAGTGATTTTCCCGGTGAGAATAACAGAAGGAATGCAATATTGGGCGGTGAAAAAGGCAACCTAGGATTGACCTCATAACAGTTATTCTGCTCTATAAGGTACTACAGCAGCAGCTGATCCTATAAAAAAGGACCTCGTGGAGTACTGAATTATATGTTCTCAACTCGGTAAAAGATGGTTGTTCTAATTTAACCGATAGTCATCGAATCCGAACTCTTGTAAACGTAGCAGTGTTAAAATACAAGTTGAGAGAATTTTGACACCTTTCAAATATTCTATATGCTCGAATCTGTTTTACTAAGTTTGGTGGATATCCGGATATATTACGTGCATCAACCAAAAACAGGGTAAAGAGGAAGGGTGGTAAAACACAGAGTACTTTTTTAACACCCTCGTGAGTTTGTTTCTATTGTGTCGGTGAAAGTAATAGAGTAGTCGTGGGGGTTTCTTGTTATGTGTCCTCGTTCTTTTTTGAAAAATTTTATGTTTAGTAATTCAGATTTCTGTTTTTAGTTTATGACTAATGGTATGCTTTGATCCGGATCTTATCGTTTAAGACAACTAAGTCTGATATGTTTTGATCCGGATCTTATCCTTGGCTTACTATCAATCTGCTAAGACAAAACAGGCCACAAAGTTAGCTTGGCGCTTTGTGTTTTTCCCCTAGTTCTTATTTTCTTATTTATACCACCTGATATCGGGATATTAACTACGCCTACTAATTTATGTTCGAAATAGGTAAGAATTTTGAAAGGTAGTAAAACTCTCATAACGATTATTTCACACTGCTACGTTGTTATTATGCAGAAATAACTCCATTAACGACTGATCTAAGTACTTGTTAGTTCCGTTTTGTTATTTAGCGTTCAAGATCGTCCCTACCGTCCTTCATAATCCAACAAAGAATCCTTCACAAGTTGGTCGCCCTCCAAGGGCCCCCAACCCGAACACAAACATCGCACTTGAACATCGATGATAAAAAGTTTACTTAAAGATGATACGACCTTTGATTATCCATTTCACTCCTTATTTACCGAGCTAGAGCTTGAGATATTCATAATTCACGTTGAAAATATGACAGATCTCGGTGCAGTTTTTCATGTCCAATCAGACTTATATTAACTGGTGAGTGACTTATCTTAGGTTAACTAAGATATATCGAGTTCAAGTCTTTGAGAACGAAGCGACGTTAATACTAGTTAGAAAAACTTTGCACCTTTAAAAGATCCTACTAGCTCGAACTCGAATTAATCGACTCAGTGTACATCCAGAAACCGAATTTAACTAACATCTAACAAGATTAAGTTGACAGACAGAGACCAGAAAGTAGAGAAAATCCATCAACTCTGTAAGGTTGATACACTCATTTATCTTGCATCATCTGTGTTCAACATCAGCAGCTAAACTCAATCTGCTATCCGCTATCTGATACACAATCTATCGTGTGTTCGACACACATCTTAGGAAACGATGCTTGTTCAACTCTAGTACATCCACAAATTGGTGTTTTGGCACGTTTAAGTGGATCAAATGTGGATTTCAATATGCAACTTTATCTTGTACATAACAGAATCACCACAGATACCTGGATCTTAGAATGATAAGTGATCTATCTTTAGAGGGTCTCACCAGTAAAGCTTTGGGATGAAGGACGAATGCCCGCAGGAAACTCGAACTGTACCTTAAAGCTCGTTAAAATGTATCGCACCGGACTTCCAGACGACGAAGGTTGTCGCAAACATAATTGTGCTGATGGTGGCAAATGACAGGAAGATGAAAAAGAGATCGGAGCCCCCTGGAAATGACCATGTCAATCCCGCCTTTGGCATTCCACGTTTGCTGTCGTCGAGCATGTTTGTCGGGGCTTCAGGAAGGCCAGATGTTTTCTTTCCCTTTTCACTTTCATTCAGAACTTTCAGTGCTCTGTTTCTCGATTCCTTTTTGGCTGCCTTCGGTTCTGCGTACCTATTGCGAACTCGAGCAGCCTTTAGCCTCTCTCTTGCTGTTAAAGTGGATCTTCTTGTAGAAGATTGCAAGTTCGACTTCGCGTCCTGCTTCGGTCTTGAGGATGTTGAACCATTTGAGGCCTCAGCGGCTTGAGATACGGACTCTTTACTCGTCTTAGCTTCGGACTGATCATTTCCGTCCACAGAATCCGCTGCAGGATTCGCTTTTGAATGTTGATCATCTGAAACAGTACTCTCAACATCTGTGGAAAGGCGATTACTATCTGCAACTGAAAGCAAAGAATTCCTTCTGCGCTCCTTCAAATATATTGCTGAATTAATCATCCTCAACGAGGAAGCAAACTGGAATGCCTGCGGCGCTGAAGCTCCATACAAAGTCGTGGAAACATGCCGGTACTCACCTCGCACCTTGTTAATGAGAAGCAGATCGTAAATAATCATTGTAAAAGCCATCACCTACATCTAGAAAAAAACTTCCTCCTTTCCCTTTTCTTCAGAGAATGTATACTAAAGCAGAACAAATGTTATAAGCAGCATTTGGAGATTCAACGTAGCCCTCAGAAGAACAATACGAAACAAACAAGGCCGCGGCACATCACATCACATCGCATGATCACACGAACGCTTCTAAGAGAAGTTGTTCGCTGAAGCAAGTCATGTGGCACGCGAACACACTGATAACAATCGGGATCCATCAAATCAAAAACAGCAAGGAGTATTCACCTTACTTCACCCAACAAACTTGGCATTGTAATCCTATACTTGGTGCATCTTGGATTTGGTATAGTGCAACCATTAATGACTGAGATAAAGCCTACAGTTCGCAATGTTCGGGAACCTTCGCTTCGAAGATGAGACTAAACATAAGCCTAGCTAGCATCATCTTCTCATCCACTTCATGAACATACACCAAACGGAAACACACTACATGAATCAACTTTGGAAAATAAAGTTGCAACCTTTACCCAAAGAAAGGACACCCACAAGGGAAAAGAGTACACACCCTTAAAAGAACCCAACCTTTCAACAAGTAACAGCAAGAGACTAGGCAACCAACCGTCTGTCCAAGTGGTCGGTTAAAGTACTTGGATTCACTTAAAAAATCTTGGAGTAAAGTCTTACGAAGGTAAAAGGCGCAACGCAATGAGAATCACCCCTAAATAAAGTCATTCACACAGTGCTCGACTATGAATAACAGAGTGTAGAGAAACAACTGAACATGGAGAATAGAAGCATCAAAATTACACATTTAAGCTTAGGAATTTGGATTCTAAAATTAAAGTTTTATGAATAAAAAAATACGTGTTCGACTCTGAATACGAGAGTGAAGAGTTGGGTTACCTTAATGTGAAGACCAGTAACTGGGTTCAAAGAAATCGCCATCTTTTAATATCTTGGAGTGTTGAGACCAACCATGGATTGGGTTGGAGAGTGTTTTTGTGTGGCCGAGAAGATGATTATGGGCTTTGAACCTCCTAGCGCGTGTGTAACACTCGACACGATCTAGAAGCCACGCGGTTGGAACCTTTGAAGATAAGAAATTCCGGTAGTCACTTATCTATTACCAAATATCTTAATGGTCACTAATATCTTTCGTAATAGAAACTGAAGTGTATCACCGGATTTTCAAAACAAAAATAGCTGCAAATCTGAGGACTGATTCGGTGCTGATAACATGGGGCCTGCAATACCATACTGTAAATCTAACGAGCATGTATCTGGATTTTTTTTAAATTATCAAAACTTTGACAGACTATAACTTTTGACTCGTTTGAAATTTTTATTATTATAATATATTTCGGAAAAAAAATTTAATTATCTACAAGAATTACGACTTTATTTTTTGAAAATTGATGTGCCGTCGATTTTTGCCATTGAAATTTATGTACCGCATGGATGATGTGCCGTTAAAAATTTTGTGCTGATTGAGATGATTTTGCCATTGGAATTTTTGTGCCGTTGGGATGATGTGTCGTTAAAATTTTTGTGCCATCACGATGATTTTGCCGTTGAGGCATCAGTTCCTTTGGAGGGCCAATTGTCAGATTCGTACTGCTGGGCCCCTAGAAGCACTGAATCTGGCCTGGAAAATCCGACGTGGTAATCCAGAGTTTCCGTCTGAATATGTGCTAAAATATTATAAAATGGTCACTGAATTATACTTGTTTCTCGTTATGGTCACTAAAGTCCTTAATAGAATATTAGAATATGCTCTAATCGATAACTAGTGGCGGAGGACCCTAGTCCCCACTTAAAATATTTATTCCAAATTTTACATTAAAATTTTAAAATATTTAGTTAATGTATTTACATGGGTGAAAATTAAAAATTGACTCCGCAAGAAAATTCATCAATCCAAAAAAGAAATGCTCGATTTTGTTTAATTAACTTAACCTAATTTAAACATAAAGAGAAATCTAATATTTATGAAGAGCAATGATTTTAAATATGAGAATGCAAACTGAAAGGAGCTAGAGCACCACTCCAACATTCATCACTCCAACCTATCTCTGTTGTTACCTGCGGTTATTTCGATCGGTAGTTCATTATCTGCAGACATGGTTTAACACTGGCTTGATTGCAGCTTTGAAATCTTCGTCGAATCTTTGCTCGGAAAACCTGGTAGCACGCCTCCGTGCAGCGGCCGCCATCTCAAGTCTCTCCTGGTCCGGCATGCCAACGACTTTCAAGATCGCTTCTGCATACTGTTCTACATTCTCAGCAAGGAATCCCGTCTGTTGTCCATCTTCTTCGAGAACAATATCCATCTTCGGACCAGCTGAATTGTGAGCTGTGACAGGCAGAGCGAGTAACTTAGAGATTCATAAGAATTCCGGGACGGAATCGGACAGATCCCACATCTCCATAAGGCTTACCAATTGGGATGGCTCCTGCAGCCATGTACTCAACGACACTGATGCCAAAATGCTCGTCTATCATAGAATGAAGTCCGGCAATTGCACCTCCCAAAAGTCTCACCAAGTCCCTGCAATCAAAGAGGAAATCAGAACATATTCTTCAAAAAAAATAGAATTTTCCGAAAAAATGTGATAAGACATACCTACCTGTACATCACATTCTTATGAAATTCCACATCGCCGTCCACCTTCAGTTCTTTTGCTCTGTCTTGCAAAATTTTCAATCTGTCTTCATCTGATTGATTTCGGCAACTACCCACAAACTGGAGCTTTGGTCTTGGCAAGCCTACTTCAAGCTTCCTAATAGCCAACGAAAAAGCCTCAAGTTGAAGAGCGTGTGCCTGAGACATGAAAAGAGATAAAATTAACACTAATTTACCCCACACAGGCCTTAAGTCAAGGCACTGAATCTGCAATACCTGGGGCTCATGATGAATAATACACAAGGATGCCCACCTTCTCAGGACGAAATTGAGCAACAGAAATTATTGCCGGTCTTTCTGCAGACCTCTCCAATGGAAGTGCCTGGTTAATTGAATATGGTAAGTTCCAAATTGTATAGGAGAAGAAAAGGCTGCATCAGCACAATAATGTAGGTGTAGACATGCAACGAGTTACTTGTTCAAACATGCTCTTACATTTAAACTAAAATCTCTCTTTTTATTGAAGGGTTTTTTTTTCATTATTAAGGATGCCTAGAACCTGTATTGATCAGCCCGGCTTCTTAGAATCTCACACACAAGCGCACAGAAAAGTAGTCATAGCAAATTAGTGGATGGCCACTTCACATATTGTAAACAGACAGCACAAACCAAGTTCAAACCTGAAGTCCTGAAGTGTCACAAGGAGGATACACACGCTTAGTGCGAGCCGGGATGTTCCAAAGCTTCTCTATATGAGACAGAGTCCATGAAGAGTTCACCATTGCGAGGTGTGCAAAAGATCCCACAAAACCATACATCCAGCTAAAGAATAGATAATATATGAGTTTGCAACTCGACAGCCAACCACTGCAAATATAAGATGAGCAGTCAAGCTCCAATGCAAGGAAACCAGAAAAAGGAAAATCTGTGCTTCACTAGTACTGGTATACAGTCCAAGGAAGAGTAAATTTGAGCATAAGACTAAGAAGAAGAAGATCAAACCTTCGAGCAATTGACGAGTTGTTGTTGTACATGGAGTTTCGCCCACGGACACGAGAAATCATATCCAAGCTGATGGTAGGGTAATGTGTGTAGCAAATAACCCGGCAGCCAAACAACCGTGCAAGCGGATACGTGAAAGCATACCCGCTCGTATCAAAGTAATACAACGGGGTAAACTTGCACAGAGCTTCCCACCCTAAATAAACAGACCCCAAGCTTTGGCCGATCATCGTAAACCTCGGATAAGTTGCCTCCTCTATCCACCTCCTCTTCTCTAAATGCACCACCTAGAACACACCTCAAATCAAACGAACAACTTCCAAATCAGCATTTTTCGCTGCTCAAGCATACATCAACAATGCCACTCTTAAACCCTAACTAAAGGTCTGTTTGCTTCACCGAAAAATATTTTCTGCAAAATTTTAGTGAAAAATCTGTTGAACAAAAGTGCAACTGTGAAAGACTACTTCCAGTAAAAAAAGTGGAGGGGAGATCACCATAACCGACCGCTATGTTAGAATCTGCATATCAAACCCAAACCAAAACCAACCATTGTGTGATTATCAACACGAGACCCATTGGGGCGACTTTGACTCAGCCAACGTGCGAGAAATGGGGATTGTGCGAGTACAACAATAGGCATCGGATCAACCCGCTATAATAGCATGTTAGAATCTCCATCTAACATCAAACAAAGCGATGTAGGATTCTCAACAGAGACCCATCAAGCCCACTTCGACTTAGCCAACATGCAAGAAATAGGGTCATGCGAGCACAACAATGTTCACATGATCAAACCGCTCTAATACCATTTTAGAATCTACCAAAACCTTAAGTCATCGGGTAAGTGAATTTTACACACTAATAAACAAGCACACTACTCTTGCACTAAAGAACGTGGAATTCTCGGAAAAAGTCAAAACTTTGACTCGTACCTTGGGAGGGGAGATCAAATGGACGCCGAAGCGATCTAGGGCGCGCGAGGAGAGCGAGCCAGGGGAGGCGTCGCGGTCGCCGGTGTAGACAAATACGTCCAGATCGGGACTCTCATCCTGTATAGCCCTCACGGCGCACCAGAGGACTCGTTCCCCTCCGCCGCCGTCGTTGGTGTAGGGGTGGAAGAAGGCGACCGATCGTTTCCTCCTCCTTCGGGCGTTGAGCACTTGAAGGGCCAGGTAGGTGACGGGAACGGCTAGGAGAGAGACGGCTAGGGCGAGGAGAAGGAAGAGACGATGGTGGTCGGCGGCCATGGTCGTTGACTGGGGAAGTATTGGCTTTGCTTCTACGGTTATTCTATTTTTTAGCTATATGGGGCTATTCGGTTTAGCGTGCCAACTAACACAGATTCGAGTCGATGATAATATTGGTGGTATTGACGTGGCAAATTTGCGTTGTGGTCACAGATTTACTAATTGTTTGAATATAGATAGCATTTGGATTTTAATATATCGGATTCCTGGTTTTAAGATCTAGATTTATAAAAATTGGACAAAATCCATTTGACCCATCGTTTAGAAAAGGGAAAAGTCCATATAACTATCCTGTAGTTTTACGTTTTCATAACGAGGTACTCTGTAGTTTCAAATTGGTAATTTGGTCTCTGTAGTTTTCGAAAAATTTTCCGGTCAGGTCCGGAGTAGCTGCCCACCCATATAATGCTCAAACGACGTCGTTTTTGACTCAAAGTAGCAGCCGCGTGGCGACCAAGTGGGTTTAGTTACCGCTGACGTGTAATATAGTAAATTACCTAATTAGTCACTAACTATTTTATAATTTAAAAAAAACTCCACTTAAATATTAATTTACTAACTCTCTCTCCCCTCCTCCTCTCTCTCTCTCTCCTCCTCCTCCTTCCCACTCCCAACAAAACTAAAACCACAACCAAAATATGTAATCCACGACCTCGCCCTGGCTTGCCTCTTCGAGAAAAAAGACCACATTGCCCTCCTCACGCTCCTCATCCTCATCGTCCTACTCCTTGAAATCGATAGAGTAAAGAGGACTTGATCGATCTGGTGGATACCAGCCCGTACCCGCTTATCGTTCTCCGATTGGCAACACGCTTTATCCCCTACTGGATCATCGGCATACGGTGCCGGCAAGGGGAGGGAGTTAAGGAGGAAGTCCGATGCCGGCTTGTGGCGCTTGACAGCATCTCGGAGGTCCTCGAGCTTGATCGTCCTCCGCTTCTTCTCCGTCGCGAAGCTGGAGGAGCCCTCGGTCAGGAACTTGAGGAAAAACTCTGTGGAGCGCGTGACGAGGAATAACTCCTCTGAGATGACCTTATTGATGTCCTTGTCGAGCTTGACGATTCTCTTGACCCGTCCTATAGGGAATTCGTAGGTTTTTTCTTCGGCCATTTAGAGGTAATAGAAAATGGGCTATTTTTGTCTCCCGCAATTAATGATTTCAACTTGCTTGCTCCTTTTTCACTTGAGTTTGGGAGAGAGAGATGGAGGAGTAGGGGTTGGGGCGGAGAGAAAGGTGGGGTAGAAGAGGGTCTTCTTGAGTGTTTAAGTTGGGTATTTTTGAAAAAATTATAAAATAGCTGGTGATTAATTAGGTTATTTTACCATATTACACGTCAGCGGTAACTAAACCCACTTGGTCGCCACGTGGCCGCTACTTTGAGTCAAAACGACGTCATTTGAGCATTATATGGGCTGGCAGCTACTCCGGACCTAACCGGGAAATGTTTCGAAAACTACGGGGGCAAAATTACCAATTTGAAACCACGGGGTACCCCATTGTGAAAACGTAAAATTACAGGGTACTTATGTGGACTTTCCCCTTAAGAAAAATAGTAACATAAATTAAAAAGGGATAAGTTTATTTTAGTACCCTATAATTTTACCCATTTCGTCTGGAGTACCATGTAGTTTCAAATTGGTATTCTAGTACCATATGGTTGACAACCAATTATCCGGGCAGGTCCAGAGCAGCTACCCGTCCAAACCCGCCCGAAATAACATCGTTCAAAATGATGTGGAAGACACGTGGCGAAAGACATTCTTAAGTTAAAGCTGACGTGGATCGTGATAAATTATCAAAATAGTCCCAAGTTATTTATATTTTTCAAAAAATCCCATTTAAATATTAATTAACTTCTATCTTCTCTCACCCTCACACCTTCCTCCTTCTTCCTCCTACCTCTCCCTTCAAACTATAAAATCCATTACAACCAAAATCAACAAAAAAACCAGAAATCGATACTCACCCAAAACCCACCACCTCCTCCAAAAACCCAACAATGGCGAGCAGCAGCAAGAAGGGCTGGACCTGGAGTGATATAAGGGTCGGTGGTACGAGATAGCCTCGTTCCCGTCCTTCCAGCCTAAGATTGGTACCGACACGAGGGCCACCTACACCCTCAATAACACCTGAATCTCCCTCCCTCAGTCCCCCATTCTTCTTCTCTCTCCTTCTCCAATAACACCTTCCAATAAAACATGACCATCCGGAGGCGTTGAAGGAGGCACGCGCCGTCAAGAGGGGCTGGTGGTAGGTTCCCCCCTTAGACTTGACCGTGGGGAGGAGCTAAAGGCCAATCCCGAGCCCGCCAAGGCCACGAGCTCCTCCACGTCGCCATCAGGGTCGATTGGAGGAGAAGGGAGTCACCTTCGGGGTCGATTGGAGGAGAGGGGAGTTGTCGTCGGGGTCGATTCGTCAGAGGCCGGTCGTGATGGTAGTGTGCTTGGTGGTGGGTTGCCGGCGTCATCTTCCCGACGTCGATGGGTCCCCTGCTTGGAGGCGGTGGAGGAGGAGTGGAGAAGGAGGAGGGGGAGAAGCAGGAGAGGGTTTTTGGTTTGGAATGGAGAGAATATTAGTGGGTTTTTTGGTTCATGAAATGGAAAGGGTGGAGAGTGTAGGGTGGAAGCGGGTGGTGGTGGCGGTGCGCCTAGGAGGGTGAGGATGGTGTGTTGGAGGAAAGACAGAGGGAAAGGGGAGGTTGTTTTGAAAAGTTATAAAAAAATTAAGATCCTTTTGGAAATTTTTGCTTTGCCACCTCATCGCCACATGTCTTCCATGTTGTCTAAAAAAAATGATGTCGTTTCAGGTAGTTTTGGACGGATAGTTGCCCTGGACCTGCCCGAAAAATTTGTGGTTAACCACGTAGTACTCCAGGCGAAACGGGTGAAACTACAGGGTACTAAAATGAACTTATCCCTAAAAAAATAACAAATCTAATTTGACAATATGTTTTTTAATACTAAAGCTAAGCTTATAATTTCATTGTTAAACTCACATCAAGAGAAACTGATTAGTAACATTACTAGGGTTGGGATTGATGGGATCAACTTCACAGTTGTACATTATCGCTAGCACGCCATTCCTAAACAGAACCCAACAATAATCCGACTAGCATAGATTTAGGAAAATACAACGGGAACCAATTGAACATAAATCAAGCAAAGAAAATAGTGGAAACCACCCAAACTCATCATGGTCTAATTATCGTGTATCTTGTGAAAACATTCGGTATTATATGAGATCAGTTCCTAGACTCGGAAATAACAAATAAAATACGAAGAAGAAATCCTCGGCTCGCCTACTCAGCAGCCAAAAAAATGCCTCCTATTGAAAGAATATTACAACACATATCCACACACATCTAAACGTCAAAAGGTGATTCTCAAGTAGTATTTCTTCATCCACATCCCCATCATGATTCACTGCAAACCCGAAGAAAGAATTGACGCCTCACAAACGCCACCATATTTGAATGCCCGAACTTGCCTGTTTGTGGATATCTCTAAGCAACCGTGATTTACTCACTAATCTCTACAAAAAGGGTTGTGAGCTGATCAGTAGCCGCCCATTGGTGGCATCCCGAAAGGCGGCATCGGAGGCATTCCCATTCCGCCCATGGGAGGTGGGGGTGCATAGCCTCCCATTTGTGGTCCGCCCATACCCGGCATTGGTGGTGCAGGCAAAGCCAGAGGAAGCAGTTGAGCATACATGTTCTGCAATGCACAGTACAGTACATAATTAACGTCCAGCTCAGCAGAATATTTAGGCATTTTAAGCGACAGAAGAGTATAAACGGCAGATCATACCTGCTGGGCGATCACATCCTTCTCCTCCAGCTCTTTGGCCTTCACTTCTTTCTGAGCTTCGATCTTGTCCTTTATAAGTTCATCAACTTTGCCTGTGTATTCACGGATAAACTGCAAGAAGGTACGGAAAAAGTTGAAGTTTGGTCAACGCCAAATACGTTTGGCAGATACTAAGCAACTACGATACAGATGGCAGACAACATAATCATGAAAGGAGCAACTCTTAACTACCTGCAGCACGTATGGGAAGGCAAAGTCAATCATGTTGTTCATCCAGGCAAGTTCAAGAGCAACATCAGCTCGAATCAAGTCATAGCAAACAAATAGGCATGACGCGAAGCATTCCTTCTTGCCCTGTAACAACAGAACAAATGATTAGAACCTCCGCCATATACAATCCAACCCAAAATCACCAAGAAACCACATTTTTATTTAGATATTCAGAGCATAAACACAATCCTGACAAAAAGTTCCGACGTTTGACCAGAGTGGTGGTGCACACAGCCAATAGAGCAAGAAAAAAGAGAGCATAATTAAGAAACCTCGACCAGACTACGGTAAATTAGTTTAAAAAAAAAGGGATAATCAAGTCTTATTTGATTTCCCAAAGCTGTTGTTACTATTCACACTAGATTACAAGTCAAATCAATAGTTCTTCCAAGCACCTAAAAACAAAATTAAAGTTGAGGATTTCTTAAATGGCACCAAACAATCTAGTTTGTCGGAGTTAAAAACTCCGATTCAATAGACATTGGCACTCTCCTTGATTTATCTTTTCGGTAATCGGTTCTCTCAATATTTAATTTTGCTTCAGAATTTTGTACATACCTGTTCGATGAAATAAACAAGCAATTCTTCAGCAAGTTCACGATCACCAGATTGAGAAGCTGTCTCCATAGCATCTCTGTAATGACTATCTTTCTTTGACAGTGCAATTGATTGCTTCCATCTGCCTGCCTTCTTGTAGATATAAGCAGCTACACGCCTCATTTCAAGAAGCTCATGTTTCTCAATCTGCTTGAGATAGAAAAGCCGATTATAATTGTAACACAAAATCAGAACCAAAAATTGCAATTCAAACACATTACCTTTTGTGCAAGCCCAATCTGATCAAAGTTATCATGCAAATCAATTGATTCACGCAGTCTATCATAATCTTCCTCCTCCACATATATCTGGTTTAGGGCCTCATTCACCGCAGAGACGTTATTGCTTTGAACTGCAACCATGTATGGCTTGACAAGGAGAAGATGACCGGCCTGAATACACAATACATAACAGGAAATGTCAGTTGGATGCATGATGTTATTAAAGAGGTAAGCCAACTAGTTACATAACAATAGGCACAAACCTTTCGCATGATATCGACCACACGAGTATGGTCAACACGAAGAGAAAGCACATTAAGAAGATCATTGATAAGATCAGGATGTTCTTGGAGGTAAAAATGCACAGCCTTGTAATATAACTCTACATTAGCCACTTTCACCACCACATCTTTGAATTGCATGTGGTCCCAAGCCTCCGGAGAATGGTTCATTATAGTCGTAGCAGCATTATCAAATTCATCATATTGGATGTACAGATATGTAAGTTCCATCCAATGCTGCTGTTCATCACAAGCTCGGATGAGCTTGGGAATATTGAGTCGGGTTGAGAATAACTTAATGTGTTCCATTAATTTCTCATAACGATATCTAGCATAAAGAACACCCAACTCTGTGAAGATACCCATATGAGCCCGTTCTAATCCCAGACCACTCTCCATGAGAGAGATCAACTCATTGAAGTGACCTCTGTTCTGGTAAAATTCGCTGACTTCTTCCAAATCATCTACCTGCAGCATTCAAGAAAGAGAAGATACAGTGAGAATCGAGTAGAATGCAGAGCACTGGTTAGCTGAATGCAGATAAACTAATGAGCAGCTCTCGGTTACAATTTCCAAATTAACTGTGCGCAAGATCATTTGAAAACAAGCAAATCACCTGTACAATAATGTTTAGGCCACATATTTGAGCCAAACGGAATTCCTCAGCATCCACACAAGCAAAACAAACTTCCTTCCATGTCTTTGCGCTGTTGGCTTTCCTTGCTGCATCAACTGCACCTTGAAACTGCTTCAACTTGACAAGAGTGACAGCCAACTTGGCCCAGTTTGATATGAATGCAAAGATGATTTTTGCAGCTTCATACAGCTCTTCATCATACAGGCGATCACCAACGTTTTGTAGATTAGCAACATTTGGCATGAGAATGAATTCCTCAATCTCACTAAGCCTATCAATCTTTGCATATGCAAAGATAAGTTCGCTGTCAACCTTGGGCTCTTTTGACTTCTGCCTAACCATTAGAAGATACCTCACCAAGTCATGGTACACATCTGCATCCTCGGAAGCCCGAATTACCTCCAGGAAGTGAGTAGCATCATCAGCACGGATGAACGACTCAATGGCATCACTAACCAAACCCTCTCGCAATTGAGCCTTTGCCACTTGACTCCAAACAGCATCTTCCTCAACTCTGAAAGCGAACTCCACAGCACGATCAATGCTTCTGATGTTATCCAACAAGACATTGACAGCTTGAACATTCAAGTTAAACTTCTTGAAAATTGCAAATGCTTCCTCGTACAACTGTGCTTCAACAGCAACTTCCCCAACAGCAGGTCCATCAAAATTATCTAATCTGTTAATGTAATCCATTACCCTAGATGGATCTGCTTTAATGGCCGTCAAAATAAGTAGGTTTTGCAGATTGAAATTTCCACTGAATGCAGAATTCTGCAGTACAATCTTTTCAAGAAGCTCAATTAATTCGTGAGGAAGATCCGCTGTCATAAAAGCTTTTACAGCTGCTGAAACTTGTTCTGGGCTTTTGCTTTCCGGCAAAGCAGTGGATACAACTTGATCAATCAGCTGCCTCCTGTACTCATTTTCAGGAATAAGAACCTTATCCCAGAGATCAGCATCCATCCTTTCCACAACATACCTGCAGTAAAGAAACACGATGGTGGTGTCAGAGAAGTGCTTATTACCACCTCGTAAGAGCATAAAAACAAGTAGTGCACGCACATACCTGGCTTGCAACTTGAACAGAGAGTTCTTGTTTGTGACATTGATAAGTTCCTCATCACATTGTCCTCTTCGATATGCCACAACAGCAAGAGTAGGGTCACGCTTTTCACAATACTTACCAACAACCCGGGAGTCATAGTAAGGATTGGTGGTAAGGAAGTGCTCTGGATTGTTATTACTATCTATAATGATCTTTCCCAGAGCATTGTGGACATGCACATCTTGGCTACCCTCGCTCACAAGATGCTCTAGGAACTGAGTAAGCAATCGAAGACGATTTCTGGAAGCAAGAGTGAACTGTGAGATACTAAGTCAGAAAATCCAGAGTCCAAGCATAAATTATCACACAGGACTATACCTCTTCTCACATTCCTCAACAAGAGGTTCAACAGGAAGCAAAGAACGGACAGACAAAATCAGACCCTTGATAAAATCCTCAGGGCACTCATCATCTAGCAGCTGACCAACGACTAATGGAGCATTTCCTGGGTTCACCTATGGCAAGGATACATTGCACGAACATACAAACAAAATAAGAAACTACCCAGCTAACGTGTATGCATCTAGCTATATAATATATTTACCTTCTGAACATAACCTTCAATGTAGCGCAGCATGTTATTTGTATAGAGGTAATGTGTGAGATCACCAACAAACCCAAAGCGATCACAAACATTGATCAAAGGTCTTGCATCAGGAAGCTTGGCCTCCATGAGGAAATTCTTAGTCTTTTCAGCATCATAGAAATTTGATTCCCTCGTCACACGTTCAACTTCCTTGATCTGACCAGTTTTTGCAGCCGCCTCAATGTACTTAAAGTGTATTTCAGGATCCTCGCTATACAAAAAAAGAAAGAAAAACAATCAATTTACTGACCGCAAAATGTACACTCAACCAAAACGAGAGTTTTCTAATTTAGTCAAAGCACACCTGGAGCTCAAAAATGAACCCAAGAAGAAGTACAGGCCTTCATAGGACTTGAATTGCTCAAAAAGTTTTATGCAGGCATCTACTCCCAATTGTTCACAATACTCTTTGGCAGTCTGAACAAGGACAAGTCAGTCAGTACTTGCCACGAAACAGACACTCCAATCACTTCTGTACAACCAATGTAAAAAGTATATACCTGAACGATTATCTGAAGATTGGCACGTAGATTAACAAGTAGAAGATCCTTCATGCATTCCAAAGCCCATTCTCGTGAGAGAGTACCAAAAAACTCGACAAGTGCCTGTGCACGACGGTGTGTCAACTTGGCTGATAGATATCATCCTTCGAAACAGCAACTTAGAGGATCAGACATACCTGTGGCTCTATGGCATGTGTATTGACAATCACACGTTTAATATCAGGCAACTCGGCATAATGCTGCAGCAGAGGCACACAATTACCTCAAAAGGCTAAAGTGGAAAAATGATGCATATGAAAAAACAGAGCTGCATATTACACTTACCTGTAATGCTCGAATATAAAGGCCAGCTTTCTCACAAAGTTGAGCAATACGAGGTCGATCATAGTGACTGAACATTCCATTGGCCAGAATGGCATCAGCTACATTTGGAAACGTAACTAGATTGATTTCCAGAACCTATAAGGCAGGAAGGCACCACGTCAAAACGACAAAAAAATCATCTCCTAACAATTGACCATGACAAAAAAGAAGTTCAAGGCAGAAAATAATTAAAAGGTGACCTTTGTTTGCAAGAAACCATGTTCCGGCAAATTTGGCTTCAAGACATCAAGCAGAAATGCTGTGGCCTCACGAATCAAGTTCCTCTGGAAAATACAAATTCTTCAGACAAGAGAATAATAATTCCAGTACTTTTTATTGCTCAATCACAGAAAGTTACATGCATGATGAAACCATCACATAATGGAATGACGAATTACACAAAACATCAAATTCTAAAATGATCAATATGACTTGCCCAAAAACATAACAATGCAGACCTGAAGGAAGAGATCTGTGATGGTATTATAATCAACAGGACAACCTCCCTCCATTTGAGACATCATCAGCGCAAAATTGACTGCTCCCTGCAGATCACATTTCGAACAAAATTAAGGATCAGTGTGGGATCTGACGAAAGAGAAATTAAGGAGACCAAAACAAGACATGCAAAGTTCGGGATCAGTAGGGCACCTGAGGGTCTGTACGAAGAATAGTTTGGAGTAGGAACAGATAATCAGGAGTGTACCCAACCTGAAGTAAACAAAAATTCAACCGAATATTAAATGAAATTGCTCGAAATAATAGCAGTAAAATTACAGTTAAAGAATACAGGAGCGCATGGTGGAGTTCTTATAATTACACCTAGAAGAACCAGCAAAGCAACAATTGTCGAAAATTCAAAAAAAGTTGTCCTTACTTGCTTTGAGTATATCAAAATCTTGTCAAACTCTCTCCTTTCGGCAAAAGCTGCAACAACCTTCGGGGTTGCTCGAGCTTTGATGTATATCTTTAAAGCGAGATCGTTATCTACAGTCTGCAACAGATACATACGCAACAAAGCTACATCAATGAAAACTGCGTGAAATATAAAAAATATGTAAATTAAATTTGGAGCAAATAAATCTGGCACCAAGTTCTCAATCAACAGCAAACACATACCTTTACAAGGTCCCCAAGTTCCTCACTACACTCTAACTTATCCTCTGCCAACCAATTCTCCAAAAGATTCTTTTTATTTTGGTTGACCACAAGGCGTGACAACTCCAAAGACTCAAAGGCATTGAGCTTTCCTCTGGTCAGAAGAGTTCCAAAGTACTGCAACAGAGGAGGTGTCTGGCCAGCTTGCACAGGAACACTCTGCATACAGAGATCATGGTCATTCCCTTAAGTTAACTCTCCGTCCGATCAATTGTAGACCATATAAGTCATGAAAAACAAAGAGCAAACCTGGAACTTCGCAACAGTATCAGGTGTCCTGAGAATTCCTTGAGGCGACTCTGCAGCAAGCTCAGCAGCTTCTTTGTACTTGGTCTGAGCAAATAGTTCTTGAAAACGCTGAACGACCTGAAATCTCCAGCATGGTAGGTAATTAAGTTATCTAGACATAAGAGACACAAGTGTAGAAAAACACAAGTGGTACAGAGAACTTAGATTACCAAATTTTCGGCACCAGGGAGGTTTCCTCTTTTGGCAAGACTCACAGCCAGCTCCAAATTGTTCAACTGCAAGAACATCCAACGTCATACAATAACCCACGTAATACATCTATCACTGAGGCAAGCAGAGGCAGGAGAAGCAAGCACATACTTGGCCACTAACAAAAGGCACAATGGTTGCTTCATTCACAGTAGCTAATAGCACTTGTCCTCGCCTGTTAATAGCATAAAACCCACCGATTGCTGAAGCTTCAGCTGTCAAAAATATAGGATCTGGGCTGATTCTATTTCTGTACACAGCAGCGCCCGAATCCAAATCATAAACAAACAGCAATCCAAGCTTTGTGATCACATAGATCAAGCTGTACTTGTGGGATATCTGCCAAATAGAATTCCTGAATCAGGTATCCAGAAGAAAAATCACTGTCACTTGGCAATTAGAGGAAGAAAGAGAGCAGACCTGCATGGCAACCGGGAAGTCATCTGCAAAATCAGGTGGAAAGAAAAGATCTGCCTGTTTCTTTGTAAATGAAGGCTTCCCTGCAAAAGGATCCAATTTATTAGGAGCAACAAGGCAGACCTTTTAATAAGCAACTTAACATGGTTTTCAATTGCAAATATGTGCAGGAATCAACCTGGCTGGGCACCAAGCTCAATGATATGCAACTTTGATGTAATCTGCCCAGAGTTAAATGTTTTCGAGGCAAAAGATATGAGAGTAGAAGGATTCTCATTCCCTGGAACCTGCAGGAAAGATTAACAATGAGCACACAGCGTAACATAACAAACAGAGCGAAGATATCAGTTCAAGAGAACACTGCACACCTTAAACTGGGCAAACGCCGCAGCATGCGCTTCTAGAGCTTGACTGCGCTGCTGCTCCACCGAAAAAAGCTGCATGTTCCCCTTGACTAGTTGTTGCCTCTGTGTATGCGTAAAAAAGGGGGAAACACATCAGAAATTCAAAATCATGATATCATACAGGAAAAAACAGATAAATAACTTATCGGAATGTCACCCTATCTAATAGATGTCGAGACTAAAAACCAACTCATAACAGGAAAACAGGATGCATTCAACTAACTAGAAATGAAGCTTTCAAGAGGCTGGGAAATAAAATCAATTTTAGTGATGCTGCTCAAAATAGTTCACTTAAGGTGGTATGAGACAGAAAGGTTACAGGTAGCAGGCCTCTCTACTAACTGGAAACCACTGCCAAGTTAAGCTTATAAATGCCAGCATTTCCTGCATGAGTGTACTTATAATCTAGTGAATTCAAGCGTGGATAACACCAGGGACAACCAACTCCAAGCTGTAGGTTAAAAATAGTTTTATCTAGTCAACACAAGAAATCATAAGCAAGCAAAAGTAGCTAGGCACACACTTAACAAACAAAACAGTAATTTTAACTACAAGGATCTTCTAAACATGCAAGAAAGGCCTAATTAGTTAGCATGAGTGGTATGAGAGAGAGAGAGAGAGAGAGAGAGTAAGAAATAACAACAAACATACCTCCGGAGAGCCAGGAGCGATTCCAATCAAAACTAACCACTTCTCGGAAGGATCACAGCGATAGTTTATTATCTGATTGTTAGCCAAGTTGGTAGTTCTCTCAAACATCTTAGTCGGTTCCGAATCACCTACAATATAGCGATGGAGAAATTCATCCACCACAACCATGTCATGATGAAAGTAACGTCAAACAGTAAGCAAAATCTAAACATATAATAAAGCCACGGGCCTGAAGCAGAACAGTTGATATATAATATTAAAAGAAATACCTTCGATTGACCAATGATACACCGATGTCTGTGTCACCATACCCAATATTTTTGGGGTTATCCACTTCCAAAAGACAATCTACAAAAAAAAGATGAGTTTAACTCACTAGCATCTTGGGTCAATAGGAAGTAATGCCAACCAGAAATACACGGTCAAATAGACATGCCTGTTCAGGCATCTGGTGTGATTTCAATTTGGTTTTCGCCTCGATGTTAAATATTTGAAGGTGATCCTGGGTAGTTCCAGGGAGTTGAGCTTCACATAATTAAAAAGACTCAATCAGAAGCAAACAAAATGTCATCGACAACATTGAAGTAGTCTTGACCAGGGAGGAAAAGCTAAACAAATCAGGCCACCTGCCATGACAGAAAATCATCTATGGAAAAGAAAAGATTATAATGTTACAGCAAACCGCATAGGATAACAGAGCAACCTTAAAGAAGGTCTGGCCATTCTATGTACCCATTGTGCTTGTCCACCCACAACAAGAGAAGGGCAAACTCCACCGGCAAACTAATTCACCCAGTAGACCCCTCACTCTTACTCCAGTACATCCAGAAACGAGGCAGGACAACTCTTACAGCAGCAGGCACTAACTTTTCATATTTCAGAATTAGGATCAACTTTTCCAAACATTCTAACTGCATCTATAATCTTATTGGCATTGGACAATCCCAAATGATTCTGCCTTCTGCCTACCATATACCAAAGATCTACTTTGGACTTATGATCAGCACAAATTTGCAGACAACTGCCAAGAATTATTCAACTATTAGCTAAATCCCAAAATCATCTTCCAGTCACAATGCTTCTATTGCTCAACCACAAAAGTATCATACCAATTCAAGCAATGGAAACCAAAAAACAAAAGTATCAGACCAATTCAAGCAATGGACCCGCCACAATGAGTCAACTCCAAACTACTTAACTACCATACATACCAAACCGAGACAAAAACAAATACACAAACTCAAAACCCGCACCTTTCAAGGCAAGAATCCGAGTATTGGGATTCATAAGGGCGGAATCAGCAGTGATGGGCCGCCTCAATGGCTGATTCGGCATGTTCATGTCCACAATCACCACGCTGTTCTGCGGCGCCGTTTCCCTCACGCAGATGTACTTGTCGGATTCCATCGTCACGTTCGTAAACGTGATGAACTGCTGGCTTATACCAATACTTGGCAACTGCAACAAAACCACAAACCAGATCGCTAAATCAACCAGTCAAAACCAAATCAAACCAAACCGCCACAGATCCGGAGCATCTAGATCTACTCAAGCTCCTAACCCCAAGCTAACCAATTCTCACAACAGATCACCCGGATCTAACCCTATGAACTAAAGAAAACCAAATCAAACGAGAAAAACCGATCGATAAAAAATAAGAGTAGAAGTGGAAAAAACACGAGCTAGTGATAGAATAACTAACAGTGAGGACTTCTTTCATGGTGATCGGGGCGTTAGCGGCCGCCATGGCTGGGAGTAGATCGACGACACAGGAGCGGCGGATCTGATCTGTCGTCCGATCGGAATCGAACCAACTGTCGGCCGGGGCGAGTCAAACCGCCCTAACTCACCGGAACACTATAGAGGATGTGAGAGGAGAGAACGAGCGAGCTTAATTCGAGGTAAGATCTAATCGGAGAGGGGGAAACCCTGATCTTAACCTCGAAGGCAAGGAGAGGAGCGAGGGGGAGAGAGCGATTAGAGTGTTTAAAGAGACGGGAAGAGGAAATAACGAGTGGAAGAAATAAGGAAAGAGAGATCTGAATCTAAGATTAATAAATTGTTTTTTTTAGGTTAAATTGTTTAAGTAATAGGAAAAAGAAATTAAATAGAATGGAATTTTGTTTTTCTTCGGTTCAAAATAAAAAAATCGCAGCGACGCAGAGAGGGACCGACGTGATTGGAGGTTTTTTCCAATTGATCCAACTAATTTTTCGTCACTCTAAACCATTGTCCATTTAGTTTTCTTAGTTGATATATCTAGATTTGTTTTGATATGTGAATTTAATATTTTTTTGGGTAGAAATCGAGGAGTTAGTGTCCACTAATTTTTATTAACCGCGTGTTGTAGCATCAGTTCGAGTACATCGAAGAAGGCTAACCCCCTTTAAATCATCTACATAAACATTAGTGCAAAAACTGAAAGGAGTATCGGATATAACATAAGCATAATCTATAGACAACGCATATTTGGAGAGAAAATCTACCACCCGATTTTCCTCCCTGAAAGTATGATGTATCTTTGTCGTCCAGTCGCGATCTAGCAACTCTCGTGCTCAGCTAATCAAATTAGCACATGGGTGATCCCGTCCAACTCTACGGCTGATACAAAAAAGAGCTAGGGCAGAGTCGACCTCTACCACTACCTATCAAAAACCTCACTCTCATACTAGCTCAATGTGAATTATATTTACCAACAAAAATAATCACCAAATTAGTTCTTGCAAATAATCTCGCCTAAAATAACCTATGAACATACTTGCTTATGCATTAAGTTAGTTGATATATCTATTAGATATTATCTTCCAGTTATATATTTGACTTTTAAAATATGATAAAATTCTTCCGATAAGTATTAAACATTGTTGCATTTTTAATTACTTGTTTGATTCTAAAATTTTAGTTAAAAAGCATTACACATTACAAACTTCATCTTTAGGGCCTGTTTGGTGTTAGGGTTGATAGTTAATTAGTAATAGTGGATTATTTTTTAGGATGTAATAGTAGATTATTAGGTCGCGAAATATCTGTCATGTTTGTTTCTTCAGTCCAAGAAAACTCAGTTTGGTATATTGAAATGAGATTCCAAGGAAAGTAATCTTTTTTTTCATTTTAACCCCTCTTATCGTTGAGTAGCAACATGCAGTCAAGTCAACGCACAACATGATAAAGATTTGAGCTACCTCCTTAACAGATTCCTGATAATAACTTTGGAGCACCAAAGACAGTAGCAGCGACAAGATTAATTAAACAAAATATCTAAATTATTTTCCACTAAGAAATGAAGATTGAATGGATATTGATAAGGATTCAAATTCACACTTGAGATGGGAAAATCTATTTACAAGCCACAGTGAGTTTATTGAATCTTAAAGCATTTCTGGAAATCTAAAAAGAATTATAATCTGTCCCCTGAATTTTGGATCTGAGATTCTGGACTTAAGGTGGGGGTTAATGGGCTACTTTCTAAGCAAAGGATTTGTCGGCTTCTTACAGGTTGGTAGATCTGATACTGGAAGCTCGTAGGAGGCCCAACGGGCCCAACTTTGGAGTTCCGTAGAACTAGAAGGATATGTGAAGTGTGAAAAACAATCCAAAGTGACCCGTCATTTTTTGGGTCACAGTTTGACCGGTTCATTCGATAGAATATCAACATCGACAGATCAGAAGTTTTTTCAAATAAATATACTGAATAAAAAAAAGCATGCAAACAGCCTGTTGGATTGGCGAAATTTTAGATTCTCACTTGGTATATCTCTACCAATTCATGAATTACAATAAGTACGATTTTTCATTAGTCCATATATATATATGATCTAATTATGAATCTCAAAAAGAATCTTTATTAAAAAAAATTAACCATAATTCTCTGAGCAACTATGTTACTTTTTGAGAAAATTACTCTCAAGTCTCTTGTGTTTGCTTAAATACACGCAAACGTTCTCCGTGTTTGAAAAAAGATCATATTGTCCCTCTTCATTATATTTTTAAGAGAAAAGCCCACATTAGTACCCCGTGATATACCCCAAACTCACTTTAGTACCATGTGGTAAAAAATTGACCAATCGAGACATTCTTATTTCAATTAACATCAAAAAGTCCACGGACAGCTGCCCGAACCCTACCCGGCCATGTGGAACTGCCACATCAGCATCCGCTGATGATGTGGCACCATTTATCTCCTCATTCCCCTCTCCCTCCTCCTCCTCCTCCTCTTCTTCTTCTTTCCCCGAAACCCATCTTCCTCCTTTTAGCGGCAAATGGCAAAATCCCAAGACCCATCTTCCTCACCATGGTGATCCAACCAACACAATCAACTCAAACAACCTCATCCTCACAAAAATAGATAATCACTACCCATAATACAAAAAAAATACCCCTCGAAAAAGTCAAAAGCTGCAACCCCGGTGAGGGCGAGTACATAGTCTACAACATTCTTAAGACTGGGTATCTATGGATCTGCATCCAGGGGAAGGTCTACGAGGTGTCCAAGTGAGCCAAGGAGCATCCCGGTGGCAAGATCCCACTCCTCAACCTCACCGGAGAAGACGTCACTACTAGGCGATGAAGTAGCGAGGGTACAACAAGCTCGTGCAGGTTATCTCCGGCAACTGCCTGACCAGAACAAGCATCGCGTGGTGGAAGTGGACCCACAACGTGCACCACCTCGCCCTGAACTCACTCGACTACGACCCGGACCTCCAGCAAATCCCCTTCTTCGCCGTCTCGACGAAGTTGTTCGCATCCATAACGTCGTAGTTCTACGGTTGAGCTTGCGACCGCCATCGACGAGGGTGTTCCCATAATCGTCCTCCTCCTCAAAGGACACCGAGTGGTCGCTACCCTCCGGCCCAGCTTCTCCCACTCGAATCCCCACCGGCGGGGGGCCCACCTCTATACCACTCCATCTTTAACTACCTCCCACCGTCGAGCCCAGTTTCCAAGTCCACGATTTCTCAGGATTGGGGTACTAGGGGTTTAAGGAGCATGTTTATTGGGATGTAATCTACATAATGGCTGAAGCGGTGAAGAAGCCAATGGCGGTTGGTGCAGCTAAAAGGAGGAACATGGGTTTTGGGGGAAGAAGAAGAAGAGGAGGAGGAGGAGGAGGAGGAGGAGGAGGGAGAGGGGAAGGATGAGATAGATGGTGCCACATCATTAGCGGATGCTGATGTGGCATTTTCACATGGTCGGGCAGCATTCAGGCAGGACAGGTAGGGTTCAGGCAGCTACCAATGGACCTTTTTTATGTTAATTGGAATAAGAATGACTCGATTGGTCAATTTTTTACCATAACGTACTAAAGTAATTTTGGAGTATACCACAGGATACTAATGTAGACTTTTTCCTATTGTTAATAAAGATTTCTTTTGAGACTCTATTTCCATTAATTGTAAATTTATTCCATAATTAGATAATATATACATGGACTAATGGAAGACTCCACTTATCTACTTGTAATTCATGGATTGATAGAGACATACTAAATCATCAAATGTAGGGACAAACATAAAATTTCTTGTTAGATTGGGTACGGATTACCATCCAACAATACCAAATAGACAATACATAATGAACTGCATGTTATAAAAGCAAACTTGTCATATGAAAATTTTTGGAAATGTGAGATTATATAAATATTTTAGGGTAAATTACTGTGGTGTCTCTCGTGTTTGACTAAATCGACAATTTTGTCTCCCGTGTTTCAAAAATTATTTTCTCATCCCCCGTGTTTGATTTTATTATACTCTCGGGTCCCTCAATGATGTCATTGGTTTCTTTTTTCATTGTTGTAACTGAAATGATCAAAATACCCTTAGAAACAAAAAAATAATCTTCTTCTTCCTTCTTCTCATTCCTTTCGATCGGCCCGTTCTCGCCGACGGCAACCGGCTCTGATGTCATCGCATCCCAAACAGATTGTCAAAAACCCTAACCCCGATAATGGCAAGATCAGGTACAGGGACTCGGACCCCTCCTCCCCGTCCCTACGCTCCGACCCCTCCTCCCCTATCCCTACTCTCTGACCCCTCCTCCCCCGTCCAGCCAGCTTAGTAGGGTTCTACTCGACGGCTCTGCCCTTCTCAGCTTTGGGTACTTCAAGGCCACCTCCCAGGCTACCTTTGATGTTGCTCCGACCTGAACGGGGTGACCGGCCGCCTGCGCTTTGTAAGGGCTTCATCTGTCGGTGAGTTCCGTTCTTGAAGGTGACCCACCATTTGCAGAGGTGGACTCGTTCCTGAAGCTTCTGTGGCGGCTGGAGGAACTCGAATTAGAAAAAGATCTCTCGAGGCTACGTCCTCAAGCAAATTGGTCATCTGTTGGTGAGTCATCGTGGCTCGAAGGAGGAGTAGAATGATGAGGAGAGAAGAACGGTGAGGGTAGAAGGAGCGGTTGTTTTCAATTCGAGAGACGACGAGACTACCTTTTTATTTCATTTTAAGGGTATTTTGGTCATTTTAATAACAAAAATTAAAAAAGAGCGGATGACGTAAGTGAGGGACCCGGGAGTATAATAAAAATGGGGGTATATTTTTTGGTAGGGTTAGGGTTTGTTTCAGGTTGTGTCGTTGTATACGGAAGGGAAGGGTTTGCAGGTGTCATTGGAGGGGAGGTTAATTTGGGTGAGGGCATATGTACGATAGAGGTAAGGTGATGCTAAGGAGGTTGTGAGAAATCTTGGTTTACCCCCAATTAGAGAACACACTCACGAAGAAGAGCTTCCTCGGTCGAAGTATTATCAGGTGCCAGCTCCGGAGAGGAAGAAGCTTAGGAGACCAACCAGTAGCAAGATTTCTACGGGCTGAAGAGGATGGTCCGACCCTCGTGTTTACATCCACAACTACACGCCGAAGTTTATAGGAGAAAGCCCATAACCATGCACCATAATTGTCAACAGAAGTTGGAGGAACCTCTCCGAAGAAGCAAGTTTATAGTTCTTCTCGATGTGGCCCAAGGCTCCGCAACAGAAGCAAAAGGAGGGGAGCCTCTCATATTTGAAATACACTATTTCTACTTGACCACCAATGAACTTTAGATTCTTTGAACAGGGGAGAGAAGAGCAGACATCAAATAGTACTCGAATACGCATATACTTCCCCATGAAATCTGGTGTCTCATCCCATTCCAGAAATGACCTGAACAAAGATCTGATGGCTTTGGTAGTCGTTAGGTTATAGCCTCCTAAAGGTAGATCATGAATCCTTAGCCAGAGTGGAATATGGAATAGTGGTACCAAATTCGGTTGATCTTCCCCAGTAACCTCTTTCAAGATTACTACTTGCCTATCGAAATGTCAAGGCTGATCATGAAGAACCTTCTCCATATCCTTCTTATCGTTGAACTAGAACATAAAATGATTTGTCGTTATCTCCGTGATCACCAGGCCACGACGAGGCTGCCATAAGTTCTTCATTATAGTCATAAACGCATTAGCGTTAATCGATTTTTCAGACCATACAGTACCCACCAAATCTCCTTGTTCGATTTCTTGGTTATGGCAAAAAGCTCATAGGAGAGCTCTATGAAGTCTGTATATGTAGACCCGATCATAATCTGTTCTGTTTTACCATCCTTAGAACTGCCTTCCCTATCCACAGATCGGCTCTTTTCCAATCGCAGTTCCTCCACTCCCGATGCCGTCAAATACCCTTCACCAACTGTGTTGCGCAGGGAGGATATGTGCTCCTCACGCCTGGGATCGAGACCCCTCATGCTGAAGTCGCGAAAGGAAAACCTCATCATATTGCTCATATCCCCTCCCTCACCATCCACCATCACCACCTCACCATGATCTCTACCACCCTTTGCTCCACCCGCTGCCGTCGAGAGATGATTAGACTCTCGATCCCTCGACCCTATCTTCCCTAACGCCAGCCTAACTCCTTCTACTGACTCGGCTAACCGCTCAAGAGACCTTGTTATTTGATTCGCTAGTGTCCTAAACGATTGAGTGTAAGCAATGAACAAAAGAATCCTTCAAAAGGAACAATATCTCTCATGTGGAGTAAGAAAACCCTAACCCTAGTAGAGAAGAGACAAAACCAAGATCATGTGGTAGAAACTATTACTTTAGAGAGGTTATCACATAAGAAATGTTTACATTTTCAACTCCAAAATTATTAAAATTGACTTTTTGGTCAATAAATACATAAATAACAAAAAAATTAAGTATTCTATATTTAAGTTACCTAAAATCTCAACCTATAGAACTATTCAAATGCCTCGATTGAGATATTTTTTTACAATAAGACAATGGTAACAATGACCATTTGAAGACAATTTAGAAGAGGAATGATGATGTTAAATTTATCAAAGAAGTAAGTGTAGCACAAACTTGTATCTTAAAATATTTTTTAAGTTCAAAAAATATGTAAAAATATATTTAAAATAATCACTTTATGTGAAAATTGGGACCGAGGTTTAGCACTAATATTTTGTAAAAAAGTATTAGTTATTATGATATAAAAGTTATTAAATTGTAACATGGGATCGAGACTTTCTATCAGTTTAGAGAGGTTATAATTTCAGAGAGAATCATTTTATAGAGGTTTGACTATATATGGTGAAAAAAAAACCCAGCTCTGTCAAGATTTTCCTAACCATTTCCTGCGCCAAGTAGCAACACTTGTTCTCCTTCGCTAAAGTAATAATAATAATATAATAAAGTCCACTGCTCTATTAAATTTACCTATGACCGTTCAATGGCAAGTCATTTTTACTTTCTTTAAACTTCTACCTTTCTGTTCACGAAGTTTGAATGGTTATATCGCAATATTGCTGCACCCGTAATTTGTGCCAGGTAATGTTACTAAATCGAGAGAGATTTTTTTTTTTTGAGAACTAAAACACCTTAGCACATATTACTTAAGTAGGATGGTCAGTGTACAAAAATCGAAGCAGCTCTAATGGCGGATGAGATAACCAATCAGTAGCACAGAGATGATTTCTCATCCGAGTGGCAACCCAATTGGCGACCTCATTCATCCCCCTTGGAGAAAAAACCAAACTACAATTAGCAAGTTTTCTAATAGCACTTCTAGCAAGTAAAGCTTCAACTTCAGTTTGCCATTCAAACGAAGAAGATTGTTCGTTATGAAATCAACCGCAATCTTGCAATCTGAATGAATCAGAACGTTCGCATTGATAAAGCTTTGTGCACAAAGGTCTGCTGCAGTTTGAATCGCAGCAACTTCAGTACTCAAACTCGAGTATGTGCGAATGATAAGATTCTGGCCACCAATGATTTGGCCTCTGAAATTTCTAGCAACCGCAACCATGCCTGAATCTTGTTCCTCATTGATCCAAGACGCGTCGCAATTAACTATCACCTCATTTGGTTGAGGTGGAACCCATTTCAGTGAATGGAACACCATGCCAGCTACATCAGCTTCGTGTCCAGTCTCCTTAGCAGCAGTCCATTCCATCCAAAAGCATTCCGCTATCAGCATCGCTTGCACCGGATCAGGCTCAGTGCCATCAAAGATAAATTTGTTTCTCATCTTCCAAACCTGCCAACATATAAACACAATAAGTGGAATGATGGAGACAGCATCCTAAAGAGATAAATCATGCATAACATTTGCAAACCAAGTTCTAAAGGAAGAAGTATCAGCAACTCTAGTCTTATAGCCCAAAGAACTACAAAGCCAAGAGGCAATAGTGTAAGAATAATTCAATAGAACATGAGAGACAGTCTCGGGATGGGATCCGCATAGAGAACAGGTGTTGTTAGTCGCCATCTTCCTCCTCCACATCGTGTCGGCAGTGGGAATCATATCATTCAAAGCCCTCCAGAGGAAGGTTCTCAATTTTGTGGGAATGTCAAGCCTCTAAGTCCTGTTCCAGAAATCCCTATGCACAAAAGGATCATCAACATCAGTTTTTAGAAAAAGATATCCAACTTTAGCAGAGAAATTACCATCCTTAGCTAAGCACCAAATAAATTTATCATCAATGCTAGAATATGGAGGCTCGAGAGACTGAATTGCGCAAGCTTCTTGAGGTGAGAACATTTGGTTGATCAAAGTATGGTTCCAGCCATCACCTGAAACATTAACAATATCAAAAACTTTTTGGACAGCAGAGTTAAGTGGTCTAACAGAGGATATTTTATTTTGATCCATAGTCGGAAGCCACTGATCAGACCACACATTAATGTTCATTCCATCCCCAATACGCCAAAAAGATTCATTTTTTATCAGATCTTTGCCATGAAAAAGACCCTGCCATATCCAGGAAGACTTACGACCCCTATGTTTCCATGATTTTGCTTTCCTTTCAACCCTATCCAAAACAAACTTCAGTGCATTCCTCTTGGACCTTCCCCAAAGTGATGGCATCCTTAAGTACACATCATCATGACCCATTTCCTTCATTTGAAGCAAATCTAGAATGCGGTCTCTCATCTCAGTTGGACATCCCCTGCCAAAACAGATATCAGATTTTGATAAGTTGAATAATTGTCTAGAGCACTCTGAAAAAGTAGACAACATTAATTTAATAGTGGATGCCTCCCGTAAATTATTTGTTAATTTGTACCCTTTAAGCAACCCCACAATATGATTCCGCTGAATGAACCTTGAGAAAGATTCAGAAATTAACAAGAAAAGGTAGGGTCACAAGGGATCGCCCTGTCTAATCCCACGAGTTAGTTTAAACCAACTTAAGGGGTTGCCATTAAGCATCACCAAATAAGAAACAGATGAAATGCAAGCAAAAAAATGATTTATCCATTTCAGCGAGAACCTCATTTTGGCCATAATCTGTTTCAAAAAAGACCAGCCCACCAGGTCATACACCTTCTTTAGATCCAACTTCAGGGCCATAGCACCCTTCTTTTCCTTCTTGCATCTCTGGAGCTTGTGGTAAACCTCATGCGCTAAGACAATATTGTCGTGGATACACCTCCCTTTAATAAATGCACCATGTTGTTCACTAATCAGAGCGTCAATACATAATTTAAGCATGTTAGAGAGTATTTTAGAAAAAACTTTATAAGCAAAGTTGCACAAACTAATAGGCCTAAACTGGGAGATGTGTTCGGGGAAGTAAATCTTAGGAATAAGCACAATATAAGTACGATTAAGCTCAGTTGGGATGGATTCATTAAGGTAAAGATCTCTGACAGATCGGATAAGTTCATCACCGACAATATTCTAATACGTGTGAAAGAAAATACCAGAATACCCGTCTGGACCAGGTGATTTCAAACCCCCCCCCATTTGGAAAGCGGCATCTTTGATTTCCTTGTTGGTCAATGGCTCGGACAACATTGCGTTCATTTGAGCTGTCACCAACGTAGGAATGGCATCCAAGATAGGACCTGCAAAAGAAGTCATATTTGCACAAAAAATGTCTCTGAAATAGTTAGTAACCTTCTCAGCAATTTCAGAATCCTCCTCCAGCCACTCTCCCCGATTGTTTTGGAGTTTCCTAATTTGGTTTTGTTGTTTTCTTTGGGTGGAGGATGTGTGGAAAAATTTGGTGTTCTTGTCACCAAAATGTAACCAGTTGATTCTAGACTATTGATGCCAAAATATTTCCTCCTGAACATAAAGATCATCAAGTTCCAACTTCAGAGATCTCTTATGTCTCTTGGTTTCAGCAGTACACATAAGCAGCTGCAGTGCTTCAATCTCATCCAGTTTTACAGCAATAGCCTTAGCTCTGTCACCAAAAATCTTCTTGCTCCAGCTGAGCAATTCCTTACTGCAGATAAGGCCACGTCTATGCCAGCTAGTAGTCGCCAGGCCCCTCACAGGTTGACCCCAGGCACGAGCGATAATATTCTCACACTCTTGTTCCTTAGTCCACATGGACTCAAAACGAAAGAGCTTCCTCCTCTGGCCTTTGGGGAAGGTATCCAGAATGAGATAAGCATGATCCGACCCGACCATTGGGCCATGAAACACAAGGGCAAATGGGAACATGTTCCTCCAAGTAGCATTTGCAACAGCACGATCGAGTCGTTCAAGAATATGTGCATCATCCTCTTGATTGTTGCTCCAAGTGAAGGGGTTTCCCTGAAAACCCAAATCAAGAAGACCACCGATGTCGATAAAATTCTTAAAGCTCTCCATCTGACGTTGAGAAGGTATATTTCCACCTCTCTTTTCATCACGATGGCAAAAGGAATTAAAATCCCCCATTCCAAGGTGTACCAGGGGGGCGAATAATATTAGTCATGTTCTGCCAAAAGTTTGATCTATATGAACCATCAGGTTCACCATAGACCAGGCTGGAGCACCAATTTTTATAAGTGCTCACTTCCTTACAATCAAATGAGATTACATTTGTACAGCCATTAGTGATTATCATTTCAACCTCATCATCATTCCACCACAAGGCCATGCCACCACTTCTCCGCACATGATCCATGTACCATACCTACCATTTTTTCTTAGTTTTTTTTATCCTAACTCTCCTCTGCAATGTCTCCATTAAGAACACCATACCCAGTCTATGTTCCTTAATTAGTCCTTTGAGGACTCTAACTGTCAAGTCCTTGACAGTTCCACGAGATTGTAATCATTTTGGGGTGGGTGGCCTTGGGGGTGCCACCTTTGCCCAATCCGATTGGTTACTTTCAGAGATAAATTAAGTTTCTGCAACCTCCTCCTGATCACTATACTCAGGGATGCTCAAAAGCCCAACAACTTTCTTTCCCTTCATAGTGGCCCTTGTTGAGAATTTTCTGAAATATCTCTTGACAACACCACTTTTAGTCTTACTTTCCTGGAGCTGTTTACTGTTCCAAACGCCTCCAGGAACATCATCCCTAAGAGAAGACTCCTAATTTTCCTCAATAGCGGACTTTCTTTTCTTAGCAACCAGCCTGCCTTTTGCTTTCCTCTTTTTGGCCTTTGGAAGGAGAAACTTGGGATGTAAGAAACTTGTGTCACCGATATACATTGTGATTAATAAAGATATGAATTAATTACTCCTTGACCTTTATAAAAAATTATAGTTTGCCTATAAATTAGACCATGCGAGTTGCGACGCCACGTTTTAAATTATTTTGACTATTTTTGAAAAGTTTTATTTGAAACATAGGTTAGTCAATTTGGTGAGTGTGAATACTCACGTAAGATAAATTAAAATTAAAAACTATTTTAACTATGTAACAACAATCATTTCAATTAGTTAGAAAGTTATTATAATAATAAGAAATAAGAAATACTTGTAATTTTTTTTTCTTTTTGAATATCCTACCTCGAATTTGAAATAATCAACTAAATAAATATCCGAACAATCTCAAGCTGTCATCGGCTCAAAATCTTCAGATTATTATCATGCGGTTGCTAAATTCGATTGTATAGAAAGGATAAATGAAGGAGGTATGGTAACTAACTCATTATCTCCTACCCCACCAAAAAAAAACAATCGGAATATAAAGTTACACATGAATGCGTGAGCATTATATAAATGACAAATCTTTCGACACATAACACTGAATATTAATTAACAAAATTTCGTCACATTTTATATGTCTAATTCCAACCTGAATTATTGTAATTCTTTTTTTTGCTTTGGAAACTAATTTTTGACATTTCCTTACTTCCTTTTGAGTGGTGGTCGTCGCTGACTGTTTTAGTCAAAACGTAGAAGTTCAATTTACATTTAAACCGTTAAATTTATGGCCTGAATGATACAATTTCTTATTAGGATAGTAAAATCGATTCTTGTAGCAAATATTAGGGAAAAGTTCAATATTGGCATTCGTGGTTTCACTTTTTTTTGCACCGTAGTCCTGTGATTTAGAAACGAATTTTTGAATCCTGTATTTACTCTTTTTTCCCATAATTCACGGACAAAACCAAATCCGTTTCTAGTTCTACTCATAAAAAAAATTGGAGCTGCTTGGTAATTATATTTATTACACTTATAAAAAAATGCTATCATCGGAATTGAGTTTTAAACTTGGATATCCTTATCCTCTTATCTAATCGTATTTAAGCAAGGTAATTTATGCATGATCCCAACATAAATACAATCCTTAATTAAGTCCATCCTAGAAAAAAATACACGTCGTCAACAATACAATTACTTGTTTATAATATAAGTAAGATGAAACTCGAGAGATGTTAGTTGGTGTATATATATCTCTTATCTTTATATATACACACACTTAGTTATCAACTGGTGACCAACAGGTACTTAGATCAACTGGTGAGGGAATTGTTTTAGCTTAACCAGGTTTTGGGTTCGATTCCTTGGATACGCATCAGTGTTAAATACTTGTTGGAAGAGCTTTGCCACCTTTCAAAGGTCCTACCCGGCTCGAATTGGATTAGTTGGCCCAGTGGGCCGGACACCAATGGTTAAACCAAAAAAAAAAATATCAACTGGTGAGGGGGTTGTTCTAGCTTCACCAAGATCTTGGTTCGAGTCCTTGGGAATGCAGCAGTGTTAAATACTTGTTGGGAGAGCCTTGCCACCTTTCAAATGTCCTACCCGGCTCAAACTTGTATTAATCGACTCAGTAGAGCGGATACCATGCGTCCAATCTTTCTTTACGACCTGAAGCTATAATGAATATCAAAACGGAAAAAAATTCAAGATGGTTCCTCTATATCATCATCGTTGTCGTCATCATCATCATCATCAGATGATCGGATTAAAGAGACACCTAGTCCAGGTCAATCTCTGAAATGTGGGAAATCTTATGCCAATCTTCCACTGTCTCTCTCGTCCATCTTCCGCGGTCAAGCGCATTGGGACAATCAATCACTCTAACACTTTGAATGGCATGTAGATTTTGCAGATCATTCGATAATTCTTTCAGATGGTTGCAGTATGCAATTTCGAGGACCTGTAAGGTATTCGCAGTGAAAGTGTTTGTGTATTGATAATCATAATGTTTACAGCACCTATATATTTATACAGAAGGATGCAATCTACAGTAGTAAATACAGTTGATAGTGAGGCTGATTGTGTGGGATGTAATTGGTAACTGATGGTGATCTTTAGGAGAGAATCACGGAGAACATATCTCAGCAGTTAAGGCGGATGGGTGCTCTGATATGGAAGATAATACAGCTGATCCATTACTCCCCCGCAAGCGAATGGGGAATCACCATGAGCTTGGACTTCAGCTCGTGGAATCGTTGTCGAGGAAGCGGCTTAGTGAGGATGTCGGCGACTTGATCGCGGCCTGAAATGTATCGCACCAGAAGCCTACCAGCTGCAACAAGCTCACGTACGAAGTGGAAATCGATTTCCATGTGCTTGGAGCGACCATGGAACACCAGGTTGGCGGACAAGTACGTCGCACTCAAGTTATCGCACCAGATTATAGGAGGTTGTGAGCATGGCAGATTGATCTCCTTTAGAAGAGAGTAAAGCCACATGATTTCAGATGCAACCGATGCTAGGGCCCTATATTCAGCCTCCGTGGACGAACGGGACACTGCTCGTTGTTTGCGAGACGTCCAGGAGATCAGATTTGGGCCTAAATAGACTCCATAACCAGTGGTTGAACGACGATCAACCGGGCAACTTGCCCAATCAGCATCGCTATACTCGGAAAGCTGATGACGCCGAGAGCATTTTAGGAGAAGACCATGATCCCTCGTGCCTTGCAAGTAGCGCAAAATGCGCTTGACATAGCTCTAGTGAGCTGGTGTCAGATTATGAAGATGTTGCGAGGCACGACCCACCGCGAAGGCAATCTCAGGCCGAGTTATCCTGAGATATTGCAAGCTGCCCACCACTTGTCGATATAAAACAGGATCACATTCAACCTCTTTGTTTAGTGATTCAGAGACAGCTGCTGGAGTGGTGACTGCATTGCATTTGGACATCTTGGCACGTGCCATAATATCAGCCAAGTACTTGGCTTGGCTAAGAAATAAGCCACGACTGGTACGAAAGGTCTGAATACCCAGAAAATAGGAGAGCAAGCCGAGATCTTTAACAGCGAATTTGGCTTGGAGAAAGAGCAGGAGCTTCTGAATTGTGGCTTGACTATCCCCAGTAACAAGTATGTCGTCCACATAGACGAGCACGAAGAGGTGTATGCTGTCACGCCGTAGATAGAACAAAGAGTGATCTGTCTTTGAACCAAGGAAGCCAAATTCATACAAGGCTGCCCGAAAACAGTGAAACCAAGCACGGGGGGCATGTTTGAGCCCGTACAAGGACTTCTGAAGGCGGCAGACATAGTCTGGGTACTGAGGATGTTTGAATCCGGTTGGCTGGACCATGTACATGGCTTCCGTGAGGTTGCCATGAAGGAAGGCATTCGATATGTCTAGTTGTCGGATCGGCCAGCCGCGAGAAATGGCAATGGAGAGTAGTAGTCGGACCGTTGCTGGCTTTATCACCGGACTAAATGTCTCCTGGAAGTCAAGCCCAGGGTGTTGCTGGAACCCTTTTGCAACCAGACGGGCTTTGTAGCGAGCCACCGTACCATCGGGATTGTACTTTACCCGAAACACCCACTTGTTGTCGAGTATGTTTGGTGCTGCCGATCGTGGGACGAGTACCCATGTCTCATTTTTCAGGAGAGCGTTGAACTCTTCAATCATGGCAGCTCGCCAGTTGGGGTCACGAAGAGCCTGAACTGGAGGCGGCGGAGGAAGTGGCGCCGGCGGTGGGTCAGGCACGGTGGGGTGTTGCTCGGTCAAATTTCGCCTCCTAGAATATACTTGTAATGGCCTTGGTGGTACTGGAACATTATTCGCTGTCAAAATTGGTTGGTCTGTGGGCTGTAGTGTTGGGCCCAGTGGAGATGCATGTATTGGACCTGCTATTGGAGATGACCCATTTGACGATCCAGTATGTGAAAGTGTCCCTAATGATGGAGGTGGGCCGAGCAGCAGAGTATGCCTAGGCTCATTGTCACTTGGGTTCGTGTGTGGGTTTTGGATATCGGCCCGTGCACCAGTATACCTCAGATCTGTAAAAGGGAACACAGATTCGTCAAAAAGAATGTGACGAGACACTACGACTTTATTAGTAGATAAATTGAGACATTGATAACCCTTGTGAAACCGGCTATATCCCAAAAATACGCATGGAGCAGAGCGAGGTTGTAATTTGTGTTTCGTAAGGGGGCGAAGCCATGGATAACATAAACATCCAATAACTCGTAAATTGGAGAGAGAGGGTACATCACCGAACAGTTTCTGGTAGGGCGACATGTTATCAATGAGTGGCGTTGGTAACCTATTAATCAGATAAGCTGCAGCATCAAAAATATAAGGCCAATAACGGTTAGGTATAGATGCATCATGTAAAATAGCGAGGCTGGTTTCGACAATATGTCGATGCTTTCGCTCAGCACAACCATCCTGTTCAGGTGTATATGGGCACGAAACACGGTGAGTAATGCCATGTTGTGTAAGATAAGAATGCAATGTCTGAAACTCTCTCCCCCCCCCAAAATCAGATTGAAAGATCTTAATATGGCGGTCAAAATAATTTTCAACAAGGGTACGAAACTGGATAAATGCATTGAGAAGCTCCGACTTGCGTTTTAGGAAATATAGCCAGATATATTTGCTAAAATGGTCATAAAAGACAACATAGTACGAATAACCGTCATTGGACACGACCGGGGAAGGACCCCACAAATCACTACAAACCAAATCTAAAGGACCCGACGCTTGGAACGAGGATGTAGGGAAGGGTAATTTGTGTATTTTCCCAATGCTACACCCATGACACAGACTCGATGACTTTTTATTTGGAAACGAAATGGACTGAGACCGTAACGCTGATTTGACAGCCTGGAAGTTGGCATGTCCGAGGCGCTGGTGCCAAACATGAAGGGAAGGGGAAGCGGACACGGAATGGGCCTGGGGACCAGATTGATATGATGGCCCAGTGAGTGGATAGAGCCCATCTCTACTCCGGCCTTGGTGGAGTATCGCCTTCGTGACCTGGTCCTTAACAAAAAAATGATCACCCACGAATTCAACAGATATGTTATTATCTCTAGTAAGAGCGCTCAACGAAATGAGGTTAGTACTCGAGTGAGGAACACAGAGGACATTAGACAATGAAACTCGAGCATCAGACAAAGGAAATGACATATGACCCGTATGAGATATCGAAAGTGTTTGGCCATTACCAAAAGTTACTTCATTCGTGCCATTGTACTCTGAATGAAGATGGAGATTTTGCAGGTCGGAGGTGAGATGGTGCGTCGTTCCGCTATCCAAAACCCATTGTGAACTTTGTGGTGACACGGTGTGGTGAGCCTTTGGTGGAGGCGGCTCATTGCGCTTCGCAGATGAACAGTTGCGAGATATATGGCCATATCCCGAGCAATTATGACATCGAATGTCATTGTCTCTAGGTGGGGAAAAATAACGACCTGGCCCACTGCTGCTTGGGCCTTGTCTTGGGCCTGTGGGATTGTGCGACCCACGTTGTCCTTCATGGTTGGGCCTCCAATTGGAGCGCCCTCTTCCTCCTCGTGAACCCCCTCCATTAGAATTGCTGCCTCGCCCACCAGAGCGGTTGCTGTAGTTAGCTGCTGGGGCAAATGACGCCTAAGTGAGAGAAGTAGTACGACGGAGATTGATCTCCTCGTTCAGGAGATGAGCGTGCAGATCGGCCAGCTGCACTGGTTCAGGGCGGACCTCGATGGTCCTGACAAAGGGACGGAACTGATCGTCAAGTCCATCAAGCATGTAGCCCACAATCTCATCTTCGGAGATTGGTTGCCCTAGCGAGGCCATTTGGTCGGCCAGGTTCTTGGCCTTCTGGAGATAGATGTCGACGGAATCGGTCCCCTTGGACAGATTGCGGAGAGCATAGCGAATGTGGCAAATCTGGACCTTGGAGCCCGAGGCGTATACACGAGCCAGCTGCTGCCATGCCTCAGCAGCGGTCTTGCATCGAACAACTTGAAGCAGAATCGGTTCAGACACCGAAGCCATTATCCACAAGAGGACGCGTTTGTCCTCCTGAAACCACTTCGAAAAATCTGGGTTGGGAGTAGGAGGTGCGCCTTCGGTTGCACCAGCAAGCATCTGGGCGGGTGGTGGGGTACTGCCATCAACGTGATGAAACAGCCCCTGCCCATAAAGTGTCGCCTCCATCTGAGCTGCCCACGAGATATAGTTTGTGGCTATGAGTTTGGTGGAGAAAGGTGCGACTACTGGTGGAACGATGGAGTTGGAGGGTTAGGCCATGGTGATCGAAGGACAGGATCGAAAAAAAAACTCAGTTAGTGCGTGGAGGCTCTGATACTATGAAAGTGTTTGTGTATTGATAATCATAATGTTTACAGCAGCTATATATTTATACAGAAGGATGCAATCTACAGCAGTAAATACAGTTGATACTGAGGCTGATTGTGTGGGATGTAATTGGTAACTGATGGTGATCTTTAGAAGAGAATCACGGAGAACATATCTCAGCAGTTAAGGCGGATGGGTGCTCTGATATGGAAGATAATACATCTGATCCATTACGCAGACCTTTGAAGTAGCCACTGCAGAATTTCCTCCAGTTTTGGCAATCCGTCTAGCATCAAGATTCGGATCCCGTAACTGGCGATGTCCCGATCGCTCTCCCCATCCTTCAATCCTAAGTCAATGTTGTCACATTCTGCAATGAACAGTTCCTCCAATGCAAACAAGTACTTTACACCTTGTGGAAAACACTTTAATGTCGGACAACTCAGAATCCAGAGTTGTCGGAGGTTCCGGAGCCCTTGAATATCTTCGAACAAATGTTCCATATTCTCGCAGCAAACAAGCTGTAGTGATCGAAGAGATTTCAAAGCTCCTATCCCGTCGTTTGGTAGACAAACCTGCTTTAGAGTTACATGCAAGATCCGAAGGCTGACCAAGTACTTAATCTTTTCTGGCAACTCTTCGAAATTCTCACACAATGACAGATCAAGATACTGCAAGCTATGCAACTCACAAATTGAACTCGGAAGTCGTCTAAGTTCCTTGTTGAACCTTAGACTTAGATATCTAAGGTGCTGAGAATTGGAAAACACTTTTTTTCGTGGCATATTGAAGTCCACATATGAACAATGCAGGAAGAGCAAGTACCGAAATTTGGGAAGACAAGTCTCTATGAATGAGTAGTTGGTACCCGATTCAAAATAAGCCGCCCGGATGTGCTTCAAGCTTTGCAAGAAGGCTACCGGGTCCAGCGGGGCAGGCTCATCGTCTAGGTTGCCTGAATACAAGTACCAAATTTTCTGAGGATCAGGCAATTCTTTATTGGAGGCTGTGTTGAAGAGCTCATCTCCTGCTACTAACAATGCAAGATCATGCACGAGATCTCGCATTTTGCATACTTTGGCAACAGCACCAACCTCAACATCTTGGAAAAACCCTCTTGTGGCCAACTCGTTGAAGTAACTACGTCCCACATCTTCCAAGTCCTGGTGAGCATAAGATGGCTTTAGAAGATCAAGTGCCATCCATAATCCAGTCAACTGGAAGTCAAAGAACTCAAAGTCCTTTGGGAAAATTGAACAGTGAGCAAAACATGGTTTTAGATGAGATGGCAACCGCTCGTAGCTCAACTTCAAAATAGACATAATGTCGTCTTCTTTCTGCCTCAACCGCCATATCTCGTTATCTCTCACCGACTTCCATTCACTCTCATCAGTCTTGAACCTCAACAATCTTCCTAATGTCATCAGAGCCAGGGGAACACCTCTACATTCCATCACTATCTCTTCTCCGATTTTTCTCAGAACGGGCCACTGCCGCTGTTCTACCTCCCCAAATGCACATCTAAAGAATAGCTTCAAGCAATATTCATGAGAAAGCTCCCTCATCTTATAAGGAGCTTCAAAATACATATTTTGATATTTTACAATACAAATGTGTATAATATTTTACCTTCAGATGAAGCAGAATGCATATTTAACTGCAATGTAGTTTCTCTACCGATGAAAAACTAGATTATTTTAAAGACTGAGATAGGTAGAGTATAAGCAGAATGCATATACTCTAGATTTTAATAGAGTACGAGTAGTTTCTCTACTTATCGAATTATGAAATTTCATAATTACACATCAGTATTTAATACAAAAAAAATTAAGTTGTATCAAAATTTGTAATTTGAATTGAATGATATATTATTCTTCCTTTAAAGTTCTATATAGTAAATACATCAAATATATATATCTCTATATAGAAATTACAGAGGAAAATAAATTTTGAGTAATTCATCATTGAGGAAAGTCTCTAATTGATTTTAAAGAAAAACTGCGGATAATTTTTTTTTTAAAAAGATGATCCCTATTTTTAATTATTGAAAATAGATCCCACCGGCCAGTACCTTTTTCTTGGACGGGAGGACTTGTCTCCTCTCTTGAGATGTTCAGCCTGGAAGTCGGCGAGTATGTCCTCGGCGTCGTAGAAGGCGGCCTTGAGCTCGTCCAACCACAGTGCGATGGCCCTATTGTGGACATGCTTCTCCTCCGCGTCCAGCAGCACCAAACCTCGATGTTGGCCATTGTCCGCCTCAGCTTCTCAAGATTGCCTCGATGTTGGCCATAGTCTGATCTCCTCGTAGGCTAACGAAGCTAGCAACTCCAGCACTTTCCCCGCTAGGCTCGAAGTCAACTCCGCCATTTTTGCTCTTTGGGTCAGAGGAGAAGCGATCGATTTTGCCTGTTTTATGTTTGGGAAAATTATGCTGAGGTCCCCGTAGTTTGGTATCCCTCCTTCTGGGGTCTCTGCATTTTCGAAATCATTCTTGACATTCCCGAAGTTTAGTTTTAGAGACTCTCGGGTCCCTGACGGCTCTTTTTTCATTTTTGGTCATAGAAATGACAAAAATACCCTTAAATAAAAAATAAAAAATTTACCTTCTCCAACCTTTGAACAAAAACACCCACCACCAAAAATCAACCCAAAACTAAGATCAAACTAACCAAAATCAAGAACACAACCAAGAACATTAAAGAAAAAAACTCAGATAAAAATCTTTAATTCCAAAGAACATCAAAAATTCAATCCAGAAAACCATAAAAACACACAATTAATGAGTGCCATAAAATTTTTTTTTGGTGAGATAATGAGTGTCATAATTGAATTTTTGAAAAAGTTACTCACCTACCATATTTACCATTATTTTCATCCTCTTAAAGCTCCAAACTCCGAGTCTCCCAAAAATCTCACCAACTGTTTTAGAGATGGCCACATGTTTCGTCTCCAACCATCTTCATCGTGCTCACCAATCAAGTTCACAAATTCTCAAAAAATCAAACTCTTCCAGAAAATAAAGAAAAACCTAAATCAAAAAATTCAAAATCCAGATCCAAGAAACAATTGACTAAAAAAGCAACGACGAGGAGGTGTACGGCAACGACAACGGTTGCCGTCGTCGATTTCTTTGAGCGCGAAGATCCTCGAGGTCATCGGAGTCGATTACGTTGACGAGAGCGAGGTCAACGGTTGCCGTCGTCAATTTCTTTGAGCGCGAAGATCCTCGAGGTCATCGGAGTCGATTACGTTGACGAGAGCGAGGTCCTCACTCTGAACAATGGTTGCCGTCGTTGGTTGCCATCGTTGATTGTCCTCGTCGGCGATAGGAGGGTTCAACGACGTCTCGACGAGCAAGATCTAGTAGACCGACAAGGCTGATCTCGAGGAAGATGGCACGTCAGATGTCCTCCTCCGGTGGTGGACGGCAGCATCCCCCTAACCATCGTCGTAGCCTCCTCGTCGTAACCCACCCCATCAAAGCTCCTCCTAACCGGCACCGTCCCCATCCCCATCGACCCCGCCTCCTTCGTCCTTCTCTGTTCGACTTCGCTTGCGTCCTTGCCCAAATTTTGTGTTTCTGGGTTGGGCCCAATAGAACAAAGTTTTTTCTTAATTCAGTACAGATGTTCTTGTTCGTTGATGTTCGTCACTGATTTTGTTTTCTGATTTTGTTTTGATTAGTTTCAGTTTTGACGGTGGCTTACGGCGGTAAATGAGTGGGTGTGAGGTTGAAGATTATTTTTAGTTTTTGGGTGGAATCGAGTTATTTTTTTCTTGGTTGTGTTCATGATTTTAGTTAGTTTGATCTTGGTTTTGGGTTAATTTTCGATGGTGGGTGTTTTTATTCAAAGGTTGGAGAAGGTAAATTTTTTTATTTTTTGTTTAAGGGTATTTTGGTCATTTCCGTGACCAAAAATGAAAAAAAGAATCGTCAGGGACCCGAGAGTTTATAAAACTAAACTTCGGAGATGTCAGGAACGATTTCAGAAATGCAGGGACCCCAGAAGGAGAGACGCCAAACTACAGAGACCTCAACGTAATTTTCTCTTTATGTTTTGGGTAGGAGGTTAAGTTAAATAATTAGTTGTGAAGTTATGGGTGGATTAACTAGTGATAGATCTTTTTTTGGGCGAGATTTTAAGGGAAGGGACCCTAATTAAATTTTCTTTTTTTAAGGAGCAACGACCACAATACTTTGATCTTGGTCTTCGGGAACTGAAGCTAGACTTTGTAGTTTGGTCAAATTGCACATCACTATCAAGGTGATTTAAAAATATATGATAGAGTGACGGTTGACATATCACACTATCTGAACAATTTTTCTGCACAAATGTATCATTAAAATGAAAATTGAAAAACAAATTAAAAATATAAAAATTATGATATATGGAGAGAAGTTTTTTCTGATTTGTTTTTCTAAAAAATTTTAAACCATTTTTTTCTAATGATATTTAAGGGTAGTTTTGTCCAACAAAGTTTTTCAAATACTTAGGTATTAAAATGAACTTTTAACTAATTATTTTAAGATACCTAAGCTCTAATCCCTCTAATCTAGTTAGAGCATAATGGATGGTTCTTTTAGTTGTTTGTTTGATTCGAGCAATTAACCGAGTGTGATGCAAGTGTTGTACTCTCTGGAAGGCTAACGTCATATTCTCATTTTACAACAAGCCTACTACTGATATTGTTCCTTACTTAGAGCAGGTGAAGTTTATGTGTTCACTTTCGTGTTCATATTTGCAAAAGTTGTCTTTGCTAGTTTGGTCATTGTCAACGAACTAAGACCGGAGATCTGAGGAGCTCATGAGTTGTTTCGGTGGACCAATCAAGTAATTATATATAGCACGACGATCAGACATGTGCAGTAAAATGATGATGGTATAGAAGTGATTAAATGAAGTGATAATCAAAATTCCACGCGGCGGTAGTCCAAGCTTGTGATTTGCGGGGCGGACGAACAAGCTTGGGATGGGCTAAAAGAAACTTTGTGGCAATTGAGGCATCAAAGTTGGAGCGGTAACATATTCGTGTTCTGCTACTTTTAATTACAAGCTTGTTGTTCACTTTTGTCGTTTTGACCTTATAAAGGTGAGCCTTGTTGAAGGTTTTTAGTTGGGCATTTTGGCTCGAAGAGACAGTGGGAGCCGGAGATAGAAGATACCGCATGTAATCAGGACGGGCCAAAAGGAAAATAAATGTGAACAAGGAAGATGGCACGTGTGTTTTCAGCCATCCTGATTTTAAATCAGTGGTCCAGATTTTATTTCTTTTCTGCTGCCAAATCTATTAGAGGTAGCACTTAAGCCAACTTTCTTAAAAATATAGCATTCAAGTCCATAACATTCAATAATCTTCCAGAATTCCATAGCATGATCGGATATTTTTTCTTAAATGGGTAAAGAATAATATATATATTTGAAATGGGTAGAATTATACATTTAAGAAAATGTTTATGTTTTAAACCATTTAATAAAAAAATATGTTCATAACATATGTTTTTGATATGTGTATGTTTTTACACATTTCAAGATATACGCATATTTTTCACAATTTAAGAAAAAGTCCCGCATGATCCCCGCCATATCAAATGGAATGGTAAATATCAATATTTGGTATCTCCACTTCCAAAGCTGGTATATTTCCAAACACATATCGAAAACATATTACAAAGTTTGATGTTGTACCAATATAATTAGAGGTGAGCAAATGGTAACTGGAATTCAGTACATTTAGTAAAATTTTGGTAATCGGTAGTCCGGGATCGGTAACTCGGTATTCGGTAGGAAATTTTTGAGAAACTTGATAAATATCGGTATTCGGTAAATATCGATATTTAACCGGATATATGCCGAAATGATAATTTACCAAATATATTAATAAATATAAGTCAAATTATAGATAATTTATCAAAAAGTTCATTGGCCTCGTCAAAAACTCGATGCTCTAAATAGACTTTATACTAATTAGATTTGATAAACTTGTACTTATTAGATTAAATTTGTGTTTATTGAAACTATGTTTGCATTTTTCGATTAAATATAATGATAAATTATAATTTTTCCAAAAAATTTGGCAAAATTTTAATTCGGTAAATACCGAATACTATTTGGGATCAGGATCGGTAAAAAAATTTTGGCATTTCGATATTTGGTAAATTCGGTATTCAGTAATCGGGATCGGTAAATACCGAATGTACACCCCTAAATATAATTGGGCGATCATTTTGCACTAGACAGCTCAGGAACAAATAGCCAGAAAGAACAACATTTATATATCATCGTAAACAACTACAAAGTCAGGTACATCTTTTTTCCTAACAATGAGTTGCAAAAATTGGTTCATATAAATTTTCTCAATCTTCACCACTCTTTCCCCTATTCCATGACTCTCTATCCACTATATAACCCACCATGGTAGATTATATATAAAAAAATCCAATATAACGTAAATCTCGATGAAAAACTAAATACGTCGTCCTCCTTGGATAGGAAGAACTAATTCCATAATTAACTGAGTCGGTGTGTATACGGATACCTGATCTTCGTTATTCCACCCAAGAGAATTTAAGTAGTAGTTAATGTGATGAATGGCCGTAACAGGATCACCATGGCGCTTATATCGTCCAGTGAGCCTCTCATTGCCGCTAGTTCTGTGAGTTTCTTACAAGCGATGAACGAGTCTGGTTTATCCACTCCTATACATAATGGACGAACTATATCTACAACCTCCTGGTTGCTAACCTGGAAAGAAAAAAAAAACCCGGATCAATATATTGGAAGTGTCGCTCATAAAAAAACCTCGGCCGTGAAATGAAATCTTTCTCTAATTAATTTGGTAGAGATTTATACCTTGTCCCAGAGACCATCAGAGGCTAAGACCAAGAATTCACATTGAGGGTCAATCTTCAAAATTTTAGTTTCGGGTTCCGCTGTAACCCATTGCTTCAAATTTCTATCCCCTATCCCTCTTGTTACCGCTAGGGATCCTTGTATTCTCCAAACTCCATTGCAACAATCCACATAACCACCCTGAAAAAAATTCATAATATTAGCATGAAATTCGGTTCAAACCCAAATTAGTCGGCTATCATAATTTCTTGTACAGTGACAACTAAAATATAACGTAAAGAAATGAAAATTGGCTACAAGTGAACTTACCAGGACTTCAATTCTGTGCTTCTCATCCGACCTTGAAGGTTCATGATCGGAAGTGAGTGCCTCCGCCACGCCACGGCGGCTGATGACGGCCCGACAATCACCGGCATTCGACACGGCGAGGATCCCGTCATGGATGTAGGCAGTGACACAACAAGCACCACCATCTACATTTTGTTCTAGGAACTCCTTGTCCGTGGTCAAGTAGCCATTTTTAACAGCCATTTCAATCCCATCTTCACATCGCACCGATGATAGTTCGGCCATAACGTTCTTAGCCAAATTCTTGGATGCGAAATTGGCAGCCATTGTTCCCCCGTGACCGTCGTAGACACCGAAGAAAGCCTGTAACGTTTTAAATTGAAAATTTATAAGATTGTGTACCCACCAAATTTAAGCTTTTTGATCATAATTTGGAAAGATTGTTTACTCCAGAGAAAAGGCAATATTGCTATTCCCTCGATGGATCCAACAATCAACCGAACAATCAAGAGAGTTATTCTAGTTTAGTCAAAAACTTTCGAGTTCGATTAATTCAAAACGCGACAGTATTAAATTTTTGTTGGAAAACTTGTCACTTTTCAAAGCTCAAACTCGGTCCACATAGCAAACGGTGTTAACCAAAAATCTAAGGCTCCCTAAATAGTTAGATCGAATCTTCCTAAATTGGGAAAAACTAAAATGTTACTTTTAAATTAGGGCATATTATATTAGTTGATAAATCCGAAGTCGTCGTGTGTATGTATGTACGCATGTATATACCTGGATCGTTGAGCGGCCTTGACGGTCAACGAAAGCGGAGTACCTATCCTCCATATACCCTCTCCGCCCTCTCTTACAACAAACGGAGTAATACCCGTCTCCTTCATCCTCCGTAATCACCTTCTCCTCCCTCCCTCTGCACGTCGCCAACCCGAACCCTCCCGAAAACCCCGTCACCAGAGGTATATCGAGCTGCGCGGGCCTCTTCTTCCTGAGCGAGTTGATCTCGTGATCCCTTGCCGCCTTGGTTGGCGCCATCGCCTCCCTCGCCAGCCGGAACTGGGCCAACGGCGTGGTGGGGGAGGACGACAGGGAGGAAGACCCCGACGAGGACGAAGACAGTGAAGATGGCGACGACGACGAGTGATCGCCGCAGAATATCGTATGGTTCGGTACCCGTACCGCCAGGGCAGACGACATGTCGTTTGTTGTTTTTCCTCTTCGCTTAAAAACTCTTAAGGTTTCTTCAATTCAACTGTGGGACGCGGTTAGGGCGGATGGTGTATTTATAGGGAAGGAGGGTTTGGTTAGCGAAACGGTGTCGTTGTGGTGGATTTGACTTGGGATTGACTTGGCCCAGAAGCAATTGCTGATTTATTCTTCACGCGCTCTAAAAGGGCGGTGAGTAATCTTGGTTCTGCCTGAACGGATTTTAAACATCGTGCAAAACACGCGCGTAGGAGCTAGTTAGCGGGGATTGGCTATAAATGGTAATTTCATTAGGTGGCGGATTTTTATATGACCAAATCGGGTCAACGGTCAAACACTCTAATTTCTCTGGCGCTTAGTGCCGAGACTGAGTCTTACTACGGACACGTGGCGAGTTTTTATTAGCCCACGTATCGGTCAAAGGTCAAATCAGAATTTTTGGTAGGGTGGTGGTCGGTGAGTCGGCTTATTACCGTATTTGGTCATTAATTGCCCGGTGCCCGCCAATATCTCTCGCATTGACTGGATTATTAACAATTTAATTCACAGATTTTTTCCTAATTGCATTATAATCCTCATATAGAAAATATCAATTCTTGCCCCTTTTTTTTCTTGTCTATTTGATTCCGGATAAAATATACCAAAAAGATGTTCATCCGAAGAAAAAAACTCAAGTGTGCACACATAAAATAAAAATTACTAAACTCAAAATTTTAGTAAATGAATTAAAATTTCTTAACACTTGAATCAAATTCTAGTGTGAAAGCGAAGCTCCAACTATATTCTCTGGGGCGATTAGCTCAAGGCGAGCTATAGGTAGGAGGTAGAGTAGGCTTCCAAATAAAGATATCTATATTGCTGGCTGATGGTCAATTGCAATTTGCATCCGGTGATCCCAACAAATAAGGTACAATATTATTAATTGTTTTGGGTCACAGTCACTTCTTTAGACTTCTTCTATACTTCGTACTAATTTTGGAAATCGAATATTATCGTTGATTTATATGCTATGTGCATATATTTACTAACCAAAAAAATATTTGTTGTACTCGTAGGCTTTATGATAGCGGAAACTTAGCAGTCTCTTGTAATATTGTAACTAGATAATGTTGAATCAAGTCTAGCGATGATAACGTCAATGCTGAGTTTATTTTAACGAGGTATTCTTTTCCAATCGCAGGTTTTTCTTACCAAAATTTATCCCGATATGTTAAAATCGAAGCCGACTATCACAATCTCGTAAGAAAAGATTCTACTATAATTAGGATGTAACATTATGTTATTTATATAAGGATTCCGCCCTCAATTTTTACCCAAAAAGCATACATGTATCCCTCTAGTTTACGATTTTTTTTGTCAAGACAGTTGATTAATCCAACATTCGAGTCAAATATAATAACATGTATGATATTTTTCTACTATATTTTAGTGTGAACAAATGTATTTTTATAGTTTGAACTCGAAATTAAGATAGAACAACATTGTCAGTTTATTTACACGCTTAGTTAACATCGGATCAACCAATATCTTATTTATTACAAAGTTTTCTTGTTTACAAATATTAAAATCTTAATTTAATTATTTTTAGTGTAACAAAATAGTCAAAAAATGTGTTTTTTTTTAAAATTGGACAATTTGGTCTAGATCGATTGGTCTGGTTGATTGAACGGCTAGTGGAACCGCAATTTCTAAAACAATGAGATCCATTAAACTCTGAGCGATTTAATCACATTTTATTTAATAAATCAGCTGATAAAATATTAACTTAAAGATTAACACTAAGACTTGAATTTTGCATCTTGATTTCAACTCTAAGCTTGATTGTATCGACACACGAAATAATAAGTATCCATAATGTTCTTTAACAACAAAATGTAAATATAGTTTCACGACATTATTATTGCAAGGATCCTACCTATAAAAAAAATATTGCAGTGATCCAACGTAGGCAATTGAAGTGCTTCTGGAAGACGGTGATCTCCTTCAACAACTATCACGTTCACTTCGAACAAGTCAAACTATAAATTAGCTATAAATTATGTAAAATGGAATATGCCATGCCCAATTTTATAGATCCGCAAATATGATTAAAATAAACTCTAGCTCGCCAGCTATAAGACCATACATTTAAAATTCTATAGTTGATTGGGTAACAATTTCTTGAATAATTCCATGAAATCTTCCGGCAGATATATTAGAAATTAATCTTGGACTTGATCCGGTAATATATTCCAGGCGATGTCGCGGATAGTTCTATTTCAGCAAACTCCTATTTTTTTTATGCGTCAAATATGCACAATTACATTATACTTAATACTGCATTAAGTACTAATTAGTAATTATTGCCTAAGTATATACAAAAATATTTAATTATTTAATAACATATATTACAAGATATGTGGTATTTCTATTGAGAAGTGGTGAGAAGTGCATGTGGAAGCTGGCGCTCGCCAGCTTCTTGGCTGCAGCCAACTGGCTGGCAGTAGCTAAGAGCTGGCGGCAGCCAGAAGTCTAGTGCCAGTTACGTCAGGCGCGGTGGAATTTCTTATTTTGTCCGAACTCTTGTTTTGCACTCTTTTGATGACCTAGATAAATTATGTGGCTTGTTAAGATTTGTCTATATATATGGGGCATGTTAACCTAGGTTGTATGAATTTGTGGCTCAGTAGTCATTAATAAAAAAAATTCTTCTGTTTGTGGACGTAAACAATTGGTCAAACCACGTAATCTTTTGTGTCGTTGTTTACGTTATTGAATTATTATTTCGTCCTCCCTCCCTCTTCAAGATATAAGCCATGCCATTTTTTGGTTGGTCGTTCTCCTACTCTGTGTCATATGATTTTTGATTTCTTTTTTCTCTTGACTGTGCCCCTCTATTATCTTGAATGTAGTTTTTTTGGGCCTCATACTTCTCCTTATTAGTTTTTTTCTCTAAACTGTTTGGTATTTGAATACTTGCTAACCGGACACCAACCGTTTTATATTATTCCCACGGTCACGAGGATATAAAATAAACGTGCATGTAAGATGTGGCCAAGTCGTTGCCATAAAACAAATAAAAATAAAGGTATAGCATTCGTTATCGTTGACTTGGGACGATAGAAAGAATCAAAAATATCGTTATCATTTAATATCAGGAATAGGATGGCTGAACTTGGGGGACGGACGAATTGAGTTGCATTTCCGTCGCTTTCTTCTTGAAGCTTTTTATGTCTTTTAATGCTTCCCATATTTTTTATCTTTTAGTACAACCGTCTGACTGCTTCGAAATAGTCAAAAGCTACTCTAGCGATGTACCTTGTCCTGCTGGAAAAAAGTCCTCCCAAATGTGATATTTTTGTTTATATATTGTGGAGATTTTTATCTGAGTATTATTTTAACAACTGTTATTAAGAGTCGAGTATTGTAGAATTCTATTTAAAAAATGATTATTTCAATGATATTTTTTACATGTGTAAGTCTTGAACACAAGACATTTTAAAGTGAATCCAATTATTTTACCACTTTTATCCACTCCTATTAGTTTCTTGCAAGTATTTTTTAGTAATAGTGTTTTTGCTTCGAATGATGATACCTCATTCTTACAAAGAGTTTAGACTATTTTTAGACGTAGATCAAAGCATATACAATAGAATATTTAGTTGTTTGCATATCCATGCAAAATCCTTTGAAGATAATTCTCACAAAAAATATGTGCCTGTATCAATTTTCATTGCGAAAGTTTCAAATACTTATTACTGAAGTACATTTATATTTGGTTTATACGAAGATTCTGAATAGGATTTTAATAGACGTAGTATGGTTTTTATAAATACAATTGTTACTTTCTATAGAAAAAAGTGATTGTCCATTTTTTTAAGTTAAATTTTTATACCTAGTTATACTTTGCCAATATTTGAATCTTAAATTTCTGCCAAAATGATTGACTAGTTTTGAAATGCTGATTAAATCAATGTTAACTAACCGGCCGTTTGTAATATATAATTAATGGAAGTGATCGAGTCCAAGAGGACCCAGCTTGGCTTACTACATCAATTATAACCTGTTAGGCGCATCCTCGAGGTTAGTACGGCAAACCCAACGAATCCTACCTACTGACTGAGTATGAGAATATGGCCACCCAATGTAGAAATGGTCTCTTCACCTTACAACAACTGTTTGCTTCCATGAAATTTTTTTTGGCCGGATTAGTACTGCTGGTAGTATAGTACGGACAATGTAGAAAGGCACGCGCAAGTGATGACAAATTTGTAATATAAGAGATTATTGGAATAATTTGAAATTTTATATTTCAAGCATGTTGTACCATTGTATCTCACATGTTCTACCGGTGTATGTCGCATGTTGCACCAATGTGTATTGCATGTTTCACTATTTAAAATTTATATGTAAAGAATGTTGTACTATTGTCTAATGCTGAATTACAATCTTATGTAATATGTTACACCATTGTTTGATGTTGAAGTACCATCGTATATCCCATGTTGTATTGTTGTCTTATTTCAGGTGCAATACTGAGAATGTCTTTGTATCTGACCAGTGAATCTCAACCTTGTGACTAAAATCACCCACGTCTGCCCCCTATCTAATGGTCCAGATCGCATCTCGAATAATACTGCTCACTTTATTTAGTGACGACACCCAATTTTTAGCTTTAAGCATATTTGATGATTTGTAGTATCACATGCACATCCTTTTTGGGTGTCATGGACGTCACTTGACATGTTTTACGCAGAGAGAGGTCCGTGAAGATAGGATCAAAATTGAATCTCATTGATTAATTTTTCTAATAATAAAGGTCTCTCAAGTCTCTCACAACTTGAACTAATTCTAATATTACATCGGTTTGAATTCGAATTCATTACTAACTCATTCCTAATTTTTAGTTAGGTGGTGCATGTTGTTTTCGGAGGGTTCGGTGTACTTGATTAGGATCTACGGCAGTCGAGGCAAGTGTTGGACACTTTCTCCGTAAGACGAGATTGCCCCGTATATTTCAGTGCGGTACGGGCTACGACAATCATCCACAAGATACAACGACTGTTCAGGCGTTTCCAAGAACGTTGCACACGTATCTCGAAACTTTCGGGCGAACCCTTATATACCCAGAACTTTCGGACGGACTATTTGTAAGTGAAGAACGGAGGAAGAGGAGAAGACAACAATACTTATGGAATGCACTTGCTACTGGGATGGTTGGCAAATGAGGGGGAGAGGCCTATTTATAGGCGCTGTAAGAGTGGCAGGCAGGCACTCCGAAGGGGTACGAGGCACTTTCGAAGAGATGCGACTCAGGCAGGCAGCCAGATCGCTCGTGGCTCTTCGGAGATGTCCCTTCGCGTCCAGACTTTGCTGGCACTCCTTCACGAGGGATCTCGCAACCCTTCTTCCATCTGGAAGTCTCCAGGACGTTCCAGCCCTTCGTGCCTCTTCGGTGGCCATCCTAGAAGGCGCTCGCAGCCCCTCGTCACTTCGGTAGCTATGCAGCAAAGTGCCAAGTGCGCCCAATGTGCCATGCGCACACGCACACGCGCGGGCGCGGGCGCGTGCTCGTGCTCGTGCTCGGATGGTGCTTTGCACCATTCTCGCAAGCAGCCTCGGTCAGCTCTTCAGGTGGAACATTTAATGTTACACCAGCTTGGAGCTTCACCTTATAAACAAGGAAAAATCTCTTGCGAATTTCGATGTGGTAATCCCTTCCTCAGCTTGGGCTTTCCAGCTTGGACTTTTCAGCTTGGGCCTTTCAGCTTGGTCCAATTGCATTAAATATGCAATCAAACCCAACAGTGCATAATTATCATCACCTCGTGCAGTAAAATGTTAGGTTGAGTCTCGCGATGAGTCCAACTCTTGTGTTGAGTTGCCACCATGAAGTTTGGAACCCTGAGAATCTTATCAGTACTAATTAGGAGAAAGTGAAGAATACGTCAAGTCATCTTGTTAAAATAATATAACATAAAAAAGTCGGATGAAAAAAGCAAGCACGACTTGAGGAGGATTTTTGAAATGCAATAGCTAATGGAAAATAAATAAATGAAAAGGTCAATATGCTCATTGATGTGTACCGTTTAGATGAACCAAGTCGTCATTAAGTTATAATTTTCTATTAGAAGGGACTCATGGTTGGCCATACTTTCGGTGAATACTCCGCCGGTATGAAACAAAGAAATAATGACCTAACTGTGGCCTCTCAATTAAAATACCTCTAGATTGTATTGTTGTTTATTTCAACGGCCCGAATATGAAAGATTTAAAGAATCGACAAGTTCCGTTATGTATCAAGGTTAGAAAAACTAGCAAGTATTCGTCGAGTTAATAGAAATTTTTTGGTACGTAAAATTGTTATTCCACCATTGAAATTGTACATATTTATTTTTTCTCTTAATTTCTCGTATCACAAAATTGCAATCATGACTTCAGCAAAATTCAACAGAGATAAAACTTCGTGAAAAATTTCGGTAGAGAAATAATGCCTAACGTTATGCTATTAAAACAAATTAATATGTACAAATTAACTCTCGGTCGAGTCGATAGAAATTGAATAAGAAAAACAAAGAGGACAAAAATTTACAGATAACTCTTAGAGGAAATCGACATTCTCGCAACTTAAAGTCTAATATTTAATGATGGCATATAAGACGACTTTATTTGATTTTTTAGTAAATTTTGAAAGTAATTAACAATCGATAAGATTTCTCCTTTAAAATTTTATGAAGGCTTGTACTTGCCTCGTATTATCCAAAGACGTAACATAGAAACACGTGTGAAACGCATGGGGCCACGCGATTTCTTTCACACCAAAGGGAGAAGACTCGTGTCATTCTCATGGACCAGGTGGCCTACGTGTCAACCAGCTTTCTCCCCTAAAACTTGCTGCATCATCCACCACGTGTCGGCCGACCGAACGACCAGTATCCCATAGTCCGGCTTATAAATCCTCGGGTTTGACCGTATCTATCGCAGCATCCGGGTGACTGTGAAAATAAATTTTATCTTACGACCGGTCGTCTGTTAGTGGTGTGACAAGCTTGGGTAGAGATGTCGTCGGAGCAGCAATCGAGGGAGGAGATGGACGCCCGTGCGAGGAAGGGAGAGACTGTCATCCCTGGTGGGACCGGAGGCAAAAGCCTAGAGGCCCAGGAGCATCTTGCTGAAGGCAATTTCCACAATTGCCCCAAGTTTTGATTTTGATTTCATTTATTCACATTCAATTTTATTCTAAATGTGATTCGTTTGCAAAAAAATTATCTCATGTCTTTGTATTTTATTAAATATATATATAAATGATCGTACCTTTTTCTTTATTTTAAAAAAAGAATTCAGTTTTTCAATTGTATTTAGTGTATTTTTTTCCAAAAAAAATTATTCTAATAACATAATCTCAACAGTTTTATCATTCTATTATAATTTTTGAACATTTTTCAATCGACAAGTGCAAGTCCACCAGACTATACGGTGAACATTTATCTTTTCTTTAATAATATTTGTCTCAAGTATAATAAATTCTGTAACACTCTATTTAAAGTTATATTTGGGAGTAAATTCCATGATTTAATCATACTCACCTTAACTTGAAGTAGTTTCGTGAATAAGCTTTATGAAATTAATAAAACATTTCCCGACTCAAATGCAACACTTTAATTTTTGATTTTCCAATATTTCTAGGATAACATCTCCTATATTTTTTCTTTTTTGGTTCGATCGTGTACAATTTTCACTTTGGATTAAAAAACGGAGCAGGAAGGTCCCGAGGAGGGCAAACAAGGAAAGAGCAGCTGGGAACGGAAGGGTACCAAGAGATGGGCCGGAAGGGCGGGCTCAGCTCGACCGATGAGTCCGGAGCAGAGCGTGCCCAGCGGGAGGGCGTCGAGATCGACGAGTCCAAGTTTAGCACAAAGACTTGAAGAACATAACCGACCAAATCACATGGACTCGCCCATGTCCGATGTTAGTGCAGGGGAATGTGTAATGTCTAGTGTAGTGTCTAGTTGTGTTTTGTGTTTTTTATGATAAATAATGGTGTTTTTTTAGGTCTACGGGTTGTTTTCCTTCGGATCATTGTCCAAATTTCGTCTGCAATAAAACTGTTTTTTTTACTTTATAAGTTGTGCGCCAGAAGCACGAGCGTGGTTTCTTCGTGGGCATGATTTCTTTTTGGCAACTCCGATAGCTATAGAAATTTGATTCCCGTAGGAGTGGTCTAAACTCGAAAGAGTATGGACATGATTTTTTTTTATAACTCGGATAGCTAAGATGAATCTAATTTCCGATTCATACTATTTGTACAGGGTGTATTTTTATGAAATATCAGAAGAAAAAAACAATCCTCCCTAATCAGCTAAAAATTAGCTGACTTTACAAAACAATCAATTGTGCCCTTTCTATTAAAAGATTTTTAAAAATAAAATAATTTTAAATAATACGAATTCCTAGCTTGCTTTGATCCTGTATGGTATTTTAAGATTGAGATCTTGTTCGGATCCTTATCTTTTAAATATTTTAAAGAAGGTAAGAACGTATGAAATTTTTTCAAAAATATGGTAAAGATCTCGGTGATGAGTGTGTAAACGCTCATGTTTTGTGCGTGTTTAATCATAATTTAATTTATATTCATCATGTCAAGTCTTATAATTGTTTTATTACATTTATGTTCAGGAGTGGATTTCTACCCATTGTCATATTTTGTAGGAACATGGAGCTCATTGAAAGCCGTTGAAGGGGTGATTTCGAGAGACCATATTTCAAGAGCCATAACTTTCTGCTCGAGTGTCCGATTACATTAAATGAGATATCGTTGGAAAGGTTGAAGAGAGATCTACATTTTTTCTTTTATAGTCGCGGCCAAATTCGGAGCATAAGAGGGTCAAAAATGGAAAATACGAAGATATGATGAAGCCTTGTAGCCCAACTGGCGACGGGAAGTTAATCGGCGGCCGCCAGTCAAGCTGGACAAACCCCTCAGACCAAAATTAATGGCAGACGCCAATGAACTGGCGACCACCAGTCCCTGCGATGCCAGCTTATTTTGACTTCCTATTTTGTCGGGTATTCGACCCGTTCTGGATTTAGACGACTTTTGGCCTCTTATTTCGACCTGAGAACCATAGATACAATTATTTTCCTTATGTTAAGCCTCTTGTTTTGGCTATTAGGACTTCTTATTTAGGTTAATCTCTTCTAGGTTTTCCTATTCTCTAGCTAGGTTGCTTGGCTATATATATGACAATAGCTCTGGGTTTTAGACTTATTCCAGACATTGAGACTACTTTTGATCATTAATAAAATCACGATTTTGGGTAGCCACATAGAGGAGATTGGCGAGGCTTACTCGAATGACTAAGCTTTCTCTATCTCTATCTTTCATGCTATTCATTATTATGTCTTCCATTAATATCATGTGCTTTATGATTATGTTTAGCGAGTAGTTCTCTTGTGAGTGCGAAGCCCTAATATGTGATTGATTATCTATGTTAGGTTGTAGTTTGATTATCTTTCGTAATAGTTAATTTGGTGTGCTTAATACTTAATCTAAATTGACCACTTAGATTATGATTCGAGTTGATGATAGTGGACCGAAAGGCACTAGAATTGATGGAAAGAACCAATTAATATGTTCTTAGGTATTAATGAGACGTCTTAATATCTTAAGGGTAATTCGTTAGGAGGAATCTTCATAATTAAATTAGTATAGTTCTAAGTCTAATTGATGAGTGAAAACGTTAATTAGTAGCTTAGGTTTTTACTATCTTGGTTTTATCTTTTTAATGAGCAAAAGCGTTAGGAAGGTGCATTAGAACACTCCGGGTACTAGTTGGAGCATCGTAAGAATCATAACCTCGACATAAGTATTTAATCCATAGGGTATCGTGCTTGTTTGTCTCCACTGAATCACAATCCTTTTATTTACGTTTTCGATTTTGTTTATTTTCTTATAGTTCACTTACCAATCTTATAAACCTTTTAATTCTCTCACTTCACATAATTATTTGCCATGATTTCGTGTTCAACCCTCAGTTCGAAACCCTACTTATTCACTATACTATTTGGTTGTGCGTTTATTTGTTCTCAATTTTCCGCATATCACTTGGTTCTACGAATCCTATCCGAGTTTTAAAGATCCAAATCAATAAAAATCTCGGTCTTATAAATCGCATCCGAATCTATAGATTCTAATCTGGTTTTTGCCCATTGTCATTATTAATCGTAACATTGTTTTATAATACTGCTAATGATTTGTCCACGAAAAAGCAAGTGTATGTAGGATATTCCCTAGTTAAAATGTTAACCGTCATTTTTACGTAGAACCATCTCTATTCTTTTTTGATAGAATAGAAAGAATCAATACTTATTTTCTTGTTCCTCACAACATCCACGAAGACGAAGCTCCTAATCTATTATTCAGGCGATGATAGAATTCGAGTGTACAACAACTCATTCCACGTGTCCGGCAAGCCGGGGAGGCACCAGTGGAGGCAATCTGCTTCTGTCGCTGGGTTGAAGTTCTTCTCCGACGAAATATTATTGCCTCTCTGAGACGCGTAAATGGAGCAATGTGCATCTTTTCTGTAGCCGGAGAGGCCGGTGATGTCGAGGAAGGTGACGGGTATCTTCATGGATCGCGTTACGTTCAATGCGACTTCGTATAATTGCCAGTCGGTGTCCAAGTCCAGCGGCGCCGACGAGTTCAGGGCCGGAAGTGTCTCGTTGAAGCAGTTGGTACCGTATGGGTTCCCCCAGCCGGAGCTCCTAGGAACCATTTTGAAAGATCAGGGTTTCAGTGGAAATCATCGGTGTGATATTTTAGCAGATGGGTATGCGATAGTAACTAATTCAGGTTTGAGTTGGGTTAATGATAACAAATTTTCTAACAAATATTTAATCAGTTCATCGGTTCGACATCTAGAAATTGGGTAAAAGTCCACTTAGTATCATGTAGGTTCGTGAGTCCGTATGCTACTATAATGTAGTTTAAATATTCGACCGAATGGCAAAAGTCTATGACACTTTGTTTTGAATAATGAGAAAAATATGAAAAATATTACAAGAGTGAGGAGAGATTTTTTCATATATTTTATAATTTGTTTCAATGGATATATAAAATTTAACTCTCTCTTAATTATACTTGGTGGTATTTTTGTCCAAAATATTTATTCAATCGGTGGGGTGTCAATAAGAAATTTTTTTGTCACTCCGATCGAACATTTTGAAACTACATGATAGTGGTGTGAATGCTCACGAAACCACATGGAATTAAATAATATATCCTTTCACACAACATAGATTATCAAAAAAACATTGGAGACAGATCAAAATACGAAAGCTTAGATCTAAAGTTTTAACATGGTATTGACCAGAGCAAGTTCTATTTAAAACAGAGTTTTGTTTGTGGTAAAGTATAAGTTGGATACTAAGATTTTAACAAATTTTTTGGAGTAAACTATACTGTTTTTTTTAGCAGTTTTGTAGATGTACCTTTGATGCTGAGGGAAGTTGCTACTGAAGAAAACGGATGTCCGTTTGGGATCAACATTTTGCTCCAGCCATTTGGCCCATGTCTTCAGGGCCCTCTCATAGGCTACATGCCGTAGGATCTCATCATACTCCGTCGTCCCTCCATCGAACGATCCTTGTCTTTCTCAATAAATAACCAAATGTCACAATTTGTTAGTATTAATCAGTTTGTAATTAATACCCTTATGTGTTAATTCATTTGCAACAGAAGTGTTTCCCGTTTGTTAACAATAATTATAATCAGTATTTTCAAAAATTGAAAGTGATTAAATTAAAAAATTTGGTACTTATAAATAAAGTTCAGCATCAAAGTTATGAAATATTTAGAATTATTTGAGATTCTAATGTTAAATATAATTAATAATAGAGTTATTTTAAAAAATCTTTGATAAATTATAGTTATTACTTTGTTTATATTCAAGTCACTAAATTTTTTCGCACCTTGCGTTATTTAAATGCTTGACTCGATTGAGATTTTTTTTACAAGAAGACGATAATTACAAAGATCATTTGAGGACGATTCATGAAACAAAAGATGATGCAAAAATTATCAAACAAACAAGTCTAGAACAAACTATTATCTTAAAATATTTTTCAAAATTTTAAAATAATTTAAAATATATGTATTTATTAAAAATATTAGCGAAAGTTGGTATCCATATTTAGCACTAAAATTACCTATTTTTTATTACGATAGAAAAATTATCAAATTAGAAAAATCATTTTAGAAGAGATCTTATGGTTAAAATAGAAACTTAGAAATCTAAGGATCAAATAGAACTTACAATACTTTCATGGTGGGATACTTGAGCCACCAGGCGTAGGTGTTAAAGATTAAGTAGTCCACATTTTTCCAGCTTTGGGCATTCTTCTCTATGGAATCTGCCATTACGATGGAGTCCACCTTCCCACTCCTCATCGATGGAGGGTCGGCATTGGACTCCACAAGAAATGGAGCCCAATAGAATTCTAAGCTTGCATTATAGTCCTATTAAAATCAAAACCAAACAATATTTGTTGAATCTTGTAGCCGATTAATTAGAATATAGTATAATTTTTAAAGCGATATCATTGAGACCGAAAAAAAATTAATATTGATCATATCACGGACCTCGATTTTGAAGGAATGGATGTAAGGGTAGAAGTCAACCCTCTTCCTGCCGGGAGGAACAGCAGATTCAAGTAAGCAAACAAGAGATTGCCACTGATTCAAGTGCAAAGAATCTCCCACAAACATAACCCTCTTCCCTCTAATTCTTTCCAGCAACACACTAGCCTCAAACCTTCAAACAAATGACAACAAATAAAAAGTGTCAATAAACCCAGAAGTCTCGAGTTCAATTCCCTCCGAGAAAACAGATGCACTTACTTTGGCAAAGAACAATCTCTAGGCTGCCACCTCCAACTCTGGTAAAGAGAATCCTTTCTCCCATTCTTCAAGCAGGTCGTCCACTCGGACAAGAACTCGCACTCGGTTTCCTTGTACAAAGGATGCGTCTCATTGTCCAAAACCCACTCTCCTCTGAATATATCACATTCTTGGCTTCCCTTTGGATTGGATATTGGCTCTTTCTGCGTCAAATCGTCCTCACGTCTTGTCCTTGAATATGGGTTCGAAACGATCTTGACATCGAAGATGTTCAAGAGGAAGCAACCAAACAAGAAAATCAAAAGAATCGAACCGAGCGATGTTTGGTTCGGATGGCAACTAGTCTTGGTGTTGCCAACTAATTGATTCATCTTGGGGAAGGATCACCAATCCTGAATATTTTTGTACTCTCAAGGGTAGTTGATGAACTTATCTATCAGGGGACGTGAGATAAATTGATTCTATGTCAATAATGTGCAAGTCAAAATGCATGACATGTTGTAGTTGTTATCTTGTTAGTGATTTTATATCATTTGAGTGATAAGCGTGGTACAGTTGGAGCAATTTGCCTCTTCGGGTGAATTGCAATAGAAATCTCTAGGAGACGGGTGAAGGTGTGAAATTGACTCTAGCAGTGCTCTTTTTCCCGTTACATTTTTTTCCTACAAGATTTTGCCGTGACGGATTTTTTATTGAGTCTCGTAGCTACAACTTCGTAGTGAAAATTTCACTCTTGTTATACATGTTGTTGCGGGGAAAAAGTGATACAGTTGTTTGTTAATTAAGTAATGTCTTATGACATATTTTCTAAAGCAAATTTATATTTTTCTGAAGTTAACACGGTTTTTTTTATAAGTCAATTGTATTTATCAAGAAAAAAATTGTCAAAATAGCAAGTTGTTACACATGCTATTATACATCATTAGTATTCGTAAGTACAGATCGCCTGAAAAAAATCTATACTAATACATCATTCTAATAACCATCGGACGGCCGGTACTCCTACGTCTAAGCTCCTAGTTATCGACGGCTAGCCTATCATATATCTCCTTGGCCTTTGTTAACACGGTTTCTTTGTGCTGGTTTAAACGGCTTCATTGGTCTGATTTAAGCAATAATTAAGAATCTCAATATATGTTATTATACTTGTAAAGCACTCCACTGTAATGTTGCTTCCATTTTAAGTTCGTTCCCTTTAGCAATTATGATGTAACTTGAAATTTTTTTCTTGGAGTTAATATTACATCCACTTATAAAAAGACATGCAAAATATCCTTGATTTCACCACATACCCTAAAAAACACACTTGTAATTTTCATCTTCGGACAAAATGGTACTGGTTCGGTCTCGTGACCAAAATACCCTAGGCCACATAAAATTGAACAAAATGTAGAAAATAAGAAAAACTGATTGACCAAATTACAATTTCTAAAACCTTTTAATTTGATATAGTTAAGAATAGTTTGGTCAGAAAAAATGAGATCCGTGTTGTTTCACGGTAAAAAACACATGATTGTTTACGTCGATTTGTGAAATTAATGGTGTTTTGTAAAAATTAGGTATACTACAGAATATCAAAGTGTATTTAACTAGACATATTTTCCTTGATAAATGGATCAAATATTTCCTTTATTGGTCAAGCGAGAAAGTATTTTCTTAGCAAACCATGTGATGTTTGAACTTAATTTAATGAGACTGCAACACGTGGTAAGTATTGCCAACTAATTGATTCATTGTGAAATTCGGATCCAGGTCAGATTCTCATGTAGTTGTTAGCTTGTTATTTTTTTAAAATCTTGGTGCATGATATGCGTGTTATGGCTAATTAAATAATTTCCTCCGTTATGATTATGTTTTGTTGGCACCTATACATAGTATTTTAGTGACATTTTAAATAGGAGAAATTACTCTCAAGTCCCTCGTGTTTGTTTAAATATACTCAAAAATCTATCGTGTTTGAAAAACGATCATGTTGTGATACGAACCCCGCCAACGATGCGACGAGACCCGACCACAAAGCGTGAAATCCCAGATCGTTCTAGATCAGTTCGTGATGGAGATCTCGACCCGATGCTCACAACCAAACATGAACCTTGGTATTAAGACCGCGATCCGCTATTTGAGTTGAAACAAAGAACCTTGATATGTTTGATGATGCCACAAATGGTGATGAAGATCCGCTTGATAAGTCGAAGTAGAACTCAACGAAATCACTCCGTTGTGTTCGGACAGTTCCGAAGAATCAAGAGAGCAAAGCCCACATTTTTCAATCAATCATAGTCTACTTATTCTCATTGCATAAGCCTCTATAAATAGGCTCACTATTACAAAGAGATTCCTAATCAAACTATTCCTAAAAAGGAACAAAAATCTGGCTGAAAAGGGAAACAAAAAAGAAAACAATTCTCTGCCTTTTAGGAAGGCTACAAACGTGACAAACAATTTAAATAAGCTAAGAGTTGTTGGAATATAACTTCCTAATCAAAACTAATGGCTGAAATAAACTTCCTAAATAGAATGCCCAAATCAGAGAGAATGAATCTTCAATATCTTTGCTGCTGGAATTTTCTTCTTTAACATGAATGAGTGCTCTCAATTTTGTGGTTCTTCAACAATGGACTTCAATGAACTCACTTGAGTCCAACTCTTCAATATAAGCTTGGAAATCAGCCTGTTAAATTGTAACTTGAAGTGCTTTGCACATGCTCTCACAATTGGTCAAATTAGTACTTTATAAGGCTATTAGAATTCATATCATTCCCCTGCTCTTGAAAGGAATTTGTCCTCAAATCCTCACATATGACATGCATTTGCCAATTAATAACCATATTGGAATAAGGTTGAGTCTTTGAACGTCGTGGTTGTACTTGATATCTTCCGCTCTAACAGAATAGATACTTCGAACATAAACAATATGAATTCATCTCCAAATAATAAGTTGAAGACTTACTTAGTCGAATAAGCCTTTTTCCTGTCTTAAAACTATTCCACAAGTTGATCAATGGAGAACCACCAACATAATCGAACTTGTCAACTCCCAAGAAATTAATATGCTTAACAACATATTCAACATGAAAATCTGGATGCATGTATGATGTGGGCTGAACCTCTTCCTTGTCAACTACAACAACAAATTCTTCATGTTCATCAGCAATAGGAGTTATGCACTTCTTCATTTGAACAACATCCACCATAGATGATTCGTCAAATAAATTTCTCAGGTAAAGTAGTGACATCGTATGCTCATCAAAACCATCTCCATCAAATAAGTCTATTGAATATTCACCAAACTCCTCTCATGTCAAAACCTCTTCAACAACTTCATGAGAAGCAACCTTCAAAGAATTGTCAGAACCACATACATTGTCCTCAATGTCACACTTAGTATGAAGGATGTTTTCATGTTGCACTTCACCAACTTCTTTCGCTTGCAAGTCAAATTTTCTTGCCAATAACATGATTTTCTCCCACCCTTCTTCATCATCCCACGCTGTAACTCTTTGAGTGGTATCATCTCTCACCCGAACTTCTTTAAGTCTCCCTCCATGTCTTCTATTATAATCTCCTTCCTCAAAGCCAACTCCTGAAAGTCTTTCACCTATAGCCCCAATCTTCCTTTGTTGAGCTCTTTTATCCCTACAAACATAAGGAACCACTTCTACATGCCCCAAAAGTTTACACTCAATCCAGTCTATCCGTTTGTGAAACTTCTTGAACTCCCCGCTCAACATGCACTTCATCTCACTCATCATGACATCCATGAACTTTTATGGATCAGCCAATAACTCATGACCTTCAAAGTTTCTTCTTGAGTAATCGTAGGACATGCTCTTGCACATTCTTTTTTTCCTTCCACTTTTTTTCAAACTCTTTTTTTTTCAGCCTTTTTTCTTTTCTTGTAGGCTACCTTTTTTTCTCTTTTTTTTGAACTAACAAAAGACAAGAACAACAAACTACAAACTGAATACTAAAGATAAAAACGAAATTGATAGGATAAATAGAACTGAAATAGAACTTAGGCTCTGATACCAAATGATACGAACCCCGCCAACGATGCGACGAGACCCGGCCACAAAGCGTGAAATCTCAGATCATTCTAGATCAGTTCGTGATAGAGATCTCGACCCGATGCTCACAACCAAACATGAACCTTGGTATTAAGACCGCGATCTGCTGTTTGAGTTGAAACAAAGAATCTTGATATGTTTGATGATGCCACAAACGGTGATGAAGATCTGCTTGATAAGTCGAAGTAGAACTCAACGAAATCACTCCGTTGTGTTTGGACAATTCTGAAGAATCAAGAGAGCAAAGCCCACATTTTTCAATCAATCATAGTCTACTTATTCTCATTGCATAAACCTCTATAAATAGGCTCAATATTACAAAGAGATTCCTAATCAAACAATTCCTAAAAAGGAACAAAAATCTGGCTGAAAAGAAAAACTAAAAAGGAAACAATTCTCTGCCTTTTAGGAAGGCTACAAACGTGACAAACAATCTAAATAAGCCAAGAGATGTTGGAATATAACTTCCTAATCAAAACTAATGGCTGAAATAAACTTTCTAATCAAAACTAATGGCTGAAATAAACTTCATAAATAGAATGCCCAAATCAGAGAGAATGAATCTTCAATATCTTTGCTGCTGGAATTTCCTGCTTTAACATGAATGAATGCTCTCAATTTCGTGGTTCTTCAACAATGGACTTCAATGAACTTACTTGAGTCCAACTCTTCAATATAAGCTCGGAAATCAGCCCGTTAAATTGTAACTTGAAGCGCTTTGCACATGCTCTCACAATTGGTCAAATTAGTACTTTATAAGGCTACTAGGATTCATATTGTTGTCTCTTTGGTTTGCTTTTATTATACTTTCGGCTCTGTGTCGCCGGAATATTCGATTTTCTCCCGCGAAGGCCCACTTGAAAGACCAAAATGCCCCTCTCATAAAAAAAATCTCTTTCTTTCCCCTTCATCTTCTTCCTCCCACCTTCAACCAAAATCAAAACTCAAACTCAAACTCAAAAATAAATCTAAATAATTTTAATGAGAATCAAAACTAATTAAAAAGAATCAAAACTAAATAGAAAAAATCAAAATTTTAAGAACCCTAATTTTAAAAAATCTAATTAGAAATCTAATTTGGTTCTAAAACTCGTTTGTAAATATTTATATATTTGAATTGTCTTGGAGTTTTAATTAGATAACGCGCTTTATTATGGTGCGTTCTGATATGCATTACTCTTGATACCATGAGTGTAATCTTGCTTGGTGGTTAATTCTTGAGAAGTACAGTACTTTACTTATAATATATATATATATACACATCATTTATTAAAAATAATAAATCCACGTTTACAAATAAAATGTTGTTTGAATTAGCCTGCAACTATTACAATCTAATTAATTTATTCATCTTTCTGAAAGTCAGATCCATGACCCATCATAATCCTGATTATATTGAACTCTGCGGGGTAGTAAATTAATCAGAGAAGTTGAAATAATTAAGAGCAAATTGTCCTCAGGTCCCTGGTGTTTGCTTAAATCACTGTTTTTGTCCCTGCTGTTTCGAAATCGAAGTTTTGATCCCCCTAGTTTGCTTTTATTGAACTCTAAGGTCCCTCGCTGATGTCATCATCCGATTTTTTATTTTTAATCAAGAAAATGACAATTATACCCTTCAATAAAAATAAAAAAACATATCCTTCTTCCCCGGCCATCCGACCGGCAAACACACAGCTCCGGCGAAAGGGAAAACTTTCGATTTCCACCACGACCTCCTGCACAATCTGAGCCCCTAACCCACCTCCCCTTTTCGATTAATTGATTTTGATTTTGTTGGTTTTGTTGTTGGAGAATCGGTGAGGAGCAAGGAGAAGACATCGACGATGACATCACAGATGGGCTTGGTGGGACCGAGGTCACATGGACCGTGGTGACGCTAGGCGATGGCCTGCTTTACGCCGGAATATGACCAGACCTCCAACGCCGACCTTCCGAAGGCCGTGTTGGCGTCGGAATCCCCGCTGGATTATGGGATCCGACTGCTTGACCACACCGTCGGGAACGCCTGGGTTCGGTTGTGCTTGTGAAGACGGCGAGGTCCAAGTTCGGTGATGCTCACATAGACGGCGAGGTCTGGGTCCAGGTCCGTCTACGACGAGGTCGAGGTTTCAAGACCTTTTTTGTTGATTTTGTGATTTTTTATGTTGATCGGAGAAGTTTTTATCACCGGAGAAGATGACTAGATATATTTATTTTATTTTTTATATAATATAAGGGTATAATAGTTATTTTCTTGATTAAAAAATAAAAAATTGGATGCTGACATCAGCGAAAGGCCTTAGAGTTCAATAAAAGTAAACTAGGGGACCGAAGTTTCGATTTCAAAACAGCAGGGACAAAAATAGTGATTTAAGTAAATACCAGGGACCTGAGGGTAATTTGCTCAATAATTAATTATAAACCAACGAAGTCCACGTCAGAGTAACATGTTGTAGTTGTTTTACTTGCTATGGCCTATGAGTTTTATTCGTTGATGTGATATGCGTGATGCAGTTGGTTAACTAATTTATTCCCTTATAATATATGGTAATTTCTAATTGACATTGGGATATTGACATAGTACTAGTTTTGGGTGAGGTCAATGAGTATGTTGATGGGTCACAATCGACAGGAATTTTGTTACTCTTAGTTGCCTATATATGTGTACATTACAATGGGTGAAAATTTGACGGGGGAATGCTGTATAGAGTTTTTCTAAAGAATCTGCATCTGTTAACTTTGTCACTGCAATCGTCGTAAGACAAAGGGTACAAGCATTATTCGGAATGATTTTGACGTAAAATATTTGTAAGTAATTTTTTAAGTTGGCCTTCAAATCGCAAAGCTCAACCCCTAGACGGACCGGGCTCACCCTCTGATGGTTTTGATTTCGAGGGCGTGGGACCTTCTGGAGAGAGGATGGAAGATCGGAATTCAGCACACTTGGCGCGAGGGAAACTAGGTGGCGGATGCGTTGTCCAAGCATGCCTTGGAGATTTATTTTGACCATATTATTTCAGATGTACCCTTAGACTGTTGTGTAGAGATGTATCCAGATGACTTGCGAGGAGCTAGCCTTCCTCGATGTACTCGTATGACCAGTGATGATTTACGGGGATCTGATTTAGCGGTATCAATGCCAAAGCGGGTTACTCTGACCTTGTCGAGGTGCTATTTCCCTCTTGCAGGTTTTCCAACTGGGTTTTTATCCCAAGAGGATTTTACTGAGGCAGCAGTTGCAACCTCGAAAGAGGGGATTCCACTACTGAGGCTAATAGTAGTAGTAGCAGTAGTAGCCAGCACGATAGATGAATTACGTGGTCTTCTGATCAGGAGGTTGGATCACGGATAAGATATTATGATTGTTTTATTTTTATTTTTTTGAAAATTAGATGTATTAATCTCCAAATGAAGGTTACAAAGCACAACGATTGCACAGACATCAATCAATTGTGTCAACAGTCGGAGTGTTACAAACAACTAGAGCTCCTAAGATATCAAAACACCAAGAATAAGGAACCACTACATCAAGGACCTTGCAGCAAGAAGTACATCCTGAGGTCGATAGCTGGAAGAGACTCCAGACATTATGATTGTTATATTTATATTTATTATATAGGGAGCTGACCCTTTTAAAAATATATATATATGTTCGTCCATATTTCATATATGCTGCGATATCCATGGACGACTAATTTCAGTATTAGCACTATTCAACTCAATAAAAGGGTAGTTTCTTCTAACTTGTTATATTCACAAGGTTTACATTTAAAATTTATTTAAGAGAATTCAATCTTCTTGTTACTGTTGGTGGTGGAAGTGGTACAAGAACACCAAGACTTCTCGAGACGGATCTGGAATAGATGTCCCAAGGTCGGCCTAACAGAAATGGTGAAAAAAGTACTACGGGCTACGAGCTAAGGGAGAACGATAAAGAGTAAAGGATTGTTGTTGTTGTGTTGTTGATCTCTTGTTCTCGTGCCCGTGCCTTTCTTATATAGAGACATCGCCGACTTAGCCCCGTCTCATGATGAGAAACTAAAACTGCCTTAGTCACATCGATACCCAAACCGCCTTAGTCATATCGATGATGCCGACCAAGTCTCGTCTCACGATGAGAAACTCGATCCGCCTTGCGGATGAAGCCGACCTGGCCCCGGCTCATAATGAGAAATCCAAGCCGCCTTAGTCACATCGATACCCAAACTGCCTTAGTCGTATTGATGACGCCGGCCAAGCCTCGTCTCATGATGAAAAATCCGAACTGCCTTAGCCACATCGATGACGCCGACCTGGCCCCGGCTCATGATGAGAAACTCAAACTGTCTTAGTCATATCGATACCCAAATCGCCTTAGTGTTATCGATGACGCCGACCAAGCCTCGTCTCATGATGACAAACTCGAACTGCCTTAGTCACATCGATGACGCCGATCTGGCCCTGGTTCATGATGAAAAACTCAAGCCGCCTTAGTCGTATCGATACCCAAACTGTCTTAGTCGTTGCGATGACGCCGACTAAACATCGTCTCATGATGACAAACCCAAACCGCTTTAGCCATATCGATGATGCTGACCTGGTTCCAGCTTCTTCTCGAACGTCTCCGCCAAAATACCATCTAACCCAAATTCAAGAACGACCCAAAATCATAAGCCCTGCCCAGCGTTCTCCAAGCCCCCGAGGGCGTTCTTAGGGCCAACGATTTGGGCGTTCGCCAAGTCCAGATGCGGGCGTTCTCAGGCCTGGAGATGCCGGCGTTCGCCAGGCCTAACGCCATGCGGGCGTTCACCAACGGTGGCTCGATGCGGGCATTTGCCAACGCGGCCCGATGCGGGCGTTCGCCAACGCGGCCTGATCCATTCGCCAGCCCGGCATGGGCGTTCTCAGGCCCGATGCGGGGGTTCGCCAACGAAGGCCCGATGCGGGCGTTTGCCAGCCCGGCTCGATGCGGGCATTTGCTAGCCCAGCCCGATGCTGGCGTTCTCCACTTGGCCTATTCCGAAACCCGGCTCGAATCAAACCCAAAATTATTTTCAAGTCCCAACAGTTACTTCACAAGATTCAAATTCGATAATTTATTTCAAAAATTCCATATACACTACTACTTACCTGTTCGTAAAAATAATTTAGCCAAGATTCAAATTCGATAAAGGTCGTGGCTCGGGGGATTAACTTGAGATTCTTTTTGTGTGTCACACTCTGATGTGCCTTTTATTTTTGTTTTAATATATATATATATATATATATATATGTCATTTATTAAAAAAAAAATCCACATTTAGCAAAAAACAAGGTTTGAATTAGCAAAAGCTAACTTACAAAAACAGAAGAGAAGAGACAAATAATTGAGGTAATTAGGTGTCAAACGGGCTAAAGCACTTGTAGAAGCTATCAATATTATTTTATAATTAATTGTTGTGGCCCAAGAATAACCAAACTTATGTTTATGGTATTGCAATCTAATTAATTTATTTTTCACCCAATAAAAATCTAATTTATTTATTCATCTCTCTGAAAGTCAGATCCATGACCCAAGTAATCCTGATTATATTGAACACTGCGGGTTAGTTAATTAATCAGGGAAGTTGGAATAATTAATCATAAACCAACGAAGTCCAGTCAGAGAAACATGTTGTAGTTGTTTTACTTGCTATGGCCTATGAGTTTTTATATCATTGATGTGATATGCGTGATGCTCTTGGTTAACTAATTTATTCCCTTATAATATATGGTACTTTCTAATTGACAGTGGGATATTGACATAGTACTAGTTTTGGATATGGTTAGTGAGTATGTTGATGGGTCACAATCGAAAGGAATTTTGGTATCCTCAGCTGCCTATATATTGACATAGTACTAATTTTGGCAATGGTTAGTGAGAATTTTGGAATTCTCAGCTGCCTATACACATACTAGTTACAATGGGCCAAAACTTGACGGGCAATGATAAATAGAGGAAGAAAGTATACGGGTTGTAAAATACTTTTTTCTGGAGAAGAAAAATGATAGTATCTAAAGATTATGCATATGCTAACTTTGTCCTTGGAGTCGTCGCATGACAAAAGATACAAGCGTTATTCGAAATAATTTAGCGTAAAATATTTGTATGTGACTTTTAAAATTCGCCATCAAATCACGGAGCTCAACCCTAAACATAGAACGTTAGTCCATATTTCATATATGCTGTGATATCCATGGACAACTACTTTCAGTAGTAGCTACGATTGGACTCAATAAAAGGGTCGTTCCCCAAATTTATTAGATTCACAAGGTTTAAATTCATAATTTATTTAAGAGAATTCAAACATTTTATTACTTTACAAATTTCAAACTCGATAATTTATTTAAAAAATTTAAATTCTCTATTATTTAGACCGGCTCCTATCCGTAAAATTAATTTGGCCAAATTTAAGTAAGCCAAAAGTCGATGACTAATCAAGAATTTCATTAGAGGGGACAACCCTCATCAAAGGAAGCCGTACAAATCTTTCACATAAAAAGATTGATATGTTTTCTTGAAAATAAAATTTGGAAATAATTTATTTTCATTCAAAAATCAATGAAATATAAAACTTCTACGATGTCCAATATTGTCCAATCATTCACTATCATGCGAGGACCAAGTGTACAAAACTTCTGGCATCTTTTTAATTTGCATAGACATCTCTCTGGATCCTCACTATATGAGTTATACTGAAGTAATAAATCTTATCTGATTTTTATTATTGGCCATTGGGTCATACTTTAGGTATGAAATGATAAATAAAAAATAAAATCTTGCAATATAAATTCAGCAAATAGAGGTGTATTAGGTAAGGGTAAAGTGGTTTCCGCCTGGTATCAGAATGTTAATGAACCCATTAATCCAAACTCGAGCTTAATTAAACTTTCCAACGCAGCAAATAATATCCTTACAATCAATCCATATATAACATTCTATCTTTATATCCCAAAAGCATCTCGTATAACTCTGAGAACACGATCAGCTACATCCTCTCCGAAAACCATAGGGAACTTGGGGCCTAGATCCATCTCGTAGGCATTGATCTTTAGCTTATGATCCCTCCTCTCCAGTTCGCCTCTTTCCTCCTCCGCGACGCTCCTTCCGCTGAGAACATAGTCGATCCAGATCCCTATAACCTCGTCGGCAACAGGACCGATGTGATCCCGCATAATCTCCTCGACGTGCTCCGGTGAACCCTCGTCACACTTTATGGCAGCCAGTATCCCAGTCGGGGACAGCAAGCTGCGCAAGTACAGGGACGACGACGTGTAGTTGTATGGCTGGGCTTCGGGTACCTGCTCGAAGAACCCTCTCCGACAGACCTCTAGCGGGCTGTCCTCGTAGACCGACTTCAAGTACTCCGGGTGGAGGACGAGGTCTTTCCTGGAGATCAGATCAAGGGACAAGACAAAGTACGCAGGGCCGTACTGAGCAAGCTCGAACACGAGATGGGGTGCGTCGGTCGACGCCTTCAGAAACGATTGCAGGGTGGCTATTTTCATTTCAGCTCCATTTGGTAGTTGCAACCGCAGGCAGCTTGTTAACATCATATCGATCTGCAACGATTAAGATAAAATAAGCAAAGAATGAGGAATGATCACAATATTCATCGCTTTTAATAAGTAAATTTTTATTGATCTCCATACTCATACGAAACTGCGACCGCTGGCCTCATCAAAACCCCAACCCAGTAAACCCGACGGGAAAAAACTGTGTCGGGTAACACCGCGTATACACAATTTTACACCCCAATATTCATCAAAATAAATTTTACATTTTTCTAATCAACGGTATCTACGCGTGTTATATCCATTCATATAATAACCCACCCCACTGAACAGACTAATCTAATTCAAAAAGTTCTCCTAATCGAGTTTTAAACAGAACCCCAACACAATAAACCCGATGGGAAAAAAACGTGTCGGGTAACACCGCGTATACACAATTTTACACCCCAATATTCACGAAAATAAATTTTACATTTTTCTAATCACAGGTATTTACGCGTGTTATATCCATTTATATAATAACCCCGTCTATGAGACGACTAATCTAATTCGAAAAATTCTCCTAAAATCGAGTTTTAAACACCTGCAGTTTCTCATAATTACTCGAGCTCTCGTTAAAATAGAAGAACCCGAACCTCTAAACAAAAGCATCATTTAAGCATAGAGTACCGGAGACGAATCGATGCCCCGGTTAACGGAGAGGCAGCCGACGGAGGATCCGTCCTTGCTCTGGTAGAACTCGACGTCGGCGGGTACGGAGTCGGCGGAAGGGAGAAGATGCGAGGCCAGGCGGCTCTCCACGGTGGAGACGAGGCGGCTGAGGACGTCCTTGTGCGGCTGCAAGAGGTGGGGGAACTCCGCCACCAGCTGCTGAGCTCTGTCCATCTTCCTCTCCGGCGAGGCGCGTGCGCGCCACTTGGCGGGGGACGCGAGTGGCTGGTTGCGGAAGGGGGATGCGAGCGGGAAAGGGGATAGGGAGAAGCTCACCGCCATTTCCCAGAGGTGGGTGCTTCAAATAAAGAAGGGGGGAGGGTTTAGATATTTTTTTCCGCAAGGGAGGAAGAAGACAAACGACAGAGGGAGAGACCCACACGAAACGACCGGTGTTGATGACTTGGCAGCTTTCTGGGGAGTGCACTGCATGTGATTATTTGGGCCGTAGTGCCCACTGGGCCCGGGGTTGGCCCTAAATCTAGTAACGAGTTTTTTTATCGGATTGTTTGACCGGGAGGACAGGAGAAATCTCGGGCCGACTTTCGAATCATTTTTAAAACTATGATATATATTTTTTTTTATTGTTGATACCACTTGTTATCCGAATATCTAATAAGATGATTAAACTACGTATGGTGATAAAATTATCTAAACAAGTATTTAATATGAATGTGTCTTAATGACTCCTAATCGAATAGACAACCAGTTGATCAAAGTGTTTGTTGATGTACGTAAGACCTAACTCAAGTGAAAAAATGTGAAGTAAATAGAATTTTGAGATCAAAATTTAGTTAAACTTATTAAAAAGAATCTAGAAGAAAATCAAATGTTATCTTCATTGAGACATAATCCGAGTGTATATGAATTGGTTCCAAGTATCAGGTAACCCGGGAAGGCACCAATGGACGCAATCAGCATATGTTTTGGGGTCGGCTTGTTGCTCCGGCGTTAGCAATTTGCCTTGGCGGGTGGTGAAGATGGAAGTGTGTGCATCTTTTCTGTACTCGGAGAGAATGGTGATTTCCATGAAATAAACAGGTGCATCCATTGCTCCGATCACATTTTTCGCAATTTTGTAAAGCCTACGATCCGTTCCCATGTCCAATGGCAGGCTAAATCTTGGTATTGGAGTTGTCTCCATTGCACATTTTGCCACGTTCGGATTGTTCCAAAGCGAGCTACTGCAAAATTATCGTTGAATATATACTTGAGATCATGGAGACTTGTAAACAAACAAACAAACAAACAATGTGGATGGGAAGATTATAATTACTTGAAGTGATTGGGAGACATGCTATTGAAGAAGACCGTTGTACGAGTAGGATCAACGTTGGACTTAACCCATTTGGACCATGTCTTCAAAACTCTCTCGTATGCTACCGTGTGTTCCATCTCATCGTACTCGGTTGACCCTTCATCAAACGATCCTCGTCTATATATTGTATCAAACATATCAATATCAGGGAATTTTTCATATGATCACAAAAAAAATCATCTTCGTCTATAATGTGGTTTGAGCTTTTGACTTTTTTTCAAAGGCTTTTCAAAGATTGAACCCTGAATTTCTGTCAATTTGTCAACCGCTTGTACCATTAGGCTAAATCCCTTTGGTATTTGAGTTTTTGACTTTGATACAATGTGGTTTAAAACATATCAAACCACTCATGTTGACGTTTTGACGCTTTAATGACACGGGCAGTTTCTCTCCTGCTGTCTGACTACTTAGCATGCCACATCAAGCATAATCTTCAACACATCTAGAATTTTGAGCAATATTAAAAAATTAATGATGTTTTAAAAAATTCATGTTGCCAACCACATGTGCAAAGAATGATGAGTGGGTTGGCGTGATACGCTAGGTGACAGGACAGCAGGAAAAAATTTACTTGTATTACTAAAGTGTCAAAACGTCAAATATGAGTGATTAGTTCAACCGTAGTCCAAAGTACCAAGAATTTTTTTTTCATAAACTATTTATCACTTGAGCTAGACCTCTGTTTGTAAAACTTATAATTACTAGAAAAAGAGAAAAAAAATGAAAACATTACTTACAGAACTTTGATGGTGGTGTTGCCCAACCACCAAATGTAAGTGTTGAAGATGAGGTAATCCACATCTTTCCAGTTGGCTCCATGCTTTTCGATTGACTCGGCCATAATTATCCTGTCTATGTTGCTGTGCTTGGCTGGGTCGTCGGAATTTGACTCCACCAAAAATGGGGCCCAATAATATTCTATTGTAGCATTGAATTCCTAGAAACCAGCCATAAAATCATGAACTTCGATCGATTTTTGGAAACCCAAAAGCTATGTTAAGACAGATATTTTAGGGCGAGTTATCAAATTCATAATATTGTTTCATAACTCGTGATCCGGTCGGTCGGGTCGCGACCTAAAACTAATACCATATCATTTTTTCTACAAAAATCTAAAGAGAGGTTGAACCGTTCGATTCATCCATTTAGACCGGTCAATTCAATTGATATTGTTGGGATGACGAGAAATATGAAAGACTTATTTCCTATTCCTATTCCTATGCTGACTAGGTTTTGGACTCCTAATCTGACCTAAATAGGTTACTTGTACACCAAGGGTTTGTCTATATATAAAGACATGTTACCCTAAGTTTTTTGTATGGCTTTGTGACTCGGAAACTCATCAATAAAATTTTTCCTTTCTAACCATGGACGTATGCACTAGGCCGAACCACATTATCTCTTGTGTCCGTATTCTTTGCGCATTTTGTTCTCTAGTTGCTGAATTCATAACAATTGGTATCAAGAGCTAAGGTTGGAGGATGTCGGACCACGACGCAAAGTTTACATTTGTGAAGTTCGATGGCTCATCGAATTTCGGGTTATGGCAAAGGCATGTCAAGGATCTCCACGTGCAACAAGGGATGGTTATCGCGCTCTCGAAGAAGAATTTTGAGAAGATGGAGGAGCAAGAGTGGGAAGAGTTGGAGGCCAAGGCGGTAGTAAAGATTCGATTGTTCTTGGCAGATGATGAGGAGTCACCAGCTAGGTTATGGAAGATGATCCAGGTCGGAGTCAAAGAAGTTCAATGGAAGTGGTTTCAAGTGCGGAGAAGGACATATGAAAGGGACTATCCAGGACGAACTGGGGATCAAGACAACGATGAGGGATCGGCATCTACAACCATGACCACATGTTCAGACGGGTTAGATGGTGATTGACTTTCTGTCTCATCAAGTTCAATGCATCCTGGTAATCTCTTTTCGTTAGTGACCTTGGATTATAACAATGATAGTTATAAAGGTAGGCTAAAAAAGATGGATAAGGATACGATGGTAGGGATGAAGGGTGAAAGAAAATACCTACAGGTTAGTGGAGAACATTATTGTAGGTGGAGTCACATCAATGGGTATGATGAAGCGGAAAAAAGCTTAGGTCATATGAGGTTGGTTCGTATGAGGGAGTAAAGGCTTGACATAGATGGTTTGAGTGTAGTTGGGATTCGCGAAGACATGGATAGCAAGCTATGGTTGTTTCGTAGAGGCATAATTGGCAAGGAGTCATGGTTGTCTCGGAGAAACATTGTTAGCTGGGCTCCGCTAAGGTTCTCTAAAGGGACGTGCACGTCAAAGGTGTTGGGTAGGTTTGGCATTGGGCATGCGAAGCCATTGATGACACCACGGGCGAATCGGGTATCTCACTCAAGGCCGAACAGTAGAGTTCGAGGCATGTCGAGGGTTCTACTTGGTGGAACAAAAGGTTGTCCTTTGTATGCTATGGCAAGTAGCATTGGTTTGAGGCAAAAAGGTCCAACGGAAGAGCAGTTCGAGATTGCGGAGCATAGGGCTGATTGAAAAATAGAGGGTACGTCTATTGGTTGCAAGGTTGCTTCAGAAAGTGGACTCGCTAGTTGGGGTTCGATGGAGGTTGGAGAAAATAGGCCAAGCAAGCTCAGAAGCTCGAGTTTGGGGGCTGGCTCCAAGTGATTGAACAAAAGGTGAAGAGAAAGTTGAGATGGTCTTATTGATGCAGTTATCTATGGTCCGAGATGGAGTCGGTGGAGTCGGATTAGTTTTGCAAGATCTCATGGTTCTTCATGGGGCGGTGTTTTGTCAAGGTGGAGTTTGTTGAAGTTCGGGTGGAACTTCATGGTTCTTCCACGAGATGATTTATCGCCAAGGTGAAGATTGTTGGGATGGCGAGAAATAGGAAAGACTTATTTTCTATTCATATTCCTATGCTGACTAGGTTTTGGACTCATAATCTGACCTAGATAGGTTACTTATACACCAAGAGTTTGTCTCTATATAAAGACATGTTACCCTAGGTTTTTTGTATAGCTTTATGACTCGGATCTATCGATAAAATTTCTCCTTTCTTACCGTGGACGTAGGTACTAGGCCGAACCACGTTATCTCTTGTCTCCGTGTTCTTTGCGCATTTTGTTCTCTAGTTGCTGAATTCATATCAGACATTTTCATTGACTACGGAGTAAAATGAAGGAGAAAAGTACCTGAATTTTGAAGATAGAGACGGTTCCATTATCAACCACGCTATTACTTGTGGTAGGGAATCCAGAGTGAAGCAAACAAACCATGGATTCCCATTGGTTCCTATTCAACGAGTCTCCCACGAACATCAATCTCTTATTCCTCAGCTTCTTTAGAAATAGACTTGCCTTAAACCTTCGAACCCACCAAAGAAAAAAATGAAAGAAACCCCAGATATAGAATTTAATCTCATCATAAAAAAAAGCAAAATATCCAACTTGAAGTCTTACCTTTCTGGTATATTAAGTTAAAATTTTTGTAAGCAGATATATTTTATTAATATTGTAAGTAATATATATAAATTACTTAGTTGTGTTTTACCCACCTAAGGTTATTCTACTCACCCCAAAAATGACAATCTCCTCATATAGGAGTTGCAATCATAGACCTCACTAAAATATCAAACTATTCGAGAGTCAAATAGTCATCATACTTGGATTCTCTTGAATAGGTCTCGAGATCGAGTTCGAGTGACTTACTTGGGCAAAGAACAACTACTTGGCTGCCACCTCCAATTCTGATACAAGGAGTCCTTTCTCCCATTCCTCATGCAAGTCACTTGAGGTGTGAGAAACTCACAGTCATCTTCCTTGTACAAAGGCCTCGTCTCGTTGTCAAAAACCCAACTCCCATAGAAAAGATCACACTCAATAGGCGGCCATTGACCAACCTCTACTTCATCCCCTTGCACATCTCCTTTGGGCCCACTTGGTTCTAGATCGTAATCATGGTAATCATATTCTAGAGCTTGTGATGAGCTTGTATGGCCTTCTTGAGCTGGTCCTTTGATGGCTAACTGCTGGTGATGAGGTTTTGGAGTTGGATACGGAGATCCGGTTATTGACTTCACCTCCTCAATGTTGAAGCTTATGAAGACCACCAAGAACAGTATGGAGAGGAGTACAACGTATATAGAGACGTTGCTGCTCCTTTTTTGGTTCATGTTTGGATTTAGAGAGAGAGAGAGATTGAGATGGGAAATATGTGCAATTTCTTTGATGTGTTTGGAGGATAAATTTTCAAAGCCACAAAGTACAGATTAGTCAATGGACGTCATTGTCCGCGAATATGCCTTAACGAATGAAAAAATATACTAGAAATCATCGTTAAATATGGTACGACAATATCTGACTTCAAGTTGTCCGCACTTTTAAGGACCTCTTGCGATGAAAATTAAAATAAGTTAGACATATTCTATACGTTTTAAATTATAAAGTAGTTAAATGCAAATATGTGATACTATAAAATAATAAAGTAAAATTTTTTCCAATAATTTTGTACGATTGTTTACTCACATTAATGAATTCATTTACTCTTTGCTTTTAATGGGGGCTACACAGTTCGATGATTGATGGTGGATCCCTATGCTCGAAATTATACAATATATTACGCTAGGAGATCAACTACCTTTCTCTTAAAAGGGAGAATTTTTCGATGATCGGTAACCTTTTTAAATGCAAATGGAACCTCGCACTCGGGGCAGGGAAAGGATTCAGTCTTGCACGTACAATTTCCCCCTGTCCATCCTGGAACTATTTTTAGCCATTGATTAAGTAAAAAAAAAAAAAGCAGATCTGATGAATAAAAATAAAGTGGGCATTATTATCTTTTAATTCTTTCTCATGCTCTTTTAAACCTAAAAAAAACTCGCTCCCCCAACCCAAACCCGACACAACCCCCTCCTCCTCTTCCCACCTCGACCTCTACCACAACAACTTCTCTAGCAGCCTCTCCGACCTCCTCTTTCGCCGCTGCCCCAACCTCTCCTTCCTCAGCCTGTCCACCAATGCCCTCACCGGCGCAGCCTTCCCTGCCAACTTCTCCGCCCGCTCCCGCTCCCGCTCTCTGGGAGACCCTCGACCTGTCCGAAAACCAGCCCCACATGCCCATCCCCGGCTCCCTGCTTGCCTCTGCCGAAGCGCCTGTCCTTCTTGCCTCCGCCGATCCGGCCGTTCCTTCAGCGTCATCGGGATCGCCCAATCGCCAATTCCAGCGTCCCCTCTACGATCTCCTCTCCTCTGATCTGGCCACCGAATTTCAGATCTCGTCGCTGATCTTTGACTGCCTCGTGCCTCCTTTAGTGAAGCTTGGTGGATCCAAACGGCAGTGCTCGAGCCGCCAGGAGGATTATGTCCTTCTTGCCTCCGGCAATCCTCCGACGTCGTCGGGATCCCGACCTTTACCTCGTCGACGACATTGAAGATGTAGACGAGGCTGTTTGCAGGATTTCAGGGCTACGACGGTGGTGGCGTGCCGTTTGCCTCCCGCCTTAACTCCCTCAACCACCACGCCGCCCCCCTATCTCTCCTCCGACCTCACTCGCTCCGCGATCGTCGACGCGGCCAAGACCTTCACGATTTTGTTGGGGAAAGATTCTGTTTGGTTGGGGGTAGAGGTCGTCGTGGCTAAAGGTCTTGTCTTTGCCGTTTAATGGGTTTGGTGGGGTGTTACCTAGTGAAATCTGGGGGATGGAGAAGCTGGAAGTGCTTGATCTGGAGGGGAATTCACTGTCTGGCTCGTTGCCTGGAAAGGTGAAGAAGAAGAAGAAGTAAAGATGGAGAGAGAGAGAGTGGAGGTCTTTTTGTTTTGTCCTTTTTATTTTTTTTCTTCGGGATAGAAAATTCAGTGTCTTTTTTATTAAGAAAATAGTTTGTTATGTTATAATTTAATGGTTCATGTTATAATTTAATGGTTCGTGATGTTATGGTTTAATGGTTCGTCATGTTTATGATTTAAATAGTTCGTGATTTTATGATTAAATAATTCGTTATGTTATAATTTAAAGATTTGTGATGTTATGATTAAATAATTTGTGATGATTATCATTAAATTGTACGACCGGTTATATTAAACGGTATTACCGGTTATATTAAATGGTATGTCCGGTTAAATTAAATGGTACACCCAAATCTATTAAATAGTATGTATGGTTAAATTAAATGGTATGCCCGGCAATATCAAATGGTAGGCTCGATTATATCAAATGGTATTCTCAGTTATATCGAATAGTATGTCCGGTTATTTAAAATATTTATAATAGGAAAGTTAAATAATTAATTAAATTATATATCTAATTGTATGCCCGATTATATCAAATGGTATGTCCGGTTATATTAAATGGTATTTTTGGGTATATTAAATAGTATGTCCGATTATATAAAATTGTATGTTCGATTTACTGTAATAATTCTTTTATTTATTACCGATTATCTATTAAAAATGAAGTCAAAGGAAAAAGAGTTAAAGTGAACAGCAGGACCCACCCTTAATCTCTTTCCAAGAAATCCACGCGCATCCTTCTTTTAAAAAATATTTCCCTTTTTTTCTATTCTACCCTTACCAGGACCGTACTGGAAAAGTCATTCCATGACCAAATCTGGTCCCCTCGGGGCAGAGCTACGTTGAATATTGTGGGGCAATTGTCATCACTTTTTTTTTTATAACTATGTATATTTTTTAATGTATATCTTCTCTAAAATTAGAAATTGATCTTAATAAAAAATTAATCAACCTAAAAATTAAAACTAGAATAACACATTACCGACTTATCATATATTAGTCAGATCCAAGAAAGTGTGTATTCCAAATGTCAAACTAGTTATTGAGTTCGAATAGAATTTGACCATATGCAAAAGAGTTATATTTTCTTTCTGAATAGAATCATCGGTGTTATATTTTGAATTGCAGTCCCTTTCTATTCCCTTTCTTGACCATACGCAGTTTCAGGAATTAAATAGTCAGTTTACTGAGATCAACACTGAATTACTTCTTGGTGTGGTATGTTTGAATCCGGATGAATCATTTGCTATTTTTGATAAGAAAAAAAATACTTGGTCTGACTAAATTTTATCCATGTGACTTTTCGTCATTTAATATCTTGACACTAGATAGTCAGTTGGATAATTATATTGCTGACATGAGATCTAATGATAAATTTTATGATATAAAGAGGTTCGATATTTTGGCTCAGAAGTTGGTGCAAACACAGAGATGTCTCATTTATCCTACGGTATTTTGGCTCCTAAAATTAGCTTTGATATTGCCGGTTGCGACTGCAAGTGTTGAGAGAGCCTTTTCTGCCATGAATATTTTGAAGAATCGTCTTCGCAACAAGATGGGAGATCAATTGTTAGCTGATTGTTTAATTACATATATCGAGAAAAGGCGTATTTGATTGTACTGATAATGTAGCTATTATGGAGCGATTTCAACGCATGAGTAATCGTAGAGGACAGTTATTAATGTTGTAATTACAATTTACATACGTTGAACTTTTTGAAAAAAATTATATTGTCCTCACTCCCCAAATTTTCTGACTTCGCATATGAATCATATTGATTGAATATTAAACTAATTATTTAGTTCGAGTTTACTAAACCAATTGGGAAATTAACAATGTTTTTAGAAACAAATCAGAAGGTGAAATGAATTTTCCTCTGTTTTTTGGTTTGATTGATCATATCAGTTAGACCGTCTGTTGAACATGAGAACTTTTAAAAAAATATATTATTAATTATATTTAACATTAAATTTTCAAATAATTTTAATATTCTCTAATTTTATTTAAAACTTTATCATATGTGAATACTAAAATCTTAATTTAATTATTTTAATTTGATCTGACCGATCGGTCGACAAATGAAACAAGACCATCCGTTCCATTATCCAAGCAAGCAACATCTTCTTGCATAAACTCATGGCACTCTTCTTCTCTATATTGATGAGCTTCCTCAACCATAACCCACTTTCCTACAAAAAGATTGCAATCGTTTGGTGGTCCAAAAAATCCAGCAAAGTGTTAACGCAGTTGCCTAATCAAAAACATAGAAATGTCCGCCCATGGTTAGCAGTCCAAGATTAAGTCACTATAGCATTTAAAGTTGTTGACTTGTTAAATTTCTTTCATTGTGCTTCAATTAATTATCACATTTTTATTAACTTGTCACTACTATTCAGTTAATGACAGTTTTAACACCATATGGATTCCTAATATTTGATGTAATTATGTAAATGCTATGTTGGACAAATTATAACGTCTTCTTTACATACCTAATTGTTTTTATATTTAATCAAGATTTTGCGTGTTAAAGACTTTTGAAACATCTCAGTATTAGATATTTATTAGGAGAATTTGTAACTTTTTAAAAGTTTGGGTCGGTTTAAATCTGAATTATTTGGTCTAATAAATGTTAAGATAACATGTAGTATAAACTTAAAAATCTAAAATCACTAACACAATTTTTTTTTTGAATGTCACGAGATATAAAGTTTTGGGTGAGATTATGGAAATGTCAAAATCAAAATAGAATAAGATCAGAAAAAAAACGCATGAATAGTTTTCAAAGTTGAGGAAAAGTACTTGTCGCTTCAAATTATTGGACACGGAAAGGTGAACTGAATTGTTGGCTAATAGGTTACGTCCTTGGATGGGATCGTTGATTTTGGAATGTCAAGATACTTTTGTCATGAACATGTGCATTCATGATAACATCATTTTGGCACATGAGGTATTTCATTCTCTCAAAACGTCTACCAGAAAATCCAATGTTTTTATGGCCATCAAGTTGGACTTGAAGAAAGCGTATGACCTAGTTGACTGGTGTTTTTTGAGGAAGGTAATGCTGAAGCTTAGATTTCCGGGTTTGTAGGTTGAGCGTGTTATGAGTTGCTTACTTTTCACATCATATTGAGTATTATTTAATGGGCAGTCCCTGCAGTTTTTTAATGTCTCTAGAGGTATTCGACAAGGAGACCCTCTGTCTCCGTTCTTATTTTTATTTATTTCTGACTCCTTTGCGCACTTGATTAACCATGCGAGGGTGAATGGTGGTTTATAGGAGTTTGCTTTGAATAGAAACTGCCCTGTGCTTACACATATTTTGTTTGCCAACGATACTCTATTGTTTGGCAAAGCTTGCGAGGAGGAGGCTAGAATAATCAAAGCTCTCCTGGTGTCATTTTCAGGTATTTCTGGCCAGTCTATAAATTTTGAGAAGTCTAGTATTCTGTTCTCCCAATGGACTTCTGATGCTACTATTTCTGCTATTACTGGCATCCTTGGTATGCGTATTATGCCGGCTACTGACAAGTACTTAGGCTTGCCCTCCTTTTGGGGTCGTTCAAAAAAGGAGGCCTTGAATTTTGTCTTTGAAAGAATGTTGGCTAAGACTTATAGTTGGAAACAAAAGTTGTTGTCTATGGCAGGGAGGAAAGTGTTAATTAAAGCTATTTTATCTTCTATTTTCTCTTATGTTATGTAGTGGTAACTGTTTCCTGTGACTTTTTGTTCGAAGCTGAACAGCTTGATGACCAAGTTTTGGTGGTCCTGGGACGTTGATAAGCGAAAGGTTCATTGGCTTAGCTGGGATAAGCTTTCTAACTCTAAGAGTCAAGGTGGTCTTGGATTTAAGGATCTAAGAATCTTCAACTTGGCTCTTTTGGCTAAGCAGGCCTGGAGGTTATTCGAGAACCAGGATCCATTGTGCTTCAAAGTGCTGAAAGGCCTTTATTTTAACAATTCTAGCCTTTAGGCTGCTTCTAAGGGCTGTAGGCCATCGTGGATTTGGAGTAGTATTGTTGCAGGTAAGGAGGCTTTGATGGATGGCTTATTCTTCAGGATTGGAGATGGCCAGTCGACAAACATTTGGAGGGACCCGTGGGTTCCTTTCCTGCCGAATGCAAGGGTGAGGCTGCGGCCTGCGGTGCCTTCTTCAATTTTCTTGGTGTCTGACTTGATTTCGGTGTCCACTGGTAGCTGGAACCTTGATCATCTGCATCATTTTTTCACACCTGGTGAACAAAGTGCTATATCCCAGATTAGTCTTAACCTTCTCCATTCTCCTGACAAGCTATTATGGAAGTGTAGCAATGATGGTTGCTACTCGGTTAAGCGTGGATACCAGGTGTTGAAGGCAAAACTCTCTGATGCTTCCAATCATATTACTGTTGATTCACATTCGTCTCTTCTTAATCCAGGTCTTTGGAGGAGAATTTGGAAGCTGAAAATTTCACCAAAGATTCAGAATTTTATTTGGCGGTTGATGAGAAACGCCATTCCCACTGCAGCGAACCTTTGTCGGAGAAACCTTTCTATCTCTCCTTTATGTCAAATTTGTGGGACCGCAGACAAATCTGTTCTTCATGTTATGTTTGAGTGTCAACATGCTAGAGCTAGGAGTGAGTTCGGTGCGGTTTTGCGGTTTCGGTGTGAAAATTGACACCGCACCGCAACTTTTTTTTTTGTAAAACTCACACCGTGCGGTTTGCGGTTTGGTCAAAAACTGCGGTGTTCGGGGTGGCGCAGTGTCGGGGTGGTGTGGTGCGGGTTGCGGTTTGGACCGCAAATTCGAACTTGGCCCATTTAAGTAGTCCCAAATTTGAAAAATGGCTAATTTTATCAATTTTTTGGGCAAAAACTAAGCCCACGAATTCATAACAAGCCCACGAAATTTACAACAAGCCCACGCTTAAATATAGTAACAAATCAACAATAAACCTATATTAAATATAGTAACAAATTAATACTAAACCTATATTAAAACGACGTCATTTTATAGATGTGGTGCGGTGCGGTTTTGCGGGGTAAAAAAAATAAAAACTGACCCCGTACCGAAAGCATACGGTGCGGTGTGGTGCGGTTTGAAAATACCACTTTACCTTTGCAGTTTTAATTTTTTCGGTGTAGTTTGGTGCGGTTTGGTGCTGTTTACGGTTTATTTCAGTTTTAAGCTCACCCTTAGCTAGAGCTACTTGGTTGGCAAGTCCCTTCGGTTTTAAGTTGAATAATGTGGTGCATCACTCATTTTGTGACTGGTTTGAAGATCTGTTCGTGGTGATGCACTCTGCTAGGGATGTAGACTTAATATCTTTGGCTATGTTCCTGTGTTGGAGCATTTGGCTCGCTAGGAATAGGTCTTTGTTTGACTCTGTTACACCTGATCCGACTGCTACGTGAGTTTCTGCCTCTCATTCATGTTCTGATTTTTTGCAGAACCTAGGTACTTCTCTGTCGACAGTGGATCAGCATGGCCCTGTACCTGTTTCATGGAGTGCTCCAAGCTATGGAGCTGTGAAACTCAACTGTGACGCATCTTGGAAGGATGTACACCTTTGGTTCTGCAAATGCATTCGTGTGGGCTCTCTCTTTGAGGATTGGCGTGTAGTCCATCCAGTGGAGTTAGATGCTCTTTTGTTTACCGACTTTCCGACTTGATGTTGATTTATTATATGGGGATGTTTTGACCGTAAAAAAAAAGAAAGGTGAACTGATTACTTACCCAAAAAAAAAAGTGAACTGATTAATACATACTTTTAAAGTTGAAAGTTGAAACCACTAGAAATTCAAATGTTAGTTTAACTGATTAATCTATGTTGTAAAATTAAAGAATTAAAAAAGCTCTCCTAATTTTAATGAAACGACATTTTTTAATTAGTTCAAACACAAAAATTTTTATTAAACTAAATAATAATTTATCATTTGGTCTCCGCGTTTTGTGTAAGCAAATGTAAAAATGGAGGAATATAGATATTAACTTTATTATCTGTTAATATTGTGAGTTATACACGTTGGCATGAGGTGAAACAACTTTTCGCACTTTCTTGCAATTAGGTAAAAGCTGTTTCCCTTAAGCACTTTTAATTCGATTTACATTGCTCCAAAAATTTCTACCAATATGGGACGTGATCGAGAAACAAAAAATTAAAGAAGCTCGAACGAGAGGAAATAAACATTTTTATGAAAATCATGAAACAGAAAAGTAATTCACCACCTTGCGGCAAAATGAAAAAAATGAGTCAAATAAGATTTCCGTATCTACGTGTCGTCACGTGGCGATGATACGTGTGTAGATGAACTCGTTCCACGTGTCCGGCAACCCGGGAAGGCACCAATGGATGCAGTCCGCGTAGGTTGCCGGGTCAGCCTTCTGCTCGGGAGTCAGCATCTTGCCCTGACGTATGGTGTAGACCGAGGTGTGAGCATCCTTTCTGAGCTCAGATAAAGAGGTTATTTCTATGAAGTGAACCGGCACTTTCATCCAACTTGTCACGTTCTTGGCCACCACAAACAACCTACGATCGGTTCCCACGTTCAGTGGCGTTGTTAAATTGAGAATTGGCATCGTCTCCTTTGCACATTTGATTCCATCCGGGTTGTTCCAATCGTCGCTCCTGAAATTCGTACGAACGAGTAATTTTACGGTGGTCACGATACAAAATAATGATCGGATATGATCCGTAATAATTAATTACTTGATGTGAAGAGGTGACATGCTGCTGAAGAAGACGGTGGTGCGATTGGGATCAATATTTTTATCGACCCACTTTGACCACGTCCTTAGAACTTTGTTATAGGCTACTGGCCGTGGGACCTCATCGTACTCCGTAGCTCCGTCGTCGAACGAGCCACGGCTGTTGTCGCAGTAGGGAAGATCAAATCGGTTAGAATTTTGATATATAATCTAGAAGAAGTCTTATCAAATTGAAATTTACACAATTTTTACTTTGTCAGTATGCAAGGGTTCATGTGAACAACAATCATAACAATGGACTAAAAGTCTAGTATGAGAAGTACTCTGATTTTTAACGCTTATAAATTCTAAAACGATGATTATTCAGATTTTAACATTTAAAATCAAACACAACACACTCGCAACTATCGGTATAGGCTCATCGGGATTTGGTACTTACAGTACTTTCATGGCGAAAGTGTTCATCCACCAAATGTAGGTATTAAACACGAGGTAGTCGACGTTCTTCCAGTTAACACCGTGCTTATTGATGGATTTGGGCATTATAATCCGGTTCAAGATGCTGTGCATTGTGGGGTCGTCCGAATTCGACTCCACTAGAAATGGGGCCCAGTAGAATTCCACCGTGGCGTTATAGTCCTGCGTAACAATCGCAAATCACGGACACGTAAAGCAACTAATAACCCAAAAATAATTGAATGTTTGAAAATTTTGGTGACCGATGGGGAAAAAAACTCGTAAACCTCTATTCAATAACTAAGACAAAAGAGTATATTAGAAAAAACGAACACACGTTCAGGTGATTCTAAACTTAGAATCAACTTATCAGAACGCGTTGTCGAGTTCCTGGAAAAACAATATTATAAAATATTTGTTAAAAAATTTTGTCACCCAAATCTCATTCGGCTCAAATTTAAATTAGTCGGTCCACTGAAAATTATTCTTATTAAAGTCCGACAATACAGAAAAACAACATAGAGTTGTTGAACGTACCACAATGATTAAAGCAGACCCAAGAACGTACACAATCAAGTAGCAGAAAGCATGTGATCAAAAATGGAGCAAAGATCAGGTAAACTGCAATTAATTATGTGCTGCCACTATAAATAACTATACTTGCACATTTTCAAGAAGATAATTAATAAGGGAGCGTTAAAGTGGAAAGAAAAAACGCACCTCAATTCTGAACACAGAAAGAGACCCTGACTTGTTCAAGCTCTTCCTCCCATGAGGAATCACAGATTGGACCAAACAAACCATTGATTCCCATTGGTTCCTATTCAGCGAGTCTCCCACAAACATCATCCTCTTGTTCCTTAGTTTTTTCAACAATAGCCTCGCCTTAAACCTAAATTAGTAAAACGATACGATCAAAAGAAAAGAAAAATCAATCTCAAACCAACAAATTATCCCTTTATAACTCCAGATTAACACGATCCTGTTCAACTGGCAAGAGACATGACCGACAATACTCAACTATAAAAATCCGTTAATTCACGTTACTTTTAGACTAAAAGCAAGAAAGAGCAAGGGTTTAGGATTGGATAATTACTTGGGCAAAGAGCAATCTCTGGGCTGCCATTTCCAGTTCTGGTACAAGGAATCCTTCCTCCCATTTCTCATGCAGGTAACTTGAGCCGTAAGGAACTCGCACTCGTCTTCCTTATACAAAGGCCTCGTCTCGTTATCAAGAACCCAGTTCCCAGTGAAGAGATCGCACTCTTGAGGTGGCAATTCCACGTCCTCGAAGTCGTCCTCTTCGTCCTCGAGCGAGGTTCTCGTGAAAGAGACGGAAGGAATCTCCTCCTCCTCCTTGTCCTTGTCCTTGTCCTTCTTTAGGGTTTCTTGTATGGAGGGAGATGGTTCTTGGTCTTCTTGGGGCTTGGGCCAGGAGAATGGGAACTCGGCTATGGACTTGACGTCCTCGTTGTACATGAACACTCCGAAGAGAAAGATGGAGATGACGACCACGAAAACCGAGAGGTTGCTGTTCTTCCTGTGCTTGTTCATGGCTGCCATTACCGGGTTGATCACTAGCTGGTGGCTCTTTCTTCTATGCGGATGCATCAGAAGAAGAAGAAGAACAACAACACGAAGAAGAAGAAGAAGAAGAAGAAGACGAAGACGACGACAACGAAGAGAAGTAAGATATGGAAATGTAGAGAAACATTGGAGAAGTTTAGAAGAAACCACGAAATAATAAAGGGGAAGGTGGAAATTGGTTAGACTTCTGTCGTTTGTTGCTGATATATTTATTTCTTTTTTTTTTATTTCTTGAGGTAGCTTAGTTGTGTATTGTGGGATTTGGTGAGATGGGTTTTTCTTAAAAGGAGTTGGGTTCGTTTGGAGGGAGGGTGGTCTCTATCTAATTCCGATAGCGGCTTTCTCAAATTCTCTTGTTTAAGGAATTCTCTCTTGGGTGGTGTCCAGGAGAAGAGGAGTGAGTTCCAAGTTGTTGCCCCACTTGGTCTCAGTCTAAACGAATATTTGGTGGGGGAGTAAGAGATAGAGGTTTGGAAGTTGTTATTTTCTTTTGAATCGTTGGAATCTTGTGCTTCACTGGCTAATGTTTTTAGGCTCATAAAAGGGCTTTGGAGGACCACCAAACTTCCCTGTTTCATTACTTGTGAGTTTAGATATATTAATTGGAATTTAAGAGGGTAATGTGAGATTGGGGGGCTCACTCTAAATCTTAGTATACACTAGGTCGACTAATCGAAGTTCGAGTTGGGTAGTATTTTTAAATGACGAAAAATTTTTCATGTATTTACCACTCTTGTAATTTCATGAGTTAAGCTGGAATTACATTTTCGCTAATTGAATTTTTTACTCGTTGGTCTATTCTTTGCAAGATTTGGTGTGGTTTGGTGCTCTGTTTTTTTTATATTGGTGCTCTGTTTTGGCCAGTTCCTAATCCTTTTTTGATAAGACCAGTTCCTAATCCTATGTCACTATATTTTATGTCAGATTTTTAATTTAGATGGGTTGTCCTAAATTTTAAGGTATGTTGGAGAAACCTTAGATGAAGATGTCCTAAATTTTAAGGCATGTTGGAGAAACCTTAGATGAAGAAGGGTTTTATAGAAGCTAATAAGGCATTACCACACTTGAATTTTTTTTAAGGGAGCATTAGTACACTTGTTTGTTGTTAGTTAACACAAAGTATAATAATTTTTAAATTTTATACTAAAGAACAACTAAAAAGACAACATAAGCATATAACATATGTTGTTTTTAGTAAAGAATAACCTTTTTCTGTACACAAGCCCCGAAGCCTTTGCGAAAATAATGATAGGTAAATGATGCACCCATTAAAAAATTTATATTCAACTTAAAATGTTAAGATAATTGAATATATAATTTTTTATGCTTATAAATAGGTGATCAGTACTTACAAGTTGCAACTAACAATATAGTAATTTTAACAATTTTAGAATTTTCATATCTAATTTAATGAGTAATTGAAATTTTTACTTATAGTTTTAGCAATTTTAAGACACATTATTTAGGAGGCATCATTATCAAACGCATCTAACATTAATATTCTGTTGTTTGTCGGAGGTGATGTACTTGATTAAGATCTGGTATAGTCGAGGTAAGAGTTGGACTCTTTCTCCGTAAGATGAGATTGCCCCATATTTAGTGCTTACGGGCTATGGCAATCGTCCCCAAGATACAACGACTAGGCTGCTTCCGAGTTCGTAGCACAACGACTCTCGAAGCTTCAGGCGAACCTTGGATATTCAGAACTTTCTGAGAGAGGGAGAGAGAGCCTACAATTGCTAACGAATGCTTATGTAAGTTGTAGTGGGGTGAATGCAAATGAGGGCAAGAGACCCTATTTATAGGCCATGGAGTGGTAGAATTCGCAGGCACTTCCAAAGAGCATGACCAGGATGCTCATCACCTTCTGGAAGAGCCTGGAGCCTTTTATGTACCCTGGCACTTGCTCGTGTCCCTTGGCCGGTTTCTGGAACATCCTGGAGACACTGTCGCGTCCACTGCATTGGCCACTGCCTTTGTGACTCTTCGGTAATTTATGGATCCTTTCAGGTGCGCCCAGACCAGGTTGTGGCTATTCGGATGCCCAGCTCGCGACTCTTCAGCCGTCTGGAAGTCTCATGGACGTTCTAGTCCTTCATGACCCTTTTGGACCAGTTCGAAATTTGTCAAAATTTAAGGCTCCTCAGCTCCTCGCGACGATAGGCATGTACGAAGTGCCAAGTGCGCCACAAAGCGCCCATTGCGACCTACGTCCAATGCGCCATGCGCACACGCACGTGCGTGAGCGCGTGTGGGTGTGCGTGCTCATGCTCGTTCTCGTGCTCGCGCTCGCGCTACGCACCATCCTTGCAGGCAGCCTAGGTCAGCTCTTCCACCAGCTAGGAGCTTCTCCTTATAAACAGAGAAAAATCCCTTGGGATTTCCGATGTGGTAATGGTTCTCCCATCCTCAGCTTGGGCTTTTCAGCTTAGGCCTTTCAGCTTGGGCCAAATGCATTATTTATGCATTTATTCCAACAATCTCCCACATGAATGATGATTAATGCACGCTGACACTTTAAAGAAAAGTTTCGACGAAATATCATTGCATCGAGATAGGTAGCTTACGGCTTTGAATCTTCTCTAGTAAGATGTTATCGAATTTACTTGCTGCTTAGTGAATGCGATATCTTGAACTGGTCAGCTTTTTTATGTAAACCAAGACAGTAATATTTACACAATGATATCTCTAATATCCTTTGGTTCTCACGTTGTGTCTGTTTCAGCCATGGACCTTATCTTAGATTCATAAGTATTTTTCTATTTGAAGCGGCTTCACTTTACACTTATATAGGTGATCTTCCATTAGGAGTATCCTGCCATACTCCACCTTTTCCTGGTATAGGAATCATTAAAAGCGTAGACGTTTAACCTTACCATACCTCTGCAGGTTTGCACTTGGGCAGCTTCTGAGAATGGAAAAGGTTCCAAGTAATTATCTGAACCATCCATAACTTAGTTGTCTCATTGAACAAGTTTGTGGGATCTCCACTCATCATGGTTGAGTTACCACTATGAATATTTTTTAATGTGTGAGTTTTAACCTCATTCTCCTAACTGCGTTAGACATTTGATCTCTGTTGATTCTTTTTGTTAAAAGATCAGCTATGTTGTCCTTGGACTTCACATAATCAATGGTAATTATACCAGCAGAGATTATTTGCCTAACGGTGTTATGTCTCCTACGGATGTGCCGAGACTTACCGTTGTACATTGTACTTTGTGCTCTCCCGATTGCAGACATGCTATCACAATGTATCAATACAGGGGGCACAGGCTTGTTCCAATATGGAATATCCTCTAGGAAATTTCCGAGCTATTCAACTTCTTCCCCAGCTTTGTCTAGTGCTATAAACTCTGAGTCTATGATGGATCGAGCTATGCACGTTTATTTAGAGGATTTCCAGGACACATCTCCTCAACCTATGGTGAACACATAACCACCGATGGATTTGGAGTCTTTAATGTCCGATATCCAATTCGCATCACTGTATCCTTCAAATACAGCTGGATACCTAGTATAAAGTATGCCATAGTTCATGGTATATTTTAGATACTTTAGAACCCTTTTCAGAGCTAGCCAGTGGTCTGGTCCTGGATTGCTCGTGAATCTACTAAGCTTGCTAATTGAGTATGCAATATCAGAGCGTATACAATTTGTCAAGTACATCAGGCTCCCAATGATTCTTGCATACTTTAGTTGAGATACTGGGTCCCCTCTATTTTTAGCTAAGTATAGACTCAGGTCTACCGGAGTCTTAGCCAGAGGTTTGTCAAAAGCATCAAATTTCTTGAGTACATTCTCAACATAGTGAGATTGTGACAAGATAATTCCTTCAGTCGTCCTAGAGATTTTAATCCCTAGTATGACGTCAGCTAGACCTATATCTTTCATGTCAAAATTATTCTTTAGCATGTTTTTAGTTTTCACGATAAGATCATTACTACTTTTCGTGATTAGCATGGCGTCTACATACAGACATAAAATCACGGAAGCATCAGGTGTGCCTTTAATGTATACACACTTATCACACTCATTGATCTTAAAGCCATTTGACATCATTGTTCTGTCAAATTTCTCATGCCACTATTTTGGCACCTGTTTTAGCCCGTACAGTGACTTGACCAGCTTGCATACCTTATATTCTTGTCCAGGGGCAACAAACCCTTCAGGTTGTTCCATATATATCTCCTCTTCCAGTTCTCTATTTAGGAAAGCTATTTTTACATCCATCTGATGTATCTCGAGGTTATAAAGTGATGCGACAGCTATGAGCACTCTAATAGATGTGATTCTTGTGACCGGCGAATACGTGTCAAAGAAATCATATCCTTCCTTCTGTTTGAACCCTTTAGCTACCAACCGAGCTTTGTACTTGTCGATTGATCCATCAGCTTTGTATTTTCTTTTAAGGATCAACTTGTAACCTGGTGGGAGATCCACGATTTCTCACATGTGATTTTCCATGATAGACTCTATCTCATTGTTGATAGCTTCTTTCCAGAGAGGAGCATCTGGACTAGATAATGCCTCTTGGATTGTCCCAAGTTCATTTTCTAACATATAATTTAGAAAATCTGGACCAAACGACTTGGCTACTTTGGTCCTCTTACTCCGTCTAGGTTCCTCAGCACCTTGATCAGAGCCTTGTGTAGCTTCATAACTTCTTTTGTTTCAGCTTACTTTTTTTCGTTTCCTTTTTAGGAAAGATATTCTTAAAGAATGTTGCATTCCTTGAATCCATAACCATTTCCTCGTTGATTTTAGGGTTTTCAGATTTGTGCACTAGAAATCGGTAGGCGCTACTGTTGTAAACATATCCAATAAAAATGCAGTCAACGGTCTTAGGTCCTATTCTCATCTTTTTAGGCGGAGGTATTTCAACCTTAGTTAGGCACCCCCACACTTTAAGGTAACCATAGGAAAGCTTTCTCCCTTTCCATAATTCATATGGAGTTTTGTCCCTTTTCTTGTGTGACAATTTATTTAGAATGTGATTAGCTGAGAGCACAGCTTTCTCTCACAAGTTCTAGGATAATCTTGAGCTAATCAACATAGCGTTCATCATCTCTTTAAGAGTTTGATTCTTGCGTTCAGCTATGCCATTTGATTGAGGTGAGTATGGAGCTGTTGTTTGATGAATAATGCCATTTTGTTGACAGAATTTCTCAAATGGAGCTACATATTCTCCCCCTCTATCACTTCGAATCATTTTGATTTTAATGCTAAGTTAATTTTCAACCTCATTCTTATAACTCTTAAAAGCTTCTAGAACTTCGTCTTTTCCTTTCAAGAGATGTACATAGTAGTACCTTGTGCAATCATCAATAAACGTGATGAAATACTTTTTTTCACCTCTAGTTTGCACGTATTTCATATCACATATGTCGGTATGAATTAACTCTAAAGGTGTAGTACTTCTTTCCACTGAATGAAAAAGTGCTTTGGTCATTTTTGCCTCTACACATACTTCACATTTATTGTTTGGGTCAAACTCTATTTTAGGCAATAAATTTAAACTTACTAACTTTCTTAGTGAGCTCAAATTTCCGTGTCCTAATCTATCATGCCATAAATTAGAATACTCAGCCAAGTAAGAAGAATTGATAACTTTATTAGGCCCTTCAAAGACGCATTTCACAGTTATTACATTCATTTTAAAGAGCCCCCTCTTGAGGTAACTCTTTCTTACAAAGGCACCAACCTTGGTCAGAACAAACCTATCAGCCTCAAATACTAGCTTCATCCCAGCTTTGCTTAACAGTGAACCGGATACTAAATTCTTACAAATGTCTGGGACATGCAGCACATCCTTGAGGGTCAGCTCTTTTCCGGAGGTCAGCTTCAGCACCACCTGGCCTAGTCTGACTACGAGAGAAGTTGTGGAGTTTTCCATAAACAACTTCCATCCGTTGATCGGGATATAGGTCGAGAACATCTCCTTGTCTGAGCAGATGTGTCAGATCGCCCTTGTGTCAACGAACCACTCTCTTGGGTTATCCACCAGATTGGCTTCAAACACCACGGTGGATAAGTCTAGTTCATACAGGTCTTCGGCCAGATTTGCCTTCTCTCGATCGTCCCTCTTTGGCAGGCGATAATCCTTTGCCATATGACCGGGCTTGTCGCAGCTGTAGCAATTGTCCTTGATCTTCTTAACTTTCTTTTGCTTTGGCTCTTGCTTCTCCTGCTTATTTCTGGGCTTCTTCCTCTTCTTGCCGGTGCCACCTTCGGCGAGGTGTACCTTAGCCTGGAGTTGGTCCTGCTGGTCTTGACTTTGGACTTTCGACTGTCTTCCTCGATCCTCTGTCTCACGATCAAGTCTTCCAGCCCCATGTCCTTCCTCTTATGTTTGAGGTAGTTCTTGAAGTCCTTCCATAGAGAGAGTAGCTTCTCGATTAGAGCAGCCACCTGGAAAGATTCGCTGAGTTACATGCCTTAGGCATGAATCTCGTGTAGAATCAGCTGCAGCTCTTGGACTTGGTCTATGACCTTCTTGGAGTCCACCATCTGGAAGTCGAGGAACCTTCCGATGATGAATTTCTTCATCCCGGCATCCTCTGTTTTGTACTTCTTCTCCAGGGAGTCCCACAATTCTTTCGCAGTCTTAGTACCTGCATAAACATTGTAAAAGGCATCGTCTAAGCCATTTAGGACATAGTTACGACATAGGAGTCACTGTGACTCCATGCATAAGACGATTATTGTTTGTTGGACTCTTTCTCCGTAAGACGAGATTGTCCCGTATTTAGTGCTTACGAGCTGCGGCAATCATCCCCAAGATACAACAATGCGCACGTGCAAAGTACCAAGTGCGCCACAAAGCGCCCATTGTGACCTGCGTCCAATGCGTCATGCGCACACGCGTGTACGCGTGCTCGTGCTACGCACCATCCTCGCAGGCAGCCTCAGTCAGCTCTTCAGGTGGGACATTTAATGTTACACCAGCTTGGAGCTTCTCCTTATAAATAGAAAAAAATCCCTTGCGATTTTTGATATGGTAATGGTTCTCCCATCCTCAGCTTGGGTCTTTCAGCTTGGGCCAAATGCATTAATTATGCATTTATTCTAACATATTCTATATTATCTCTTATCATTAATCTATATTTTTCTCTTAACTTAATCACGCTTTTTTTCCACCAAAAAAAGTATGATACAAGATTAGAGGTTTGATTGATATGACAGATGAGTTGATTAAATAAAGAATATAATGCTTACCTATCAAAAAAAATAAACAGTATAATGCTTGGGTGCCCCTATACTTGCAGGACCCAAAAAAACCCTGGTAATTTTCTTTTAAATTAAGGATGGAAAAGGAAAGTATAGCAGCTCTAATTAGCTTCAAAGTAAAGAAGATCGGGCGACTAATTAATTAAAATTAGAAGGCGTCAGTAGTACGAAAGCTCACCTGATATTTAATCTATATGTCAATGTCGAAAGTGGGTGCAAGTACATACTCTTGTCAATAACACATCCGCTGTTTAATTTAAGCAACAATTAATTATTGCTCAACAACTATAACGAGCTGATGCATTAGTAATTAAGGAATTTTTTTTAGTAAAGGTGGATGTTGTATTACTCCAAAAAAGAGATCACACTATGCAAGATAAGGTACAACCCAGACTATGACCGATTCACCTCGAACTAACTGCTTATAATTAAATGCCTAAGATCAATCACCTAAACTCGATGAACGAAGATCAATCACCTATAATTTACACCATGGTAAGATCATAGTCTAATAACCGCCCCCTTAATAGCTTTAAGGAGGTCTGACAAATCTTCTTTCCAGAGAGAAGTCAAATCAGCAAAGAAACTCATGCACCATGGAAGAAACTTTCCATGTATCTCCATCAAAATTTGGATCATTTTGCATAAAGAGAATCGTCATACATTCCATAAAATTCTTCTTGATCGGGCTTTGCTTAGTGTAGACTTTTCTCAGATAATATATCTAGTGATTATACCGAAGTAGCAAAATCGATGACCGGATATTTTTAACCTCCGATATTCAGAAACTATTAATATCAGATACTATTTATGAATGACTCTTTCAATAATATTTTTTTCATTTGTAAAAAATAAACTAGAACATTTAAAAAAAATACAAGTCTCTTACCAATTTACACAATACTTTATGTTTGAGAAAAGTAGAGGACAAGGAACGTCTTGCTCTGTGTTTGGGCAAGGACAGCAACGGCATCATAATATTGTTGTGATACCCTTGTACTTCCACTCCCACTGGTGGTACATTTGCTTTTCTCAGAAGTTAAGGAACCTACACAAGTTTCCTGACATGCAGATCATAAAGGTTTGGCAGCGAATCTCTATCTATTTCTCACGAAATTCTACAGTGTAGTTAAAACAAGTGTTTACATCAACACCTTCCACACCTTTTTCCTACGAATTTTGGTGTAGTAAGATTTTGACAAAACCGGCAATTGTAGCCTTTATTTTCTCCATGGCATATGATACTACACAGGGGCGGAGCCAGAAAATTTGGAGAGTGGGGGCAATATAATTTTTTGGGCCCGACTAACATATGATAAGTCCGTAATGGACCATTCTGGTTTCAATTTTTAGATTGATTAATTTTTTAGTGGGATCAATTTCTAATTTTAGTGAGGACATACATTAAAAAATATACTTAGTTATCAAACATAAAAAAATTTAAGTGGGGACAATTGCCCCCACTCCCCTTAACCTCTTTCCGCCCCTGATACTACACTAAGTACAATATATATTCCATAGTATTTATTAATACATATACTTTTAAAAAAAGTATTTTTATCAATGAGTTGATTTGAGTAGTAAAGAGTTTCGAATTTCTTAAAAAAATCTAATTTTAAATAATTTAAATAAATCATAAGGGCTTTTAAAAAAGTTGTCCTTATTTTAAATCGCTATAATTTATGTTGATTTAAGTGGTAAATTATTTTTTTTATCAATTGATTTACACAATTGACCAATTCGAAAAATCCATGCAAACATCGGGCGAACAGGGGTCCAATTCGGTTCTCGCAAGATGGAGCCTGCAGCACCATGCTGCAGGTCTGATGCGCACTCTGACGCGCGTGTGTCAGAATTTTTTTCAAAAAAAAAATCAAAACTTCGACGGATAATAATTTTTGACTCGTTTAGAGTTTTTGCTATTATAATATATTTTCGGAAATAGAATTTAACGATCTACACTTTTGCCGTTGAGATTTTTGTACCGTTGAAATTTTTGTGCCGTTGAGACTTTTGTACCGTCGGGATATTTTTACCGTTAAAACATTTGTACCTTTGGAGGGCCTGTTGTCAGGACCCACTAGCACTGAATCCGGCCCGGGGCGAACTAACCCAATAGGAATGTTCACCATTGACCAAAACACGCTAACATTAAAAAAAAATTCCTAAAATAGTAAACACCTCACCTGATCACCTGCTCCTTCAAATCCAGCCCCTGGTTTTTTAACTTTTTGTTCTTCCTTTTATGAAATTAATTAATTACAAAACGCATCAGAAATTGAAATCGGACGTCGTACGAGCCCGCGAAACAAAATGTTCACAAAGCTGTTCCAGAAGAACTCGCCGCGATCGCAACCTCCGCCGGAACCGGAACCGGAGGCGTCGCCTTCCCCGGCGGGCGCTCACGTGACGAAGGAGGACATCGAGCCACGTGTCACTGTCCACTACGGCATCCCTTCAACCGCTTCTATCCTTGCTTTCGATCCAGTCCAGAGCCTCTTAGCCGTTGGGACACTGTGAGTCTCTCGATTTATATCAGGTAATTAGAAGTGCTTCAGTTTTGATCGAGCGTAGATTATTTAAGCGGTTACGTTTTCTGTTTTACACAGAAAGTTGAATTAGTGAGCAAGTAGGCTTCGTTAGGGGAAAATGCACGTGATGGTTGGAAGGACAGAATCCGAATTCCCTCTTTGTTCGCCCATGCCGCTAGGCACAATGCCTGTTGACGTCACGCCCTTTTATGCAATAATATTAATATGATGTTGCTGTTGTCAGGTTTGGGACTCAGAACAAAGACAAATAGCTTCTGCTATTCTATGGGAGTCAGATTTAACCGCATTTGCTGTTATGTTATTATCGGCTCCTGTTACATGTAAATATTTCATTCTTGTTCCAATCATATATATTGATTATAGTCAAATCCGAGTGCAACCCTGACTACAAAGGTTCTAATCTTTCTGTCGTCGCCTCGGGTATGTTGGGGATGAGTACGGAATCGTATCTGTCTTGAAGTATTGTGCTGATCAAGTAAAGCTTATAATAGCGCCTTACTATGTTCCAACAGATTCAGTAGCTGGTACTTGTTTGGTCTCAAGCAATTGACTTACTTAAGATGACCGGGAATGCTCTTCTAAGAAGCTCTTTCGCTGAACAATTTCTTTTTTATCTTGACTTGTAGGTTTCTTTTACGGGGAATTGATGGATTTGTATAATGGCATTAAGCATTAACAATGTGCCTTGGGGTATATGATTAATCCATAGAAGTTTCTAGCAGATTAATCATATAAAGTCATTGGATTTGTAGATCCTGTTCTTTTGTTATTCATGCAATCTCTCTGCGAGCGGCTCTTTCATGAGCTATTTTTATCAGAAAGCTTCCATTCTGGAAAAAACTGCTTCTGTTTCATACTATGTCCATTGATGCACCATTTACAGTCTGTTTGGAAAGGCTTAAAAATGAGAAATGGAATTCTTTTCTGGAGTTTAAAAAAATTTGGTCTGTTTGGAACCAAATATTTTCGGAAAGAAATTCCTATTTTGTTTTAAAAATCAGATTTAGAATTTCTTTCAAATTAGGTCGGATTTGTAGGGGACTAAACCGAATTTAGTAGTAAAATATCTATTATACCCTTACTTATACACTCACTCTTATACTTGCAGCAACTTTAGAGCCCTAGAACAGAACCCCCCTCCGCCTCCTCTTCCTTCCCTTCCAAACAGGCTGGAGCTCATCTCCTCTCGCTTCCTCGAGCTAGAGCTCATCTCCCTTCCTTGAGCTCATCTCGGCATGGAGTCCTAGAGCTCTCCTCTCCCGTCCTCGGCCTCCTCTTTCGTCTGGTAATCTCTCTATCTCTCAAACTTGCACAATTTGAGTTTTTTTGGGGTTAAGAATCTGGGTTTTTTTGGTTTAACGATATGGGTTTCTTAGTTTAGCAATCTAAGTTTTTGATCTGGGTTTTTCTTGTTTAATGATATAGGTTTCTTTGTTTGTCGATGTGGGTTATTTTAATGGGAGCTACCGTAGCTGATTTTCACTGTCTTGGACTTATATGGTTAAGCAATTGACGTACTCAGTTCTAGAGGATCACAGGAGAAGGTACTTCTTTTGATCCTTTTTTCTGTGGGTTTTTAGTTATAGTTATATGTTTGTTTTTTCTGCTTTATAATACGTTTCTATCATTCTTATGGTCTGGTTGGCCTGTAGTTTTCAATATTTAAGGGCCAATTGACAAGGACTACAATTTGTAAAAGTAAAAGGACATTGTTTATTCATAACCCTTGAGGGGGAATGGTTCTTTTGGTGCTTGACATTATCTAGTGGATTTTCTTAAAGATGAACTTAGTAGTTGGTGGCCAAGTTGCTGTTTCTTCTTTTGTTCATGACTTCATTCTGATCTCTATACATGCCATAGTTTAGTTGACCAACCTTCTGATATCTGATTTGTTTTGCTTGAATAAAGGAGAAGGGAATGGTCCAATCGAAGGATTAAATATATAATAGAAAAGTGAGCTTAAACTAGAAGTTGAATGATTTTTTACATTACTTCTTATTAGCAATTGCAGATGAAGATGACGGTGGTAGATGTATACTGTCCACCTCTGCAAGTCTAGTGCATCTGGGTAGCTATATCTTGTGGCCAGATATGCTCAACGTTACTCACTTGTTTGATCTGATGTCTGCTGCTTCAAGTTTATTGTTGTCTGCTCTCAACACTAGAGGGTCGTATTGATCGGCATTGTGTGTACGCCTCTTGGAAGCATATTATGGCGATGGGTAGGCTTCACAAGACAATACTCGTACCATAAATATGCTACCAATTTTAACTAAAATATTTACCATAAATATACCCTCAAGAATTTCTGGGTTTTGGACCATAATCTTTATTGTACATTTGGATCTTTATTGTACTTTTGGATTTTTTATGGAGTTGAGAAGAAAATTTTTCTATCTCACTTAGGAGGGTGTTTAGGTAATATTTCAAATCAATTCCCAAAATTTAACTTAAGATTCCAAACAGGAAAATAGGAAAGTGATTCCTTTTCATTACTATTAGGAATTGGAAATGAAATTCTTTTCCTGTCGGAATTGGTTCCAAACGGGCGCTTGTATTTCTACTCTTATGCCTGGAAGAATGTGTCCTTGCATCTTTGATGTGCATCATATACTTTTGTTTAATTTTGCAGAAGCATTCGGAACTTCCTCAACTGATCTGCAGTCAGTTGTTGGACTTCTTCCTCAGCCTTCGTATCAAGGAAACAGGCATGAAGCGTTTGCTCTAACTGATTTCCGATTTCCTTAAAAACCTTTTATTTTTTTGGTGTAATCGTTGCAGTTCTTTGCATCCAGACCTCTAGACCAGGCTACTCGGTTCTTTTCGTATGGTATTATCTTACGCGCTTTTCAGAGAATACTTGGCCCAAGATGTAGGCTATGCTACATGACTAAGACTGATTCATGTTTCTCTCGAACATTTTGCATACTGAGTATATATTTGTGTGCTAACTGATACAGAAGAGACCATGCATCTGTATGCCAGCACACTAATGATCTAAGTTCTCAAATATCTGTTACTTCATGACTTCAGTGACTACCCGAAGACCACACTGTCTGTAGGCTAACTTGATCGGTCTTCTGGAATTGAAAGCCTGGAGTGCGTTGGCCGTTTAGATCTGACTCTTAATGGTTCATTCGCTGATATGGTTTTGCTAACGAGTGAGGGCACATCAGAAGCTAGTGGCACCATTGTATTGACGAATCCGGGGCAGCTGCATTTTTATGATGATCATTGCTTGGCTTCCGTTATGTCTCAGAAGGAGAAGAAGAATCAGGTTTCTTCAGTGCAGTATCCTACAGTCATACCAACAACAGCGCCATATCTAACCGCAGCAAAGCTTGGCATTGTTTATAACAATGGGGAGCTTTCGAGGGCTCGGTATGAGGTACGCTTTTGTTACGTATCTATAGAATTTATGTTAGATATATGTGCAGGACGACTGCTCTATCTCATCTTCATACTTCGAGCATTTTTGGTTTCATGGGTATGGCTATTCAGTGACAAGTTCCGCCAACTTCTTGTCAGAAATTCTATGGTTCATGAATCTCGGCCACGCTCGCTGAAGTCTCTCAATGCACTTGTACTCTCCCTAAAATCATAAAATGGGCCATAGAAATTCTAATGCACTTGGTACTCTTTGAAGTCTCTCAATGAGGTCCCCTCTGTCTTCCACGTCCATTTTATGATTTTAGGGAGACAGCAAGCCTATTAGAAGCATAAATCTTCAGAAAACCTGTTATTGGACTGCAACTTTCCAGAAGGATAAGGAGCAGGGAATCATCGTACTCTATGAAACCGGTGTCATTGAAATAAGGTAATGTGCGTAAATGGTGGAACATCTGATAAATCTGATCTCGTTTATCTGCTAACTATCAGCGGAAGCAAGCCAGGTCTTACTCAGTGTAAGTAAAGTAAACCGCCTGCCGCCTTCTCGCTGAGCTTATACATACTCGCTACAGCTTAATTATGTTTGCCATTAATTGTGTTTATACATCGAATGTAATTGCACCTTGTTAAACTAATCCATCCGTATACCATCAAACATTTATATCAATAGGCAAAAGAGTTGTTCTAGCTTGACTAAGAAATCTCGAGTTCGAGTCAAATTTGGATTAATTGGCTCTATCCGGATATTGGACAATTTGGGGCCCGATTGGGCGCGCGTCCGCCACGTGTTTTTTTTAAGAAGGGTGCGCGTTACCGTTGGGTGCGCGTCTGGATTAAGCGTGTTTGTTGTGGGATTCAAACTCACGTTCGAAGGGAAGAAGAGTGAGAATGTCACCACTGGACCCAATACGTTTCTTTATTAGAAGGGCGTGTGGACCGCCTTATTAATATTAGTGTTGGTGGTGGAAGTGTTACAAGAAGGCTAAGATTTCCCGAGATGGATCCAGAATGGACGTCCCAAGGTCGGCCTAACGAAAAGAGAGAGAAAAGCACTACGAGCTACGGAAGAATGATAAAGAGTAAATGATTGTTGTTATTATGTTGTCGATATCCCCTTGCTCGCGTGTCCGTGCCTTTCTTATATAGAGACGTCGTCGACTTAGCCCTGTCTCGTGTTGAGAAACCCAAACCGTATTAACCATATAGATAACACCGACCTAGCCTCATCTCATGATGAGAAATCCAAACCGCCTTAGTATTATCGACACCCAAATTGCCTTAGTCATATCGATGACGCCGACCTAGCCTCGTCTCATGATGAGAAACCCAAACCGCCTTAGTTGTATCGATACCCAAATTGCCTTAGTCATATCGATGATGCCGACCAAACCTTGTCTCATGATGAGAAATCCAAACTGCCTTTGTCATATCGATAACGCCGACCTAGCCTCGTCTCATGATGAGAAACCCAAACCGCCTTAGTCGTATCAATACCCAAACTGCCTTAGTCATATTGATGATGCTGAGCGCTCGACCCAATATCGCTGGCGAAAAGCACAACGACATCGGTCCAGCCCGAAGAAGCACCTCATCAGGCCCGGCTCAACAAGGGCTTGTCGTCATTCTGGTCCCAAGAGGACCTACTTATTGGTCCGACCCAATAAAGGTTTGTTATCGGTCCGACTCCAAACCCCATTGGTCCAACCTTAATGGATTTTTACCGTCGATCCGGCTTGAAACAAAGACCTTGTAAGTCCGGCCCGAATGGGCACTCTAGTCGGTCCGACCGAATAAGGGTTTATTGTTGGTTCGGCCTCCTTCAAAACAACACATCGATCCGCTCCGCGATAGGTTCGACGCTGGTCCGGCTTGCGAAGATGAACACAAGAAGTCCGTGAACCGGCCCAAAAGTCATTGGTCCGGCCTATAGCAGGCCGTCGGTCTTGTAATGGGCCACTGGTCTGCTAATGGGCCCATCGATCCGACTTGGCTAAAGGCGTATCACCGATCCACCTCCAAAACCCATGGTTGTTGGTCCGACTCCGAGGACTGACGTTGTCGGTCTGACATGTCGGGAAGGGACCATCGGCCCAACCCATAACACCAACAATGTCGGACCGGGCTTGTAGCACTAGTCTCGGTCGGTCCGGTCCTAATAAGCGGGTATGGTCCGATCTCAAAAAGTCGTATCTTAATCCCAATATATTTTCAACCTCTAACAATATCCCGAGGTGAGCACGGTGGGCGGACATGTTAGGCGAGCTGACTAGGCGAGCACGGTACCAAGGCCGACACGAAACCAAAGAGAGCACAAAACCAAGGCCACCCCTTCAAGACCAAGCCTGTCATGAAACCAATGCGAATACGAGACCGAGGCCATCACGAAACCAATACGAACACGGACCAAAGCCGACACGGGACCAAGACCAATGCGAGCACGAAGCGAGAGTAGGCGAGCGAGCAAATGGGTGAGCGAGCGGTCAAGCTCACTCCCAATCACTCCAGGTGAGCAGACCGCTCCTAACCACACCAAGGCTAGCAGCTCGCTCCACCAGGTGAGCTGGCATTCGAATAGAATTTTGACCTTTTGCCGCTTCGAATTTGGAAAAGTCATAAACTAAAAAGTTTTAGACCTTTGTCTTGATTTTTCATGGCCAAAAGAATCAGCTCAATCCGTTGCCCGAGTCAAAAGATATGACTAATCTATCAAAATTCGATAGAGCCAAGCCCGTCACCAGCGAGCCCAATCGAGTACCAAGACAAGCTCGACCAACCGGATACCAAGACGAGCTTTGCCAACCGGGTACCAAGACGAGTTCGGCCAACCGGGTACTAAGGCCAACTCGGCCAACTGGGTACCAGCAAGCTCGACCAACCGAGTACCAAGGCGAGCTCAAACCCGTCACAGCCTAAGCGAACTCAAAGCCGAAATGAACCGGCTCAACTCAAATCCATGGTTATTTTTGAGTTCCAACAATTAGTTAGCAGAAACCCAATCCAACCCGTGGACAATTGCTTAGATGCCCACGTTTTTATTCTCGTCCTCGATATATTCCTAGTGGATTCCTAATCATTTTGTACTTATAACACTCTTTACGTCTCGTAAATTGTCTCTCTTCTTCTTTGTCCACAAGCATAGAAAAAACATCCAATTACGAAAAGAAAAGAAACGCGTATAAGTTTCAAGAAAAGGAAAAGGAATTGAAGCACGATCCGAGTATGTCTCTTTAAATAAGCTAATTACTGGTCACTGGTCTTTTTTTTTCCTCTGCGTGACTTCTTTCTTGGTTCACTACGTCTCTCGAAATAGCGTGAAAAAAATTCCATTTAATCACTGTTTTTCCAAACGTACCGGAGCGGCGGAGCCAATGTTTGATTTACAAAATATTATCTTATCCTACTTCAGAGATTCTTTAATTTCCAATTTTTGATTTTCTTAAGAATTAATTTATATAATATTGTAAATATAACACAAAAAATCATAGAAATTTCAAATTTCAAATATAAACCAAACATAAATTTAACCTGAATCCATACATAGACATTATATCATGTACATCATGTAGATCAAGGGGAGGCCTCGGGCGAGGTGGCCATTTCACAAGGAGCGGAGGGTTTCCAATGAGCTGGCTTCTTTGGAATCCAAAATGCCCCCACAAGGAAGAGAATCATTAAGAAAGTTGTTTGCTCTAATAAAGTTGACTTCATGGCTTTACCGGAAACTAAAATTGAAAATCCAATGATTCGTATTGTTAGGCAGATGTGGAGGCGGGAGCCTTTGTGCTGGGATGCTTTTCTGGCAATTGGGCGTTCTGGAGGTTTGATCGCTGTATGGAGGGAGAATTTCTTTAAGTGTGAGTCTGTGGCTAAGGGTGATCGCTGGTTGGTTTTGGAAGGAACCTTGTTGGATTTAGATACTAAATGTTGTTTGCTCCTTGTTTATGCCCCAAATGATGTCACGGATCATCGAGTGGTTTGGGAGGAAATTGTGGCTTTTAGGCTGGCCATGGGTGACTTCCATGCAGTCTTGGTTAGAAGTGAGCGGCGGGGAAGATCTGATTCTGGTCGTTTGTAGATGATTTGGGTATGTTAGATCTTCCTCTCTCGGGGCGCAGATATACTTGGAGGAGTACTGAGACCGCAAGTCGTATTGATCGTTTCTTAGTGTCCCCAAATTGGCTTGGTCTGTTTCCTAATTGTACTCAGATCAGACTTCGTCAGCCATGTTCGGATCACAATCCGGTCCTGTTATCCACGTGTGATGTTAACTGGGATCCTAAACCCTTTCGTTTTCTCTCGGCGTGGTCATCTTCGCCTGGTTTCATCCAAAAAGTTTCAAGATGGTGGGAGGATTTTAATAGAGATACCTTTGGTCCCAATAAGATTATTTTTAAGCTCATGATGCTCAAAAGAAAGTTGAAAGAGAAGAACTTTGACACATTTGGTGACCTTATGGATCGTGTTGAGTCTATCGAGAGGGAACTGGATGGGCTTGATTCCATTGACGATTTAGACTCTCTCACGAAGGACCTGATTGCTAGGAGGCGGGATGTTTCTCACTCTCTTTGGAATGATCATAAGCTCCTTGATTCTATGTGGCGACAACGCTCTCGCTTGAAATGGGGGGTTGATGGGGATCGTAATACCAAATACTTCCACTTGGTAACCAAAATGAGAAGCTGTTCCAACCGAATTGGGGGTAGTGCCTCCGCCATTGGGTTTCTCTCTTCTCCTGTAGAAGTGAAGAACGCTGCTACCAGCTATTTTAAGGAGATTTTCTTTGAATCTTGTAGGAATCGGCCCACTTTGGATCATAGCCTTTTCCGAAAAATTGATTTGGCATCTAGGACTTGGCTTGATCGATTTCCCTCCCATGACGAGATTAAAGATGATGTTTGGTCCCTTGACACGGATAAGGCTCCGGGGCCTGATGGGTGTACATTTTATTTCTACAGGAAGTGTTGGGAGGATGTGGGGAGTGATGTTTGTGATTTTGTTAACCACTTCTTTCAGACCGGGTTCCTTTTACCGCAAGTTCAATCTTCATTCATAGCTCTCATTCCTAAGAAGCTGAGTGCCTCGGGTTTCCAAGATTATCGGCCGATCTCTCTAATTGGCAGCCTCCAAAAGATTATCTCTAAGATATTGGCTTCCCGTCTATGTCAAGTGATGGGAAGTATCATTGGCGAGGAGCAGGCTGCCTTCATCAAAGGAAGGCAAATTCTTAATGGAGTCTTAATTTGTGATGAGACGGTTAACCATATGAAGAAGTTGCGCCTAAAAGGGTTTATGATGAAGCTTGATTTTAGAAAGGCATTTGACAGTGTATCTTGGGACTATCTTGAAGATTTATTGGTTGCCATGGACTTCGGTCCCCTGTTACGTAAATGGTTATCTGGCTGCTTTCGAAACGTGTCGGCATCTGTTCTCATAAATGGTTCGACGACTAATCTGTTTTGCTTAGAGAAAGGTCTCCGTCAAGGTGATCCTCTTTCACCGTTCCTATGCCTTGTTGCAACGGAGGGCTTAGCTGTCATGTTAAGAAGAGCTAAAAACTTAGGCCTTGTTGGCGGCTGGCCGATTCCAGGTTCCTCCCGCAACTTATATTTTCTTCAATATGCGGATGATACGTTATTATTTGCGAAGGATACTATCGATGAGCTCAGGAACCTAAGGCGTATTCTAATGTCATTCTCCATTGTCTCTGGGCTATCTCTCAATTTCGGCAAATGTTCAGCCATTGGTGTTAACTTGGATAGTGGTTGGTTGATTGCGATTGTGGATGAATGGGGCTATAAAGAGACTTCTTTGCCATTCACTTATCTTGGACTCCCCATCGGTGCTTTAATGAAGCGTAAATTTCATTGGGAGGCAGTTATCAAAACTTTTGATAAGAGACTCGCTTCTTGGAGGGACTCTCTTTTATCGTTAGGCGGTAGGATGACTGTTATCCGATCTGTCCTTTCAAGCATTCCTTTATACTTTATGTCCATTTTTAGAATTTCGTCTGGGGTTCTTAAAATGCTCGAATCTAGGATGCAAAAGTTTCTTTAGGCAGAAGACCCGAACAAGAGAAGCCTCTCTTTTGTACCCCGGAGTTTTGTCTACCTACCTAAGGATAACGGTGGAGCCGGTTTGCCTCGGCTGGACCTCCAAAACGAAGCACTTCTTCTTAAATGGATGTGGCGATACCTAAATGAGCCGCATGCTTTGTGGGCCACTGTGGTGCGTGAGGTGCACTCCGTGCGTGGATCTCGGTCTCATATTAGCCAATTTCCTCTCTCAAGAATTCTTGGGAATCTTAGTCGTGGTGGCATTTGGAAGCTTGCGTCGTCTAATATCCATTCGGCCATTACTTTTAGGAAGAATGTGCATATTGTTGTAAGAGATGGCTCCTGCACTAAATTCTGGCTCGATCCCTGGGCCACTTCTCAGCCTCTTTGTTTCCTCTTCCCAAGACTCTTTTCGTTCAGCGATAATAAGAATGGCTTCTCTGTTCACAATTTATATGAACAACTGTTCTTTGGTTTCTCAATCTCTTCCCCCCCCCCTGCGTGGTCACCTTGCCAAGCTCATCCCTCCAAAGGTGAGTTACTTCATGTGGGCGGCCTTGCAGGGGAGAGTTAAAACTCGGGACAACCTGCTCCGCATTGGCTTCATTCATCATCAACATTCATTATGTGCCTTGTGCCATCAGGAAACTGAGTCCTCCAACCATCTGTTTCTTCACTGTCTCTTCACCTCAAAAGTTTTGTACTTCTTGCTGAATTTTCTTGGTGTTCGTTGGTGTGCTGGGGCCTCCACAGCTGTGTTGCTTGATGACTGGTTGGGCCTAGCTCACGGAGCTTTTGTTCATAAATTGGTATATTTTATTGGCCTCCTACATCTGAAATGTTTGGCGGATCCGCAACAAGTTAATCTTTGAGAATTGTATCCCCAATTTTGACAATCTTATTATCTCTATCTTGAGGAACTTCTCTGAATGGAGTCTTTGGTTTGGCCTTGCTGCTGATGCCTAGTTTCAGGACGTGTTCTTGATGCTTGAATCCTTACAGAACCGTAAATAAGTGGGGGACGCTTGTAGTTTTTGGTCTTGCTGCGTCTCTGCTCAACCCGACTGCTGGATGCTTCTCCACAGGTACTAGTTAGGCTACCTTTAAACTTTCTGAGTGTGATTTCTGCATTTACTAGAGGTCCTTCACCCCTGGGAGCTGGCGTTTTCTTTTTTCCATGGAGGCTCTTCACTTCTGGATGCTAGCGCCTTTCTACTTTGGTCTCTTGTTTCTTGTTATTTTGATCTGGGCGTAGATTGCTGTTATGTTTTCCTCTTGTTCTCCTTGGTGTGTGTAGCTTGTTTGCTGTTGTAATCCCCTTGTGGCTGTGCACTTCATGGTTTGCTTGGGTGGTTTTAGTTGCTCGCTTAGCAACTAAATTTTCCTGACATTTGTATTCCTTTCTTGGTGATTTTTAATGAATTATCATTTACCTCTCAAAAAATATCAAATATAGAAAACCTAATTTTAAGTATGGCCCAAAATAATATAAAAGGGACAGGTAGAGTACGCGTTATGAGATTTATATCATATCCTAGACATCTAAATGTGAATTCGTATTCTACCATGTCTTAAGCACGGTTAAAGTCAATATAATGTAGATTCAGAATATAAGAGTAGGATTCGATACTTAAATAAAAATGGATAGATCCGACTCGTGAGATAATGGTAGGATCCGACTCACAATGTCTGAATGTTTACCTATGATTCGTAGTATTCCAACATCATTTAGGCTGATCAATTCAAGTTTTATTCGGTTCAGACTACAAAATATATCCGCCAACCAAATATGAACACAATTACTATAAAAAATAAGTGGTCGGAGAGGATGAGGAGAACCGGTTGGTTCTAGCTAATTATCTTGACATTCCAACAGTACGAGCATCACTTGGACATAAACAAGTGGTCGGAGATCAAATTACTAAATTAGTCTCCCAGGGAATCTTGAAATCCATTATAAACATATGACAAAACTAAAAGCACCTAAAATTAAAATGTTTAGAACGGAAATCAGACAACGAGTTTAACTACTTTTTGGAACCGGCGCCGTCCACGGAAGTACTTGCCTGAGGTCATTTTTAACACGAGACACCCGCTCGAAAAATGGGATAACGAAATGAAAATCCAACGACAAAACGCAATATGTAGCTTAGCCCACGTCAGCCTCTTTATTTCCCACCACATTTTCTAAGACCCAACCATGTGGGTAGTACGATGGTTTGGAAAGTTAAAAGACAGAAGTAGACCCATCGGAGGATGTAATATTGATCGTACATTCGTGTCGTAAATTGGTTAGCAAATTCGACTAGACTATAATTTAATTTGGACGATGTAGTTCCAAATCCTCCACATGAGCTATTTTTTTGTACGGCTCTTGTAATTAATCCAAGTACAAGGTTACAACCTTAAGAAAAAGAAATAGACCCATTGACGAGTCAAAGAGTCAAATCGAACTATCATTTTCTTCTCATACCCACAAATTTCAAATTAATTATGCCGTAAAACTTATATAAAGTGATAATTTTTGTAAATTGATAAAAAATCTCGGTCCTGAGTCGGGACAAGTGTCAAAATTTAATAAATTTTCTATCATAATAACTAATATTTTTTCAAAAAAATTTAGTGCAAAATTATGATCCCAATTTTCGCATGAAGTGATATTTTTGAATAAATACATATATTTTTACATATTTTACGAATTCAAAAAAAATTTAAGACACTAGTTTGAGTTAGAATTGAAATCACCATTCATCTTCTCAATTGTTTTCAAATAATCCTTGTGAGTATTGTCTTGTTATAAAAAAAAATCACAATAGAGTGTAGCATTTGAATAACATTATAAACTGAGATTTTAGGTAATTTGAATATAGACAAAATAATTTTTTTATATTTTGATATTTATTATTCAATATTTATTTTAATATTTTTTGATAAAAAAACGTAAACCTCTGTTATGTAATAAATTCTCTAAAGTGATATTTTTCTCCAGTCCCAATAATATCACTTTAGAGAGGCTTTACTGGAGCGAGAGTTGAAAAAAAAATTGTTGATAGTTTGTAATAGATGAAAAAAATAGAAAATCTATTTTCTTTCCTTTTTTTCAAAAAAAAATCACGGAGATTGTTTAATGCTTACTCTCAAACTCTATGCCTACACAGTAATAATATTCTTTGTTTCATAACTGGTGAAATACTTGAATTTACTTAAGAAAAAAATAGTATAGTTGATCTTTTGTTATTTTTGTTATTCATAACTAAAACATGCAAGTTGACTCGAGACCCAAAAAAAGCAATAAGAGAGCGTACATATATAACGTACAGAGGAGGACAAGGAGCAACCAGCAAGGCCAAGTTGAGGTCCATAAACAGCAGGAAGTGGAAGGAGGAGATACCTTGTGTTATCTCTTCACCTCCTCTCCTCTTTCCACTTCTAGGATCACAAATTCGGACAAGAAAAAAACATTTTTATTTATATTTAAGCATCCATTTGTTGTATTGTAACATTCAAACTAGAACTTGATATTGGCATCTCCAATGGCTACTAGCTATGTTCTATCAGAATGTGGCCTAAGACCTCTCCCTAGAATCTTTCCAAAACCAAGAACTGGTTTAACCCTTAAACCTTTAGCAAGTTGGTCCAAGCAAAAGTTGAAGTGGGCACTTAGTGTAAGTGCTCCATTGAATGTGGCAACAACCACCGGAAGTAGTGGAGGCAATAAGGAAGATGACCATTTTGACCCTGGTGCACCACCACCATTCAACTTGGCTGAGATTAGGGCAGCCATTCCTAAGCATTGTTGGGTCAAGGATCCATGGAGGTCAATGAGCTATGTCCTGAGAGATGTTGTGGTTGTGTTTGGGTTGGCTGCTGTTGCTGCTTACTTCAACAACTTGGCTGTTTGGCCTCTCTATTGGCTTGCTCAAGGGACAATGTTCTGGGCTCTCTTTGTTCTTGGCCATGACTGGTAATTTGGAAGAATTCTACTTTCTTGCTCAAGCTTGTGTGTGCATCATCATTTGGATTATGTTGTTGTTGAGACAATTTTGGTGACCCTTTTTCTTTTTTCTTTTTGTAGTGGACATGGGAGCTTCTCAAGTAACCACAAGCTGAATAGTGTGGTGGGGCATCTCCTACATTCTTCAATTCTTGTTCCTTATCATGGATGGTAATAAACAACACTTCCATTCTTGTGTCCTCGGTTTTTGTGCTAATACCATTCGGTTTTTAGCTCACCGACAATTGGTCGAAGTGGTAAGGGGCTTGAGATTTACTTAAAAATATTTTAGGTTCAAGTCTGACGAATGACAGTGTTGACTCTGAATATCAGAGCTTTCACCAAAAAAAATATTAGCAGGTACTTGAACAGATATGGTGTGAATGTTGCAGGAGAATTAGCCACAGAACTCATCATCAGAACCATGGACATGTAGAGAATGATGAATCATGGCATCCAGTGAGTAGAATATCAGAAATTTCTTGGAAGTTGGAAGAACATTGGTATAATGTTTTTTCCATTGTCATTGCAGCTACCTGAAAACATTTACAAGAGCTTGAATGGTGTCACAAAAAAGATGAGGTTCACCTTGCCTTTCCCTATGCTGGCCTACCCTTTTTATCTGGTAAGTCTAATGCATCAGATGAATAATGTTGTAGAGACAATTTATCCCGATTTCTTTCCGCCCTTCCAAACACACCCGATAATCGTTCCGCACAGCGGATTAATTTCGTTGTTGATACGAAAAAGACTTGTCTGCTTGATATAATCAACCAATCTGATGTTTGGTATTGAAATTTTGTACATTATAGTGGAGCAGAAGTCCAGGAAAGAAGGGCTCACACTACAATCCAGACAGTGATCTGTTCCTCCCAAATGAGAGGAAAGATGTTATCACTTCAACTGCCTGTTGGTTGGCAATGGCAGGACTTCTAGTCTGCTTAAATTTCACCTTAGGTCCTCTCCAAATGCTCAAGCTCTATGGAATTCCTTACTGGGTAATAATCCTTGATCAAATCCAATCAAGCCCTAACAAAAAAAAATCTTGTTTAACATCACCAACCTTGAGAATTTGTCTGTTCATCTAAGTGCAGATTTTTGTCATGTGGTTGGACCTTGTTACCTACTTGCATCACCATGGTCATGAGATGAAGCTGCCTTGGTATCGGGGCAAGGTAAAAAAGAACCAAAAATATTGCAATTTTCTGTAAATTCCCTCTCTTTTTTTCTCTTGGAGAGAATCCAACATCGAAAGTTGCAGGTGTGGCGAGGTTGTTTATAAGTGTGGAACATTCACGAAAATTTTACCTAGTGATATGTTTGGGGTTCAACAGGAATGGAGTTATCTGAGAGGAGGCCTCACAACTCTTGATCGTGACTATGGATGGCTCAACAACATCCACCATGACATTGGGACCCATGTCATCCACCATCTATTCCCTCAAATCCCTCACTACCACTTGATTGAAGCAGTGAGTATCCATCATCTTTCGTATCAATCGAGTTTGATTCTACATTAGTCATTGTCTGTAAATATGATGGCGAGGGGCCAAACACTCGTACAATCAAAGACATGCTCGATAAATCTCAGTTTACTTCGTTTCGGATCATCTTTTTCATCTGATGTGAACCTAAACATCTGAATTGCAGACAGAAGCAGCAAAACCAGTGCTTGGAAAGTACTACAGGGAGCCACAGAAATCTGGGCCATTCCCATTTTACTTGCTTGGACTACTTATTAAGAGCATGAGACTTGACCACTATGTGGATGACATTGGAGATGTTGTATACTACAGAACAGATCCTAACCTCCACTAAAATGGTCAAAGCATAGGGAAGCAATGTATTGTCTAAGTGCAGGTTAGCATATAAAGCCCACCCGCCAATCCTCGGATTCTTTCGGACCCTCGGGTTCGACTCATGCAAAGAATTAGTCAATGGTTGCCTAACAATCTCCAGGGGGAGCTATTCTTGGTCCACGTACACATGAATACTATCAATTTAGTTGTTTTTCCAGTAAGTTATGTCACTGTTCTTCTTTCTGGTCTGCTGGATGCAATTACATGTAAGAATCTTGAATCACTGCAAATGATCAAAGATTCAAACCAGAGCCATTCTTCTTTTTACAGTTTTCCAGGTCATAAATTACGCTCTCCTTATTACATTCTTATCGGTTCTTCGGCTAGATGGAAATAGATGCAACTAGACCCACATCTTGTTAATGATTTTTCAAATTGCAGCAAAGCCATAGAGAAATTTTAAATAAAAAAAAGCAGGCTGTTTAAAAAGAAGCATAGCATGTGGATATGGATTGTAGTGTGTACCTTCTTTAAAGATTTGGATCGATATGAGCAGGCAATAACATGTGCAGAGAAAGCCATTTTCTGCTCTTGGCAAACTGTACCCGAACAGCTAGTCACGAAAAAGTACGCAAGAAGATCGATCCACGGAAAGTTGGCCAGTACGACTCGCCAATTTGTCCAGCTTCAACTTTCCATCCCGCCCTTTCCATTTTCCTTTCCCATATACACACAAGAAGGTGGTCCAGACATTGAGATAACTTACATTTATATCACAAATGTGACCACAAAGTAGCTGCCTGAACAAAAAATTCACAGTTTATGAGTAACCAAGACAAGGAAGGAATCTATCAGGCAATCTTCGGGGATTCCACCCGTCCAGTTTCACCGTTAACAGCTGTGTGCAGAACGAACAGCAGTCATAAAAGAATGTATACGTGATGGATCCTTACTGATCCCATCTGCTCCACAAATGCCACTGCTAACGTCAATGCCATGAGGTTTGAGGGTTGAGAGAGCTTCAGAAGTGTTTAGCGGGTTGATTCCTCCGGCTAAGAGCCACCCGTTCTTGCTCCTGATTGGTGGTAAACTGAATTGTGCCCAATTAAACCCTTTTCCACTGGAAAGAAAACAATCAGCGACAAGTTCATTAAAAAAAAGACTGAATCTTACATCAGTTTCACCATCTTTAGAGGGTTACTTGGAAATCAGAAGCAGAAAGACTACACGCGCCGTTAAAAAAACAAACCTTTCACAAGGATTCAACCAGCCTAGTAGAAGCATATTTGTTTAGCTCACGATATTTCAGAATTAATCCAACATCGTTGAGATCTTTGCTAATCCAATACTATTTTTCATTTGTTCTTTCTTTTAGTGGATGCATAAAGCGGTTAATTACATCCAAACCTCTAAAAGAGCTACATGAGCGGTGTTATCTCTAGGCAGGGGTGCTAAAGATGAGTTCAAAGAAGAAAAAGAAGTTCAACAATCGTTCCTTACCTGCCACCAGTTGCACTGTCAATAAGTATCCAATCAACTGCAGCGGACTCTTCATCGGATATCTGATTCAGAAGCTCCCCATTCTCATTAGCATGAAGAACATATATTATTCTCTTTTGTTGCACTAAATCCGGAAAAGCTTCACGTGAACCGCTCCCATGAAGCTGCACAAGAGGACATATATATCACACAAAAAAATCAACATCATATACATGCAAAACTGACCCTTTTTACCTGCACAAACTCGAGTTCTGCTATATCAGAAGCAGCCAGTATGGTCTCCACATCGTCATCAACAAACACCCCAACCGGCAGTGCTCCATATGATCTCGCAACCCTTGAGATCTCCTTTGCAACTGAGAGGGAAACAGAACGCTTTGAGTTTGGCCAAACGATCATCCCAATAAAATCAGCCCCAGCTTCTGCAGCCATCGCTGCGTCCTTAGCAGATGTGATCCCACACATCTTGACATAAGGCCGTTTCTTTTCATGTTCCTCGAAAGTCGAGAGTGTGTTCTCGGGTGAGGCAAAGCTGCCCCTGAATCCAGTCCTCGAGTAAGCCCTGCGTCTTGAAAAATCCAATCTTCCTATCCTCACACCTGCCAAACCATTCAACTCAACCAACATTACAAAAACCTAAACAGACTATATTAAACAATAGTATCTGATGAGGAAAATATATGAATCAAAAGTGAACCCTAATGGCTATCATGAAAATGCTAGAGCTCAATTATATGGAGCAATGACAAGGACATACGATTGCAATTTCGTCTCCGCAAGCTCACGGGCTCCAGCGGAGAGAAGTTCCCTCCGGTACGCAACCCTGTAGGAGACCGAAACAACATCACCAAGTTAAGCAAACCTGTGCATATAAATCAAAACAGAGAGAGAATTGCAGTGTCTTTCAGGCGTTTCGTCGAACAGGTGGTGTGCTAGAGCTTTGCAGGAAGGAGAAATTTACCCGCCAGCGTGAATTGGATTGGACCCATGGCTTATGAAAAATGGTGAAATAACGTTACTTAAAGCTTAATAAGACAATAGGCCTGTCCCTCTGGACCTAGTTTGGCCCAAATTAGGCGACATTGGGCCCAGATTAAATTGGATCTTTTTTCTCCCCGGTTGTTAAAAATAACATTTTTTTCCCTCAAAAATGAGGTATTTTTCAAAGGTACTCCTATTTTGGTGTAGAACGGACAAAAGACTCGATAATCAAAAATATTTTTTCTATTATCTGTAATTAACATTTCATTTAATCATGACCGTTGATACAATAATACCGACGATTTTCCAATTATTTTCCAACGATGATTTGTCCAACAATAGTGCACCGATGGAATATTATCCAAAATGCATCTGTTTTTCCCGATCATTAATCTTGGCTTATTCACCGGTATAAGAATTTCTAAACGAATTTGAAAGTTATTTTGGTTTAACTAATTGGTATTCGGTTTATTAGGTTGATGTTGGGATAAAAATGAGAGAACCCTAAGAACGATCTCGTGATGGCCCAGAGTGCTCGTCCCAAGGTCGGTTTAACGCCGAAAGTAACAAGGGTGGCCGAAGCTGAGACTACCACTAACCTAAACTAAGATAAAAGAGCTGAAGCTTGAGAGTAATTTGTATGTTTTGTGTGTGATGATCCCTTCCTTCCCCGACGCCCAGCTTATATAGAGAAGTCGACCGCCTCAACCTCTTATCAACTCCTAGTCGAACTTGAAGACCTCAAGACTTATCTCTACTGATGCTCATCTTCATCCAACGCCCGACCCGGACCTCCAATGCTTATCCTGGCCTAACTCGAATTTCTAATCTTTATCCTCGTCCTATTGGAATTTTCAATATTTATCCTTTGAGAACCCGAACGCATCGAGAGTACTAGAGCTATTCAACCTCTTCGAGAGTCCATCTTGAGCTCGATGTCTTCGTGCCCTCTCTTTGCATAACCTCTCTTAGAGTCCACCTAGGTCGGGTCTTTTTAATTACTCCGCCAACACCGAGCCCGGCATACCTCTCCATCCCGATCATCCGACGTCGGGATGCCTTATTCGACTATTTGAGTTTGAGAGACCCATCTCGACCATTTACAGTCGAGGTGCCTAATTCGACCATTCGATGTCATCTCCTCACCTCGACGATTTATGGTATGGCCCCTTCCCCTTTAATTCGACAATTTCGGAGTCTGCTACTTCCCCATGATTCGACGATTTTGGAGATAGTGGCCTCTCCATACTAACTCGACGACTTAAGCCTCCAACTCGACGACCTTGAGGACCACCCTTCTTATTCAAATTTTTGGGAGTGGCCTGGACAATCCAGGCCCAGCATTCGATGATTTAGGCTTGTCCTTCACCTATTCGACGATTTTGGAGCTCAATTCGATGACTTAGGCTTGTCCTTCACCTATTCGACGATTTTGGTCTGTCTCTCCCATCATTCGACAATTTTGGCACCTTGATTCGACCATTTTCAAGTAGATGAGCGATGGTCACTTAAAACTGATATTAGGCCCCATTTTGCTTTAAATTGGAAGAGGTCATAAACTACAAAGTTGTAGCCCCATGTCTTAGATTTTCACCGAACTTTGAATCACTTCAATATGAGGTCTGAGGCTCAAGATACGGATACTCTTCCAAAGCCTATTAGATCTGATCGACGATCGTTGCCAGATCATCGACCCAGATTTCAAATGAACTTTAGACTTCTTTTAACTCTGAATTAGCCAAAATCATAAACTACAAAGTTGTAGGTATATGTCTTAGCTTTCTTTAGCAACTAGAATCATCTCAATTGAAAGTCGTGGTCACCAGATATAGCTGACTTACCACAACCCAACGATCGCAATTGATCGGGTCAATGATCAACCTCTACCAAACAAACGGGTCAACAGTTGAACCCAAGCGAACCAAACTCGGCTCTCAATTAAAATCATTCTCCGTAGGTGATAATTATTTTGTGCTTCAACAATACCCCCTGCATGTTGGTACTTCGATTCGACCACATGAGGAGTATTAACATGTAACTTTTGGCTTTCTCATGAACCACTAAAGAATTTTACCTACTTTTGTGCTACTTTGACCAAAATGCCCTTCCTTGTCCATATAAAATGGTTCTAACACCTCTTCAGGTGGGCTTCCTTTGTTGCTGGTAAGGGTCAGCTACATCTCTCGTCCATGTTCTCGAGCATTGTCTTCGAACAAACTATCGTCTACTCCATCCTATATACTGGGGTGGTAAGTCTTCAAGTACAATCCATTGATTGGGCGTTCATGGACTTCACCATTGATATCAGCTAAACGATATGACTCGTTCCAAAGTACGTCATTTACCTCGAATGGTCCCTCCCAGTTGGGGGACCACTTCCCGTGTTCGGGGTCCTTGCGTCCTAATGGGAGGATGACTTTCCATACCAAGTCCCCTCTCTCGAAGTACTTTCCACGGACCCTCTTATTGTATGCCTTCTCCACGGTCCTCTTTTGTTGGACGATGGCATCTAAAGCCTTTAGCCTCTCTTCGGGAAGGTCTTCAAGGGCGACCATCATAGCCGAATCATAGTCTAAGCTGGATAGGTGCATCTGTTTGGCTCTCCTAAGTGATAGTAACGTTAGCTCCAAAGGGATCATGGCGTCATGACCATAGGTCAAGACGAAGGGTGCAGTACCTGTGGCCCCTTTCTTTGTAGTACGAAAAGCCATAGAGCTTCGGATAATGCCAAGTACCATGTCCATAGTTTTTCACTCACCATCTTCTCTATGCAGCTCTTCGGTACTTTGTTGGTGGCTTCAACCTGTCCATTGCCTTGGGCATAGTAGGGTGTAGAGTGGGTGATTTGAAGCCCATAGTTATTGCAAATGTCTGGACTTCATCTCCAGTGAAGATGGTTGCCAGATCAGTAGTGATCGTCTCTGGTAATCCGAACATGTGAATGATGTGCTCTTTAAAGAACTGGATCACTGTTTCCTGATTCGCGACCTTCATGAGAACTGCCTCAACCCACTTAGTAAAGTAGTCCGTGGCAACAAGGATGAAGCAGTGTCCCTTAATGGAAGGAGGATAGATCTTTCTGATCACATCAACCGTCCAACCTCTAAATGGCCAAGGTTTCACCACGGGATGAAAAGTATCAGCTAGAGAGTATTGGACTTGACCGTGCCTTTGACATTCTTGGTACCCTTTAGCATAATTAATACAATCCTTCGCCATGCCCGACCAGAAGTAGCCATGGCAATGCATTAGCCATCTCATCTTGATCCCTGACTGATGAGCTTCGCATATGCCTTCATGGATTTCAGTCATAGCCAGCATAGCTTCTTGCGGGCTTGGACATACCAAGAGAAGTCCGTCCACTATCCTCCGGTAAAGGGTGTTGTTGATGTTTTCGAAGCGGAGCACCTTTACCTTCAGTGACTTGTCCGAGCAAGAGCTTAGATCTTTAAAATAGTCAAGAAGCTTAGGGCTTCATTTCCAGCCGCAGCATCAACCAACATATCTGCAATAGGCATTTGATATTCATCTTTCGGAGTAGCAGAATTTAAATCTATAAAGTCAATACAAACTCAAATTTTGCCATTTTTCTTGACAATAGGTACAATGTTGGATAGCCACTCCACATAATCGGCTTTTCTAATGAAGCCGGCGTCCAAGAGTCTATCTATCTCTAGTTTAACTTTATCTACTACTTCAGGCATCATCCTCCTCATTGGCTGTTAGTAAGGCCGAAAACCCGGCCTTATATGGAGTAAATGCTCTATCAAGGATCTGTCCAGGCCTGGCATTTCATCATAGTCCCAAGTGAAGCAGTCTTGGTACTCAGTCAGTAGCTTGACCATGTCCTCTTCAAAGTCTTTCGGAAGCCGCTTACTAATAAAAACAGGCCAGCTTCCTTTCTCAGAGTGTAAAAGTATCTTCTTCAAAGGGTCCTTCACTTTGGCTTTGGCATCGTCCAGCTTACTTGGGGCCGGGTGAAGGTCACTCATCTTCAGTTGTTCCAGGGGGTCCTGACCGTCGTCTTCAAAAATGAACTCAGCCGCTGCATGCTGTGACAAGGCGTAGACCTCCGACCGTCTTGCTAGCTCTTCTTGTATTGTGTTAATCACGAAAGGTAAGCCTAAGAGATTGCCTTTCAGGGGTGACGTTGGCAGGTCGGTTGGAGGAGAGGATCTCCCGTTCAATCGAGCTTGAATAACCAAAAATTTGGCCATGTAGGTCACTTCGTACAACGCTTGTTGGTACGATAGAGCCATTATAGAATGCTGCCTCAACATAATTCGTGGCTGCCTAAAAGGGGTCTTCATCAGCAGCCACGACCTCCACCTTCCTGTTAGGCTTTCACTGGATCAGGAACTGATGGAGGGAGGATGGGATGACTTGGCATGAGTGGATCCAATCCCTCCTAAGTAGACAGTTATAGGAGGTCTTCGCCTCGATGACAAAAAATGGGACCTCCCGAGTGACAGAGCCCTTAGTGACTTCGGCAACCAATACTCCTAGAGGGCGAGTACCTTTACTGGCGAAGTCAGTCATCATCATGTCGGTCGATCCCAACTTCTCTTTTTCCATGTTCAGCTTCTTGAGGAGTGAGTAAGGAAGGATGTTGACGACTGCCCCATTGTTCTATGAGGACCCTATTAATCGGTCTCCCAAAATGTGTGCTGAGATGTAGAGTGGCTTCAGGTGATCACACATCTTTTGGGTAGACCTTGGTATAGTGATGGTGTCGCCAAAGTCTTCCACCATTGGTACAGCTAGGGCTTTATCCCCAATCTCTAGTTCCACCAGATCTTCTTCAATTACATCTCCCTCAAGGTAGCTGGGTTGGCCTTCTTTCAGCGCAAAAATGGCCGGTACGGTAAAGACCATGTTGATCGACAAGTCTTGATCATCTTTACTGAAGTCATCTTCACTCTTGCTATCTTCGAGCACCAACTTTTTGCCCATCTCATCTTCGCAAGTGCATTGCCTCATCCTCCACCTCATGTATTCTTCTTCATTACTGGGGCTTGGTGGACTCATACTTCCCTCCTCATCGTCCTTGATGAAGTTATCAATGATATTTTCTTCCTCGTCTTGATCAGGCCAGCTTGGAAACCCGTCCTGACTTGGGATATGGATACCATGCAGCCTCAGCTTCTCATAATTGCTGATCTTCATAAATGTTGAGTTAACTTTGTTACTTCCACTTGAGCTATTGCTATGACTCGGCTTCATGTTGCTTTCACTAGAGCTACTGCCCTGACTCGGCTTCTCATTAGGGCCATCATCCATCTTCAGATTCTCGAAAGCCCCAAACCTCACATAGCCTGAGTCTAGATCAACTATGACCTCCGGGCTTATTGGCTCCTTCCGTGAGGATTCGTCACTAGGGGACACCTCATTCTTGATCTTGAGTACCCACACCTTCTTGTCCAGCTTCTCCCTGAGGTCAGTGTATCTCCTTTCTTTCACGTTTGATCTATCTTTGTCATACTCCCCGCTTGGGGTTCTTGCCTCATCGAATTCCCTTATCAGTGCTTTACCCTTATCTTGCTTATGGGCTTTAGCTTTCATTGGTCGGCCTCGCTCGGAGGCCGTATGACATTGTATCACGGGAAAGGTCAACAAGACTTTTTGCATCTCTATCAGAGCATTGTGTCCCGCCGGCTGTCTCTCAAGATCTTTTGCAATCTGCTTCTCGGCTTAGATCTTTTTTCGAGGCGACGCTTCTGAGTCTTCGTCAACACTCTGTGTATTGGTGACTCTGGTGCATGTCTCTTTTCCCCTAGTCGGTGAAAAATTTCTCGAGGCTGGTCAGGGATTTCTTTGAGATCCACCTTGACGCGAGGGTGATGGATCTTCCAGTTGCTATCCAGCACCCTTGGGAGGAAGGACTTAGGTGTCTTTGTAGGCTACCCCTCCTGACTCTGATCTTGCCTCCCGAGGGACTCCCTCAGGTCTCTTAGGGGACCTTGCCCCCCGGGTGTCTTCCTCTGATCTTGCCTCCTGAGGGTCTCCCTCAGATCTCTTGGAGGGACTTGCCCCCCGGGTGTCTTCTTCTAATCTTGTCTCCCAAGGGTCTCCCTCATGTCTCTTAGAGGACCTTGCCTCCCGAGGGTCTCCCACAGGTCTTGTCGAGGCCCTCGCCCCCCGAGTATCAGGAGCTGATCTCGCTTCTCGACTATCTCCCTCATGTTTTTTCGAGGGCCTTGCTCCCCGAGCATTTCCCTCAGATCTCTTGTGGGTGTCTTACGCTGATCTTGCTTCTCGAGGGTCTCCTTCAAATCTCCAGGAAGCGTCTTCTCTCGCCTAGGATTGTCTTCCTTCTCACTTCTCCTAAGGCCGATCACTGAGATTGGGGCTGTGAAGGAGGCTGTCTGTGGTGACTCTTTGGTAAACTTCAACCGGTCGTCTCTGATTGCTTGCTGGATCTGGTTTCGAATGACCACACAGTTGGCCGTGTTGTGAGACTTGCTGGCATGTCATTTGCAGTATCTCATCACCTTCAGCTCCTTCTTATCCGGGATCTTGTGACCCTTGGATAAGGTGATCTGGCCGTTCTTGAGCAGGTTATCAAAGATTTGGTCGGACTTGGTTACGTCGAATGAGTACTCTTTTCCAACCTCGTTAAGGCCCTTAGGTTGCTTAGGTTGGGCACCAGGGCGAGTGAACTCATTGGGTACTATTACCCTCTTCTGGATAAAAAAAAATAATTTGGCGATTCACGTAACCAGAACTGGCCACCTCTAATTATCGCCAAGTTCTACTAGCCCCAGAAGTTAAAGTGTTAATGACCATTTTGTCACCAGTTTTATAGAAAATAAATGATATAATTTCATTTTCCAATTGATTTAGGCAACTCACACACCTCAAGTTTAATTAGCAAAGTGGTGCTGGTATACCAAATGCAAAATCTTTCGGAATTTGGATAAGAGACGACTAATCCTCGTCAAATAACTATTCCACTTTGAAAAATTCACAGGGGTCCCTAGGGGTGGCCAAGGAGCCTATTTCACAGTTTCGGAATCTCCAGTTTAACGGTTCTATAAACTAGAACCACTCTGCATAACATAAATTGGCAGTTAAACCTCCTAAGAATGTCACGGCTCTTAGAGATCAATTTTTGCCATACAAAATGTCAACCGAATTTTTTTTTCGGAGATACTTTTTTCCTGTCGGGGTTTCTTCCAATAGGTTTTTCTCGCAATAAGATCTTGACAAGGCTGACGGTCACAACCTTACAAGAGGCCGAAAGAAGACCTTACACTAAGTAGGATGTATTTGGCTGTTAGCTTTACTATATAGGGGCGTTTGCCCCTCTAATTCCAAAAAAAAATAATTTGGCAGTTCCCGTAACCAGAACTGGCCACCTCTAATTATCGCCAAGTTCTACTAGCCCCAGAAGTTAAATTGTTAATAGCCGTTTTGGTCACCAATTTTATAAAAAATAAATGATATAATTTTATTTTCCAATTGATTTAGACAACTCACATACCTCAAGTTTAATTAGCAATAATATTGGTATATGTCTTTTCTAATATTGGTATCCATCCACTCTGATATTGGTATACGTCTTCTCTCCCAAATCTCTCCCCAAAAATCCACAAAAAATTCCAAACTATAAATCAAAGACTAAAACCCTACGTATCTCTCGTCATTTCCATAAGAAGAATTTAGGAAAAGGTTTCCAATAATAGGCTGACGAGATGCCGAACCGGTTTGTGTGTGGCGCTAATTGGATTCCAAGAGGCGGAGGACTCTTTAAGCCTCATCCAGGGCTCGACCCCAAGGAGATCATCAAGAAGAGGAAGAGCAGCAACCCCTTTTCGACACGTGGACTCGACAAGTTCAACACCCTCTTGGCCGAACTCGAGGACAAGAAGCAGAAGATATACTCTCAGATGGGATCCAACCTCGACCAGGTCTACTCCGGCTCCAATGACGACGTGATCTCTCATATTGTTATACGTTTTCTCTGATACTCGTGATGGTCTACGGTTTTTGATAGAGAGGAAAGGAGATGCCCTTTTTTGGAGAGAGAGGGTAGATTTTTTGGTAAGTTTTTTTTTGACAATTTCAAAAGAGGATGGGCGGAAAATGAAAATTTTTTTTGGGATCCTTAGCTGGGTCTTTATGGGTCAAAATACTATTATACCCTCGAATAATGATGACCGTCAGATCTGAAAATGAGTTTTAAAAATCAAATCATATAGTCCAAATTTAGTTCATACCATAAGGATGACTTTTATATAGTCCTCACTGAGTACAAAGCCGGTGCGGGTACACCAAATGCAAAATCTTTCGGAATTTGGACAAGAGACAATCCTCATCAAATAACTATTCCACTTTGAAAAATTCAGCTTGGTGAGGGGAAAGGAAAAGAGGAGGAACCAGCATAATTAGACAAACACTAAAAACTAAAACAAAAATCTAGAAATCAAAGACATCATTATGCATATTGGGGTTGACGTATAATTAATTTTTGATTATTGATTGAAATATAGTTTTATATCTATTGACCAAGTCTTTCGAGAATAAGCAGACCATGGAAATTGGAATAGCTTTCAGGGACTTCATCCAAATATCAGCAAATATAACATGAAAAATACAGAACGATAGTCAAAGCTTAGAATTAACAATATATTTCATATTTGTGAGAGATTTTTCAATCATTTAAAAATTTTAATCGACTAAAATATAAATTAATTAGTTTGATAAATATTCTGATATTAGTGAATATGTAAATTTTTCATGCTTATAAATAAATTCATCAAGTACTCACAGAAATTTTTCAATTGATCACGTACTATTCTCATACCGTACTTAATCCCGTCAATTTAGATACCTTCTTGTCTGTTGCTCGGGACGGTACGAAATCGATGTTTCACCAAACATGAGGTCACGTTCTTTATCTTTCTACTTGACCTCTTCATCATTGTACGTGACTGTAAACAATATATAGGTTTAGTTGTTAGTTTTGATCACAAATCCCGGGTAATAAGGATGGATAATTAATTTCTGTAACAAAATAGTATTAAATAGTAAAAAAATAATTTTCTTAAGGAATTTTCGAGCAAACACCATTAAAATAGTCATTCTCCTAAATACGAACAGAGGTCAATTTAGATTCGAGATATTAGGGTTTGACTGTGATGTGGAGAAAGAGGAAGAGATCTTGGATCTACCTCCGGATTCGGACATTGATCAACAAACTTGTCACAAGTTCTCGCTCGTGGGTTCTGTTTGGTCTAGAAAATTCATCTATCAACTTTATCCATGTCATAATCTTCACAAAAAAACTTTATCCATGTCATGAAGAATGCTTGAAAACACTAACGCGGGATGAAAATTACCGAAATAGTAAACGATTGTTTCAAGGGTTCGACTCTATATAAGAGATGCCATGATTATAGTACAAACTACACGTTATTCGCTGTACATTTATTCCTGACGATTACTTCTCATCTGTCCTCAAATTCGGTCACGACATTTTTTGCATTTTTTGATGCAGCATAGCCGAAGTAATCAACGAACAAGGATAGACTAGAAATTAAAAATCTTTATCCCTCAAAAAAGAAATTAAAAATCTTTCTGCAAGAGAAGAATATAACTCTAAGATTGACGAAAAAAAATATTTTCTGAATAAATACAAAAAATTTTAATATTATTATCATGATTCAAACTATGAGCTAACAATTTTTATATAATGCTGGATTAATACCAGAGTCCTTAATAACCTAAAACACCTAATAAACTACTAGATAATAATAAAATTATAGAAAAAAATTACGCAGGACCAAAACTAATAATAATTTTAATAAAAATAATATGGTACCTGCGATCACTTTGTTTACAACAAGCTGCTAAACCTATATGGTTTTGGAACTTGGCTAGGCTACTATGAGAGTTTGTCAAAAAGTTAATGTACTTGGATTTACTTTTTAAGATTGTGACACCATGTTAATGATCTCATCTAAAAAAATTAAGTAATTTGATTGGTATTATCTATATCAACAAAATGTATCTTCGTTTTTTGTACACATCTTGAGAAAACTCCAAAGTTAAATGTGCTTGACCTGGGGTAGTCTTAAGATAGGTGACCTCCAGGAAAATTTCTGGGATGCGTGCGAGTTAGGACAAATCACGCTGGAAAAGACGTATGTTGGTTCGTAGAGACAGTCGATCAAATCATGGAGTGTTACAGATGGTATCAAAGCAAGACCTCGGCTAGTACCGTGTGGTTCGGGGATCGAACACACCTGAAAATGAGGGATATTGGGATTGTCTAAATTTGTCTGAATCTGGCGCGACAAGGATGTCGCGTATTTAAGGAAAGATAAATATGATATCCCGTTAATGATTTGTTATGAAAAGTTTTTAGTGATTTGATTGAGACTTTTCATATCAACAAGATGCACCTTCTTTTCTGGCACATATCTTACATGAGGTAGTATAAGGATGGGTGAACTCTTGAAAAAATTTCGAGATATGTGCGAACGAGGACAAAGCACGCAAGGATATTTTGTTTTCGATACTTAAAAATGTATAAGATAGAATTAGAAGAATTATTCCTAAATAGATTTTTTTTTTATATAAACATTACTCCTAAATAAATCCGTAAGTCAAAATTTCAAAAAGAAATCGACAATCATACACGTGTCTCCGTGTATTTTCCAAAGATTAATTTATTGTGGAGTTGAAAGAGTCCACGGGTGGGGTGGGGAGTGTCTAATCTTACTAGACAGTGAAAAGGATGAAAACGACAGGTGGGGGTGAGGTCCCACACCATTCACCAATGCCTTTACTTTAACCACCCACTCTGAACTTGGAAAAGTCCTCCCAATGCATCACCATCTAGTGAGTGGTGCCAGGAAATTTAGGGCAAGAGCCGCCCATTTAGAATTTTTCCCAAACCAGACGTTATTGTAAAATTGTTGGGACGTGTCTTTTTATGGGGGAAGTTTCTTTCCACGCCACATTTTTAATCAATTGTTGGACCGACCACATTAAAAGCTTTTTTTAGAGGATTCCAAATTAAAAGTTGAGAGGATCGACAATTGTCAAATTAATTACTGTGTCCAAATTGTTACGTTTTTATGCAGCTTGGAATTTCCCCGATAAAAATTTTTGGTACCTTAGGATCGTAATAGTTATACCGTCGTTAATCAACATTTCGATAGCCAGCTTCTTTGTCATTAGGTTACCAACTTCTTTCTCTTTTTGACACTGGACAAACGTCTTTGCCCCTATATAATCAAAGGTTCTTTTTTAAGAGATTATATTCAGAGTTGAGAATTCTTTAGTCGATTCTCTTAATGACATATTTTTCATTATTAAATTTGAGCTCAACTTTTTTATGGGAATTTAGCAATTGGATCAACTTTTTCCCGATAAGAAAAGTTGGGATGGAAATGAATGAACAAAGGGAGAGAAAAAAGAAAATGGTGTGCGTTGTAGATGTTGCCAGGTTTACTAGAATCTAATAAAGTGATCAACTGTGGCTATATTCCTTTAATTTTATCCAGTGGTCCAAACGTTACCCAATTCTTATCTCCAGGTTTTAAAATCTCAGGAGTTTCTTTTTTCCAAAATCGAAGGTATCAATCAATGTGGTTCTTGGGATTGCATTGGAATTTTCCTCATCTTTATTAGTTTGTCACATAGATTATCATATTCGAATTTTGTAAACGAAATCTGTTCGCTCGATTTATATATTTGGATAAACTAACTCCAAATTATAAATTTTGATTCAAATAGTAAAAAGATCGACTATTTTAAAAGAAAATTCAAAATTCAAAGTAGAGAAAACTACTATTTATAGAGCTGTCTCATTTAATTTCTATCTATTTTGAATTTATATTAGTCCGTTGGTGGTCCGTATGCACGTAGTAATTAAGAATGGCAAAATTTATTTTAAATCATTAAAAAACGATTCAGCTCGGTTCAATAATTCACGGATCTGCAATGAAACGATAAAACTCCCTGATTTTATCAAAATCAATTATTAATACAAACAGAGAAAGGTCAAAGTTCCACAATACCTAGTGCAATCGTATGCTTATGATTCTTTTTATTGAAGAAAATATGGGACATGTAATAAATACTTAATATTATTTCGTTATCCGAATTCAAAACTCAAAAATTTTACTTAAACACCACGGACAGAGTACGTATATTAAAGAGTGCAGAAATAATTGCCGCTTGCCATTTGCCAACGAACAAACTAGCAATTACAACTTGCAGCGTACTACCGCCCTCCATTATCACCTGAGCATTATGACATCTAACAAATAGCTGTACGAGTTTCTAAAATAAAGTGTTTCTCAAAACAAATAGCTGTACGCGTTTCGAATTCAGAGTTTCCAAAAAGAAAAGTTGAACATTATAATTTGTTCTTATAAAATTCAACAATTTTTTTTAAAAAAAGTGACTCATGGGTAAAGATATAGACTCTAAAAACAAACACATGGATAAAACAATATAACATATAGATATGAAAGCTAAAGCAAAAATTTCACTATAAAATTAGTCTCTTTAATAATCCTATGCAAAATTGTGCACCTTAAAAGTTACATATGACTTAATATTGCTCATTCTTTGACAATGGATGAAAACTTTTCCATTATTAGTTCAAGCGGTAAAAAATAAAAGTTCTTTGAGATCAAGTCATAGACAGCACGGACAACTTATATTTGTACTACCAAAGGTTTAATAAGTTCTCTTGCATACATCATCAAGGAAGACATAAGCTAAATCTCTCCCACTACATTACATAAGAGAGTATTTGATCAGAAAATGCAGTGATTTTCCTCTTATCAAAGTAATAACTAACAAGATTCCCCAACAAAAGGTGATGAAACAAAAGAAATCAATATATGAAACAACAAAAAAATTGCCCCTTTCCTTTGAATTTTTCTCATCCTAATCCTCTTTCTGAATGAAGGTCAATGAGCAGAACTTCCTGCCCATCTCATCTGGTGTTCTTCATTAATCTTTCCCTCTTCTCCTAAACTTAAATACAATTATAAGAACTTCTGGTAAAGCTGTCAAAGCATGTCCAAGGACATGATAATACACCCGAACCCGAACCGGAGATGTTAAGCCACCATCTGCTCTTGCTCTATGTACATTTGCTCCATCCACGCGGACGGGATCGAGTCGTGAGCCCCTTTGCCGAGGCTGTACTGCCTCTCCAAACCGGAAGGGACATCCTTGACCAATGTGTTAACCCACGAGACGTCGGGTTCGTTATGGTACGCAGGTGGAAAACCGGGCGGTGCAGCTGGAGGGCTGCCGTGGCTCCGGTACCCGAAGGAAGCAGATTTCCTGAGCTTGTGCATCTCATCTCCTGGCGTTGCCCAGTCCAACTTCCCATCAGGAGAGCTCCAATTAGAGAGATTAGAGGACATCATGGACATAGAATTTGCTGCCGCGGTGAGGCCAAGGCGGTTGGTTGGTGCACCGCGGTCAATGAAACTCTGGCTGCGCTTAGCGAAGGCAGAGGACCTCGAGTTCATAACGGCTTGAGCAACGGCAGCCGATGAATCAAACCCAAATTGGGCAGGGTTCCTGGCCGGAGAGGATGAAAGATTGGCTGGATAGCTTGCACGGAGCTGATTCATGTTCTGGCGCATCTGAAGTCCGGTTGGAGACTGCAATTGGTTGGACATTGAAGGATTCAAAGACATTCCATGTAAAGGAGACATCAGAGAAGATTCACGAGATCCGAAAACATCGTCAAGGTTAGTCGGCTTCATATCTCCAATCCTGCTGAAGCGGGACGGAGAGGAGAGACTCGATATCTCATCCAAAAGTTGCCGTTGCTGAAGCTGGTTGACTTGATTCTCTAGCCCGAGTAACTCCATCTCCAATTCCATGTCTCTAGCACTCAGACCAGTCTTGAGTCTACTACCATGGAGCTGCAAAGCAGGAGGCGTGGCAAGGTTAACCCTGTTTTGCCACAAGCCTCCACTCTTCGGAGACGAAGGTGTTGCTGCCATAGGAGACATCGGAGGGGTTGAAGTAGCAGGCATTGACAAAGACGGTGATCCAAGAGACAGCGGACTCATGGTTGTCATATCTACTGCACTGACGGACATGGACCGAGGAGACGGCATGGCTGAACCGGTGGAGGCATATACAGGGCGCAACTCCTCCTGTTTGTGAGCGAAGAAGCAAACTTTCCTTGCACAGCCAATCTCATCCTTGCAGAGCCGGGTGCGATACTGAGCGGGATGCAACCAGGACTCAAAAACACCATGAGCATATTCACAGGCATCAGCCTTCTGGCACGCCCCCTTGCGGAATTCAGGGCATGGGACACAACTGTATGGGTACTTCCTCGGGTCTCTCCTCCTTGCGTTCTCACCCGGATGGACAAAAGGGCACTCAGTCCAATCATGTGAATACGCCCTCGAGCAAGGCTTGACCTTGAAAGAGAACATCCGGAACTCGTCCGTACTGTATATCCCGTGGTTTATATCGGGTAACGATACATCGATGGGATACTCTTTCTTCTCAGTTCCTTCCTTCACGGACTGAGGCATCATCAGCATCTTCTCCTCTTCGTCTTCGCTGAAGCTCTCCCCCTCAAGCAACAGCTCTATCAACCTCCTTTTGGAGAATCCCGAAGATTTGAACGAAGGCTTGAACAGATCGCGGGCTGTATTCCCGCTAGCATCAACAACACGTACATCAGCAGATGCGTCAACAAGGAGCTTGATGATCTCAACCAACGAATTGGCTCCCCCAGCAACAGCACAGTGAAGGGCGGTGACATTGTCGGAGCCACAAGCCTTGTTAACATCAGCTTTCCCGGTCTCAATGATGTACTTCACAACATCTGTGCTACCGAACATGGCAGCAATCATGAGCGGTGTCCTCTCCTCGAACCCCATCTTTTTCGACCCGACTCTTCTACCATACCAATACCTAGCCTCATCAACATCCAAACCCTTCTGCTCCACCTGACTTCTGAAGCCAGCAAGATCATCAGAAGCCGCCAACTCGAGCAAAACCGAGCATCTACCCAAGATACTCTCTTTCCGGAAGCTAGACTCTCTATCCATGGTTTTACTCTTCGAACCGCTGCACATACCCAGTTCCTGTAGGATCATCACAACACAAAACTCAATCAATAAGGGTTTCAAGAGCTATAGAACAAACAAGATTCAGCAGCTTCCCCCTTTTAACCAGCCCTAAAATTCAAAAAAAGGCTTCCCCTAGATAAGCTTCTTAACCAAGGATAACACTTTTTGAAATGAAATTTTTCAAAATTTTCTTACCTTCTCAATCAAATTCTTACCAATCAAGTAATTAACAATTCAGGCGAGAAAAAAGGAGAAGAAAAAAAGACGGCAAAAAACCAATCTTCCCATTATTTGATATAAAAAAAGACCAAACACTTCCAATCTCTGACACAAAACTGAAATTATTATTACAAGAAAATTTGAAAACAAAACAAGCACAAGTTCCCAACTTTTAGACAAAACCCAACAAGGAAACAACCTCAACAAACTCAAAGTTTGAAACTTTCCCAAAAACAACCAAAGCAACAACCAAAGTCCCAAACTTCAGTCAAAATTAACCCAACAAGTCAATAGACATAATTTTCCTTTGGTTCCCATATTTAGAAGAGAACTTACCAAGACTAGTAGAGATTAACAAGGGGAGGAATTTGTGAAGTGGGTTTTCTTTGTAGATAAAAAGGGTTTGAAGTTGTGAGTTTGCTAATGGGAGACCCAATTCAAGGCAGCTCTATATATGAAGAAGGACCCCCTCTTACTCTCTCTTTTCCCCTTGGGGAGGAAAAAGAAAAAACTGAAAAAGGAAGGAGGCAGGAAAGTATGACTTTTCTTTCCTCCCTCTTTCTTATTTTATTAACACTTTTTTTGTTATTCTATATAGTTTCTTTTACTATCTATTTTTTTAAGTTATATTTTTCACACCATGATAGAGCTCACTTTTTGTCAATTTTTAAATGTTGTATTATCAGGCTAAATATTCTTTGGCATTTCTTTTATTAATTAAATATTTTAATTTTGAACTATTAAATATTTAGAATATAATAATATTAAATATTTTCTAAAAAAATAATCTACGCAATTTGAACTTGTATTAATTCTGGATAAATGCCGTATTTAAAAAATAAATTGGGGGCTAAATTATTGGTCAAAGTCAGAACTTCAAAAGCGAGGGCTACTCCTCCTGACTATCGTCGAAGTTGGCTTTCTTTCTGTTCTCTCTCTCTCTCTCCTTTTGGTAAATGAAATGGAGATGGAAACCCAAATGCAAATTCAAACTCAAATTCGGATGCCAAATGCAAATTAGCTCCGATTTTTTTATTATTTTGAATATCTATGTGAGGTCCACCTTCGAGCACTTATCTAACCGTCTCAACGGGTTGCCCGTCACGTGTGGCGCGTATGTCTCTTACCCCTAGCCGACGCGCTCCAGGAGAGCGTATCCTACACCTCATTCCTTAGTGATCATATAGCAAGTGAGGTGTAATTCTTTTATAAAAGTAAGATTTTATTCATCATAAATATTGTATTAATAATATTTACTTATTACATATATGAGAAGTGTATATCCTCGTACAAATAAGCAGTTACAGTCGCTAACATCAAAAAAAATCTTGCCGTCGAATAACCCATTGAAAAAACTCGCACTCGCACTGAGGTGTACTAGTATCTTTTTTCAAATACTTGTTTGTGAGGAAATAACATAGAACAATATTCTTCAAAAAATATAATATCATATCAATGTAAAATAAATCAATCCAATTTAGTTATTATCTTAATATTCGACTGATTTAAATTTGTATATGTTTAAATTTCAAAAGATGATATAATTTTTCTATCAATTTCTAATAAAGTTGATTGTCATAACTTAATTACTACAACATTTTGCCAGTTATCCACGATCTCTGTATATGATACCCGAAAATGATATGTTCTGTCTGAAACTCTTAAGTGATTTGATTGGTATTATCCATACCAACAAGGTACACCTTATTTTTTGGCACACATCTTAAAAGAACTCCAAGGTTAAACGCATTTGGCCGGGAGTAGGATCAGGATGGGTGACCTCCTGGAAAATTTTCGGATGCATACGAGTGAGGACAAAGCATGCTAGAAAAGACATTTGTTAGTCTGTAGAGACAGTCGATCGAATCACGGGGCGTTACACCGTACCTTCCAATTGGATAAACTAGGTTGGTGTCGGCTTATAAGTTATAGTTTTCACAAATTCTCTGAATTGGTTGAATTATTTTTTAAATTATGAAATCCGATTTTGAAGAAATTAGTGCCCGAGAGATTATAAATTCTTCTTTCGTTAATATTTGTCAATAGAAATTATTTTTTTTCAAAAAAATAATTTATTACACTTATAAATAAATTTATCACAACTAATTAGGAATATAGTGATTTCAATACGATTATAAAAAATGAATATTTTAAGATAATTTATAAGTACAAATATTTTTACTTAAGTATTGGATATAACCAATCTTAATTGACTTTTTTTGAAAATGGTCTCTTCTTATATACTCATTCATTCATAACAAAGAAATTACATGGAAATGATACGAAACGTCACAGTACCAAGACTATCCTGCATAAGTAAAGGAATACAATCAGTGGGAGGACTTTCCAAAACATGAAAGCCCAAGCCAAAAGAGAGACGAAGTTGGAGAGCCAATCGTACTAGGAATTCACCACAAGAAAACAACATCGCACAAAGAACACAGATACAAAAGATTACGTAGTTTGACCTAATGTCTATGTCCATGAAGAGAAAAGAGAACTTTTATTGATGAGATCTGAGCTACAAAGTCGTACATGAACTAGTGTAACATGTCATGTCTTTATATAGAGACAAACCCTTGCAAACCAAGAAACTTATCTAGGTCGTCCTAAGAGTACAAAACAAGAGTCCAGACAAAACATGTAATACTTCGCAGTACACCCTAGTGGGCGTTAGAGCTCTAACGGGCGCTGGGTCATCAGCTTTCCAAACATTCTATTTGCACCTCATAGCATCCGCAAATGGGCCACTATATTGCCCTCTCGAAAGTAGTGATGGACCTCAATATGTCACGGACGCCAGATGAGGTTACTGTAAAAAAAATTTACCAGATCCAAAATCATATGAATTTTTTAATAAATATCGAATATTCAAAATAATTGATATTTTTTTATTTATATATTAAGTGCAATCACGCTTCTACTATGGTCAAGAAATGGTCGTGCGAATGAATGTTAGATATTATAGTTTAATCAAGAGATTTTGAATTCAATTTTTTAAAAAGTAACATTGTTAGAAGGGTATTATTTTTTTTCAAAGATCTTATCCAATTCGAATATAAATTAATCTATATACTAAGTGGGTCCTAACGGTGACCGGTTAAGAAAAGGTCCGAGGGTGGACGATGGAAGCGGTAAAGTCTAAGAATTGAAGCTAAAAACAAAACGCGTTCAGATTGAATGGAAGTTCCACTAAGGTGGGTGACAAGAGGATATAAAATGACAATCCCTGACTCACCCTTCCACTATCGATATCTAATTTTTTATAAATAAAATGTTATTACCGGCAAAAAAAAATTAATAATCGGACACGAGTGCACTGCACCACTTTCTATCTCTCTTCTTTTTCCCTTTGCTTCTTCCTTTTTTTAATGTCCTTTCGTTCAGTTTGTTGCATTGGATATGTACTTGGTTAAGTATTACAGGGCTTAGTGAACAAAAAAATTGGTAAAAAATATAGATTTGTAAGAATTATTGAGTACAAATAAATGAAAGTACTCGACGTTATTGACAAAATAAAATAACATGTTTCGAATTTTTATGCAATAAAAGATGGATGGTACATGGATTATTAGTTCTGTTCAAGACTTCTTTTGTTATCATCCAATTATCCATTGGTATTTCAACCGAAAATTATTCATTAGTATCAAACTTGTTAGTCTCTAATGTCTAATTCAAAAAATTTAAATATTTAGTAGGGTTTTTTTTAAATAGACAAAAAAACTTAGATATATTATCTAAATAGGCAAAAACTTAATATATTTTTAAAATAGACAAAAATTTAATTAAAAATTTAAAAAAGGGTGACGACTCACTTAGAGGTCGTCACACCAATTTAATAAAAACAATAATGGAGGCGACCCAACAGTAGGTTGCCTCTCTGACATTTTTTTTAAAATTTTTTTAATTTTGGTCGATCGAACTCGATCAGCTTTTAACTTCAAACAAATTTTTGACATCGTTACACTCCGTATTTGGAAAAGTTAGAAACTATAAAGTTGTAGATATACGTCTCAGCTTTGCACAGTAACTTGAATCAACTCAATCAGAATCCGGAGTAAAAATTTGTATCTCCCAACCAAAATTAGTCGATCAAACTCAATCGACTTTTGATTTCAATTTTATTTTTGACATCTTTAAACTTTGAATTTAGAAAAGTTATAAACTACAAAATTATAGATATGTGTCTTACCTTTGTACAGAATCTTGAATCACGTCAATTGGACTCCGGAGTAAGAAGTTGCAAAATTTATTTTTCAATCGAAGTATAAGAGAAGAAAAAAAGTAATTTTTACAACTTCTTACTCCGGAGTCCGATTGAGGTGATTCAAGTATTTGTACAAAGCTGAGACACATATCTATAATTTTGTAGTTTGTAACTTTTCCAAATAGGGAGTGTAACAATGTTGAAAATTTATTTGAAGTTAAAAACCAACCGAGTTCTATCGACTAATTTAGGTTGGGAGACACAAATTTTTACTCCGGAGTCCGATTGAATTGATTTAAATTTCTATGCAAAGCTGAAATATATATCTACAATTTTGTAGTTTATAATTTTTCTAAATTTAAAGTGTAAGGATGTCAAAAATAAATTTAAAGTCAAAAGTCGATCGAGTTCGATCGACTAATTTCGGTTGGGAGATACAAATTTTTACTCCGGATTCCGATTGAGTTGATTCAAATTGCTGTACAAAGCTGAGACGTATATCTATAATTTTATAGTTTGTAACTTTTCCAAATACGGAGTGTAACAATATCGAAAATTCTTTTGAAGTCAAAATTTGATCGAATTTGATCGATCAAAATTTTAAAAAAAGTCAGGGAGGGGACCTACTGTTGGGTCGCCTCCATTATTTTTTTTATTAAATTGGTGCGACGACCCCTGTATGGGTCGTCACCAAATTTTTTTAATTTTTAGTTAATTTTTTCTCTATTTTAGGAATATATTAAATTTTTGTCTATTTAGAGAATATATCTAAGTTTTTTGCCTATTTTGGAAAAAAATCCTTTAGTAGGTGTAGTCTAATTAATCATCAAAAGGCTCATTTATGTTCTGTAAACGGTAAAAAATTCATACGGAAGCACGACTTTCAAATGAAACTCATTAGAAGTATTGAGTCGAAATTTGCATTACGTGCGAACTTGAGTTTGAAACAATTTAAAATGACAAATGGAAAGAGCCAAGGCTATGTAGTCTAACGGAAGAAGCCGTTATCAATTTTAAGAGGTTCTAAGGTTCAAGTCCCGACGAGTGTAATGGTATTAAAAATTATCTTTAAAAAAATACGAATGTAAAGATGTGCGAATATCATATTAGCCACTTGCTGATTTCTTTTTCCGGTTCCGGCACGCTAAAAATGTTGCCCAATTCCGCGTTAGCGCTCCCAGGTCCCAGCCTATCCAAAACGCACCTTGGAAGTTCCAATATATTATTCTTAACTTAGTCAATAGTTTCAAGTTCAATTGTTAGATAGTTGTTGGAAAAACTGAATCCACTCATCAAAATTTTGGCATGGTGTCCCCTATAATTATTTTTGGAAGCTACATTTTTATACTAAATACACTTTTAATTGAGTTTGAACTCAGAATCTCCGTCAAATCTTATACACCTTTTATCACTAGTCTAAATACCTTTTGTGTATGCTGTATAAATTGGGGAGAGAATAAATTTGAGAGGGGAATTATCTAAGAATATATTTTGTGTGCATGTGGATTAAATAATGAGCTAAACTCCAGCTTTGAAGATGCAACCTAGGAGTTGGTCCCCGGACCTACTCTTCAATGGATGCCCACTTCTGAGCTGTCGTTTGTTGTTATAAAAGACTGGTGTTTGGCTCCTTAGCTGTTGGCAGGTTTATAATTGATTTGCTTTTGGGGAAACAGGTTTAACTTTGAATAAATAGGTTTTATATTTAATAATTATTTTTTTATTTGGTGGTCTAGGTTCTTTGGAGTTAAGAGATTAGGTTATTAAAGAGGGCCATGAGAGACCCCAGACCATTATTGTATTGACAAACTTAATTTTTCACATCTTCAATGTTTGAATCAAACAAAGCAATGGATGGCATTAACAACCCATCACGATTTGATCTAGAACAATTTAGAAAACACTTTGTAACCGGGTCTCGTCGCATCGTTGGTGAAGTTCGTGTCAAACGAGCCTTTTATTGAGTTGCTAGGAATTTTTCTTCTACCAAGTTGCTCTGGACTCGACAAAGGTCATGCAAGAGAAACCAACCTTTTCGAGTTTTAGCATGTTGCTACAAAATCTAAAATATGTGTTCCAGGCTCGGAGACCTCAAAGTTCCAACACACTAACTGGACATTGTTACTCGTATTAGAAGCTATGGAACCATGAAAAGGGGAAAAAAGAGCTGAGAAGACAAGACTTTAGACTCCTTACAACAACATTGGTCAATGCCATGACCGAGGTTAACTTCGCTGCCTGGTCGGTCACTGCCTTCCCTTCTTCGAGCCGATTGCGCAACTGGGGCATTTGTACTGCTTGATACTCTCCGCCTTGGCCGGTGTTATCTTCACGCATTTTCCATGGTACCACCTCTCACAGACGTCGCAACCAATCCAAAACTCGTCGGCGTTGTAGTTCCTTCCGCAGCTACCGCAAAGGGTGTCACCGTGCTCATCTTCCTCCTCGGGATAACTTTCATCAGTTAACTTAGGTTTGTCTTTAATTGCTTTCCTCCCAGTTACAATTTCAAAGAGGATGGGTAAGTCATTAATCATGCTGAATAGACGCTTCCTGCGAATAGAAGAAGCGCATAAGCTCCCGGTCGTACCATCGCACAGAAACTAACAATCTTTCAGAAGAGAAATCAATCAAAACAGAGAATTGTAGTGTCTTTCAGGCATTTCATCAAACAGGTGGTATGCTAAAGCTTTGCAGGAAGGAGAATTTACCCGCCAGAGTAATTTGGATTGGACCCATCATGGCCTACGAAATTGGTGAAATACTGATACTGTAGGCTTAAAAATAAGACATAGGCCTGTTGCTTTGGGCCTATATAAAAGAAGAAGCCTTTGGCCCAAAGTAGGTCGTATTGGGCCCAGATTATAATTTTAGAAAATTTAAATTATATCTTGCGACTTTTTTCCAAGTGTTTAAAGTTTAAAGGAGAAAATATTTATTTTATATTTTCTATTATCTATAATTAACATGTGATTTAATCATAACCGTCGATTCAATAATAACATACGATTTTTCGGTTAAAAAAGCACATTCTAGACATACTCTGACGGTAGTCTATGGCAGTTCACTTGGGATAGTTGTTCAAAATCCTCCCGATGTAAAAAGAAAATAAATTCAACGGAACAATTCCACATGTATTTTAAACTCAACGGAAGCAGTGAAATGCAACTATCCTAAACAAAAGGAGAGATGTAACATAGACTTCAACCGACAAAAGACATAATTTAACGGCACAATATATTATAAATTTTAAAAAGATACAAGATTCAAGGCTTAACATAGTGTAAAAATTTAGCTTTAAAAAAAATCATAGACTTCAACCAAGGAGAAACTACAACGTTTTGCAAGTTAATAATTAGAACCAAGCAGGTTCTCATCTGTTTGCTGTAAAGTTGTATTGTGGTAACTTAATAACTACAGGGTTGGATTGGGTAAAAAATGCCCCCATTTCGAACCGTTTGGAGTGAAAATACACGAAAACTTTTTTTTACAAAAATGCTAAATTACAGGGACCAAAATAAAAAAAGCCAAGCGCACCGGTATCGTAAACGGGACATGCCGCTGTCGCAAACACAGGTCGGAACAAAGGCCGGTATCGTAACCGGGGCATGCTGGTATCGTAAACGGAAAATGCCAGCGAGGTCTCCTTTTACTCCAAACTGTCCGGAATGATTTTCTTCACTCCTGACCCAATCCACTGCCAATAAATACAATATTTTGCGAGTTATGGACGGTCTCCGTACCTTCCGATTGGTGAAACTAGCTCGGTGTCTGCTTCTAAGTTCTAATTTTTCACAAATTCTGTGAATTGGTTGAAAACATCTTTTAATTCATGAAGTCATTAGAGTTTCGAAGAGACCGGCGATCGAGAGATTACAAATTCTTCTTTCGTCAATATTATTCATAAAATTTATACTTTTGAAAAAAAATAAACATAATTTTTACGCTTATAAACAAATTTATCACAACCAAACAATATAGTAATTTCAATACCATCCTCAAATTTAAATATTTCTAGATAATTAAGTATTGGATATAACCAATCGCAATGGACTTTATGATGTGGATTTTTTTACATCCTTCTGAAATGAAGTCCGAATTAGAGAAATGTCCAAAAAAAAAGATTCATGAGATTTAATATCAGATTAAAATTTATATATATATCGAATATTTAGAATAATTTGTAATTTTTTTACCAATATATCGACCATATGGGATTGCTATCATTGCTGCGTTAAGAAAACGACTACATCAACTTTGTTGAGAGCTAAACTTTGCTATGGAGATATCACTGTTGGAGCACAAAAATTATATGTCGGATTTTTGACGCAGATGGTTGTTTCCGGGTTTGCGTGGAGAGGTCCGGACTCGTCATTGTCTTTGGACGGCCCATTGGATCACTCAGTCCACTCTAAGGCGGGAGGCGTATACCGCCTTACTTGTGCAAGCGGGAGGGCTTCAAGGAGATGGGCCGCCTAGGGCCTAGGAGCGGCAGTATACCGCCCTTCATATGCAAGCATGGGCGGTAGGATCCGCTTTGAAACATGAGCGGTAGGCCCGGCTCAGCCTTTCTCTTGGTTGAAGGCGGGAGGCGAATCCCGCCTAGGGCCTGAGCGAAATGAGCCCATTTTGAGGGCTTGAGCGGGAGAAATATCCCGCTTAAGGCCCGAGGGCGGTAAGGCCTGGCTTTTCAAGTTTGAGATGAGCTTTTGCGTAGAAGGATCGAGAGGATCAAGACGGCTTATATTTTCCTAAGTAGAGCCAAGATTGTCGAGATTCGAATAAGATTTTGGGACACAGTTACTTGGTCGGCACGACCGGCATTTTCCTAATCGGAGACGAGATTTGTTCATTTGAGGAAGACGGTTTAGATTTTCTTATTCTAAGCCGGGTTGATTTGAAAACAAAATATTCACTCGGGACAGAATTTCTTGCATGGGAAGGATGGAGCTAGGTCAGGACGTGCTATATAAAGGGAGCTCGGGTGCCGGAAAAGGACATCAATCAACAAACACAACAACAAACTACTCTTCTATCTTTATCATTTTTTCTTAGTTTGTAGCCTAGCATAGCCGGTATTTTACAAAGTGGGTGGAGGTAGTCCCAATGAAGGTTGTGAATCAAGAGACGGTGATCCAGTTCTTTAAAGAACACATCATCCATAGGTTCGGGTTACCGGAAATGATCACGACCAACCAAGCTACTATGTTCACCGGAGATGAGATCCAAAAGTTTGCTAGAGACATGGGCTTCCGAATCACCCACTCAACGCCTTATTATGCTCAAGGCAACGGTCAAGCGAAAGCTACCAATAAGGTATTGAAAGCGTGCATAAAGAAGAGGTGAGAGAACGACCCAGAATATGGCATCTCTCTCTATCAGAGATGTTGTGGGCGTTCCGCACTACAAAGAAGGGTGCCACTGGAACAATACCATTCGCTCTTACTTATGGGCACGATGCTATGATAACATTGGAAATGGCAGTCCGATCCTTGAGGAGGGCCGAGCAGGCAAACCTCTCCCGACTTGATTATGACTCGGCCATGTTGGCTGAGCTTGAAGATCTTCCGGAAGAAAGGCTAAGAGCATTGGATGCGATTATCCAGCAGAAGAAGATTGTAGAGAAAGCCTACAACAAGCGGGTCCGAGAAAAGCATTTTGAGAGAGTGGATCTAGTGTGGAAGGTTATTCTCCCACTGGGATGCAAAGACCCCGAGCTTGGAAAGTGGTCGCCAAACTGGGAAGGACCATTCGAGGTGCACGACGTACTATGGAATGGATCCTATCGACTTGCTGACGTCAACGGTGAAGTTCATGAGTGCCCGATAAATGGGCTTTACCTGAAGAGGTACCCGCCTAGCATGTGGGAGGGGGTGGATGATCGTCTATTCAAAGATTATGCACGAACTTATAATCGAGAGATGTAACCTAGCCAGTGACGGGTTTGCAGTAGAGTCGTACTTAGTCAGTATAGACTATGATGATAGTTTTTTTGGTTTTTTTGATGGAACCGGTCATACATATAACTTGACGATGTGTCTGGTTGGCTAATAGTCAGTGGAGAAGATCAACAAAGGATAAGTTACTTCATCAGCCTCGTCAAGTGCCATCAAAATCATGTTTTGCGCTCAAGCCTAGCATACGGTCTCGATAGGACCGAGCGTACATACGTCAAAGCTAGGTAAAGAATAAATACGACAGTCCAAAAGATCCCTAACACAAAAAGTTAGTCAAGCCAGCGGGATCGGAGAGCTTCAGGAGGTCGAGCTCATGCTCGTTGGTCACCCTCTGGCGGGGCGGCACCAGCATCGGGTTCGGAAAGGGGCGGCACCATGCTCGTCGGTCACCCGTCGTATGTGGGAAGTGAGGGCGTCAGCTCGGAGAAGTAAGCCAAGCACCACATGGTAGCTATCCATAAGGGACCGTTGGCGGTAAAGGTCTTCTTCAATAGGTAGGTGTTCACATATACTACCATCTGATCATAGAGGTGGGAAAGGACAAATTGTCCCATCGCCATCTTCCGTCCTTCAGCGAGTGCAGCGGCTAAGTTGAAGAATTCATTCGATACACGTTTGGAGGACGGGCAAGTGATGTAACGAGTGATCCAAAAAAGTAGGAAGGCCGTATGTTCGTCCTTACGGCGAAACTCATCGCTGGGCATATAGTCATGATCACTCTCTCCGGGGACGGTACCGGGATTGAGTTCTTTTCGAGGGTCTTCATCGTCTAGTCGGTGGCATCGGCATAGGCGGGAAAGCTATTCGATGTTGGCCTCTTGGCATCATGCCGGATCTGGGCGTTTGTATCGATCACTGGGATGGATGGAAGGATTGGTTCACCATCGGAATGAAGACCGAAGAGGGCGGCCATGTCGTATACTGTGATGGTCTTCATTCCTGCAAGATGAAGTAAGACGGGTGAGAAGTTTGATGTAGGCGGTAAAGGAATCGTCTATACTGAACATAGCTTACCGGAGCAAAAGAGAAACACGTTGGCACTTGGACACCAGTAGAGAAGCAAGGTGCCGAGTAGTGGGCGATATGGCTCGAGTTTGTGAGTGCAAAGGGACAAGAGTGAGGCGATGCCAGTTTGGTCCCATAGTGGATGATGAAATTTTCTAAGACGGCATGCCAAGTCTCAAATTCTTTGAATGGTGTAGGCCATCCGTGGTATCCTTTACTATTGTTCCAAAAGTATAAGTTGATGGGAGCACCTTAGAAGAGAGGCACGTCACGGTAGTAGACCGGAAGGGTGGTTCTAAAGGACTCAACGTTAGTGACCATGGGTCCAAGTACCCGATTCTCTTTACCTTTGGAAATGTCATCGACCGGGTAGCTTTTTCCAAGTGTCGAAGTGATGAGTATGCCGGCGGAGAGTTGCTCTTCTTTTGCTACGTCGGGAGGTATCGGCATGGTCGTCCTATCATCACAAAATAAGCAAAGGTGAGCAAATAACGGTATCACGCAAGGGTAATATGACAGTTTGTTCGTCCACCCAACCATTCTAGGCAGACCGAACGTCCCGCCTTGGTCCTCCATCCACCCGGGCGGTATGTGCTTCCCGCCTTGGTCCTCCGCTTGGGCGGTATATGCTTACCGCCTTGGGCCAAGCACGGAGGGCAAACATGTGGGACGACGGTATGGCAAAACTCGCGAGCCCGAGTCCGCTTAGGTGGGACAAGTCAAGCTCATTTTAGGTGCAAGCGGGAAGTGATGAACCGTTGGTGGTTCATGACGAAAAAGTAAAACTTGCATAGTACATTCTCCTAAGTCAAGGTCTAAGCTATGGGGGTATTCTAAATTCAAAAGCCAAGGAAAAAAGTGCAAAATGGTAGGTTTAGGATTTTTACAAACACTTGGTGTGCAAGATTCAAGACTTGGAATCATACCTTAAAGGAGGGTTGGAGATGAGCCAAAAAGATGTCAAGAAGATGCAAGCTCCCGAAAAATAGAAAGTAACTCCAATCCCAAGTAAAGGTCTTCCTACGACGTATAAAAGTTTGACCAAAGTGAGCTACTTTCATGCATTTCCTTTACAAACATAATGAAGGAAGAAAAGAAGACTTACTTTGAAGATGAGGAAGAAGATTAAGCACAACTTAGCAACTTTGGAGATAAAGAGGAGGGATTAAAGTCCTAACTAAAGTTGTTAAGAGAAGGGGAATGGAGGCCAAGCTTTGATTTCCATGGAGGAGTTTGAAAGAGAGGATGGTGAAAGTGTGTAAGGAAGGAGAGGCTTGGTCAAAAGTGCTTTGGGTTATCTATTACCAAGTCAAAGGTGGGAGTTTGAAATTCAAAGGACTCAAGTTTGACCAAAACTTGGAAATTTGGAGGGAAACACATCAACACTTCTCGATTGGTTATCTCAAAGTATTGATGTATGGGGGGCATTGTTGGAGCACAAAAATTATATACCAGGTTTTTGACGCAGATGGTTGTTTCTGGGTTTGCGTGGAGAGGTCCGGACTTGTCATTGTCTTTGGACGGCCCATTGGATCACTCAGTCCACTCTAAGGCGGGAGGCGTATACCGCCTTACTTGTGCAAGCGGGAGGGCTTCAAGGAGATGGGCCGCCTAAGGGTGAGTTTTAAACCGATGAAAACCCGACACCGCACCAAACCAAACCGCACCACACTGAGAAAACAAAAACTGCATATCTGATACGGTGTCAGTGTGCGGCACCGCACCTATTCGGGACGGAGTTGGTTTGACTTTTATATCGCACCGCATACACCGCACCGCACCAATTATGTAAAATGATGTCATTTTATATTAGGGTTATTTCAACACAAAAACGATGTCGTTTTACAAGTTATATAAAACCTCTTTGATATCCCTAGTTCCTTTCTCTCCGGACCTCCTCCTTCCCCATTCCTCGATTTTTCTCCCGACTGTCGAGTGGGCCGTGTCCCGACTCCCAACAGCCGAGTTCCGAGTCCTGACTCCCTCTACCGCGACTCCCTCCACCGCGATTCCCTCCAACCGTCGGCCTCCACTCTCTCTTTCTCTCTGACGTCGTCTTCGAGAGGTCTTTCAGAAACCCTAAGGTAAAAACTCCCGACTCTCTCTCTCTCTCTCTCTCTGGCGTCATCTCATGTGGTGAAGCTTGGGCTTGAGGTGATGTGTTTGATAAAAGTTTGGGTTGGGGTTAGACACTCGAGGTGGGGATTTGGGTAATGCGAGAATGGTGTTCGATAAAAGTCTGGGTTTGGATTGTTTTGTGCACTTCAAAAGTCTGGGTTCAGATTTGTCTTGGTTTAATTTGTCTTGGTTTGCCACTGCCCACATCGCTGGGAAGATTTTGAGACTATGCTATGAAGAACTGTGTTCTACATGGTTCTATAATTTAGATTCTAATTTGACACCTAATTTGTCTTGTCAATGTCATCACAGAACTTTGCAATTCGGAGGCTCTTATATACCTTCTCGTGTCCGACAGGCACATACCCAATATGGTAAAACTCTAAAGTGTAATATTGTTTACTAATTCAGGTGTTTAGTTGAAGTATATGATGAGTTTGTGAATTGGGATTGCTGATTTGTTATTTGTTTCTTATTACAGGCAAATGATGATGTTGTTGGATTGCAAAATGAAGAGAATGAAGCTGTTGAAAGACCCAGTGATGCTAGAGCGCCTGGACAACATGAAGAAACCGGTAAGATCCCTTCCAAACCTCCTTCGTCTTCCAAAAGAAAGGAGTTCACTGAATTAAATACGGAGAGGGGAGAAGGCAAGAAGAAGAAAACAAGTGAAGTATGGAATCACTTCACGGAAGTTCCGGATTGTCCGGAAGGTCAGGAAAAAGCTAGTTGTAACCATTGTGGTCAAAGATATAAAAGTAATCCTAGGAGGAATGGAACAAGTGCTTTGAAATATCACCTGGATATTTGCACCAAACTTCTTAAGAAAGATTTGAGACAAAGTACCTTGTCGTTTGATTCGCCGGCTCAAGGGGGTAAGCTGAAAGCTGTTTTCTTTACTCAAGAAGGGGGTCGCAAATATTTAGCGATGATGATTATCAAAGATGAGTTGCCCTTCAAAATTGTGGAAGGTGAGGGATTCATTGGCTATAGCAAGTACATGAATTCTAGGTTTGATATGCCACATAGGACAACTGTGGCTAATGATTGCATGAAAATATACTTTGATGAGATAATGAGGGTGGTGAAAAAATCTTTGAAGGGTCAGAGGTTGAGTTTCACAACAGATACTTGGACGTCAATCCAAACAAAGAATTACATGTGTTTAACTGGACATTGGATTGACAAGGATTGGAAGTATCAAAAGAGGATTTTGAACTTCTGTCAAATTGACAATCACAGAGGGGACACAATTGGAGATAGTATTGAGCAGTGCCTAATTGAGTGGGAGATTGAAAAGATCCTAGCCATCACAGTTGACAACGCTTCATCAAATGATTCAGCTATTCGCAATTTGAAATCATCCACGAGCTACAAATTGAAGAATGTAATATCTAATCATGACCAATTGCATATGAGGTGTAGTGCTCATATTCTGAATTTAGTTGTGCGAAGTGGAATGCTACACATTAACGAATCTATTATGAAGATTCGAAAAGCGGTAAAGTATGTTACTAGTTCTGCACCTAGGCTGAAATTTTTTGGTGATTGTGTGAAAGCTTCAAATGTAGAGTGCAAGAAAGGATTGTCTACAGATGTGGATACAAGGTGGAATTCTACTTATTTGATGCTAGAGGCTGCCGAGAAGTATGAGAGAGCTTTTTCTCGTTTAGAGAGAGATGATGGAAGATTTTTGGGATATTTTATTAATCCTAGCAAAGATAGAAATGATTCGGAGGATGAGGAAGATCTAGAAACAACAAAAATTGTTCTTATGCCTCCCGACAAAGATGATTGGCTAAATGCAAGAGCTTTACTAAAATTTTTGAAGATATTTTATGATGTTACACTGAAGTTCTCTAGCAGTTTAAGTGTCACCTCTAATGAATTCTTTCATGATTTTGTGTTCATGCGAAGAGCACTTGAGAGGCGTATCTCTGCATGTGATCGCATGTTGGCCTCTATTGCAACAAAGATGTTAGTGAAGTTCAACAAGTATTAGGGTAAGTTTGAATCCACTAATGGGTTATTGTATGTTGCTGTTATTTTGGATCCTCGATACAAGAGCACTTATGTTAGGCATTCGCTTGAACAATTGTACGAAGAAGCACATGCCAATGCATATGCCGATAAAGTAGATGCAGTGCTATCTAAGTTGTATATGCAATATGAAGAGCGTTATCGTAAATCTAGTACTACCTCTGCTAGCTCACCATAAATCCACGTGGTAATGGAAGATGATGAAGTTGTCAGTGATGATGACGATATGGAAGATTTGAAATTTTGGGATGAATGGGAGAAGCAGATTCTGGTGGATAAATCAAGTGACAAAATATAGTGTTTAGCCAAATACTTACAAGATCCGATAGAGGCAAATTCTGACAGCTTTGACATCTTGAATTGGTGGAAGGTTAATGCCATCAAGTATCCGATCATGACTGATATTGCACGAGATGTGCTATCAATTCCAGTATCAACTGTTGCCTCGGAATTTGCTTTTAGTACAGGTGGACGCGTGTTGGACCCTCACCGAAGTTCCTTGAAGCCTAGAACCGTGCAAGCTTTAGTGAGTGCTCAAAATTGGTTGCGGACTAGGCCACAAAAAAATGATGAAGATGAAGAAGATCCATTGGATGAAGACAAAATACTTGAAGGTTGGTTCTACTTAAAACTAAATAATTTTCTTAACCATGAATATTAGATATTTAAGTTCTAATTTCATTCTTTGTTTTGCAGAACTTGAGGAAGAATTTGAAGCTGAAGATGATGACTGAAGGATGTGCTTAGAGGCTGTATCTTGATGATTGTTGAATTTGTATTTTTGAAAGGATGCATTTGTGAACTTGTTAGGTGGAACTTGTTGAATTTGTATTTTTGAAAGGAAACTTGTTGATGCAGGGGATTGTTGTTGCGACTGCTATGAATTTGTTGAACATATTGAATTTTTTTTTTAACATTCGTGAACTTGTTGCATTTTTTCAACTTGGAACTTCAAATTTGCTTGTTGAATTTTGTGGGTTTCTTCTGAATTTTGTGGGCTGAATTTTCTGACCAAAAAATTGATAAAATTAGCCAATTTTCTCAAATTTGGGCCCACTGAAAGTCTAAAATGGCCCGTGCGAACTTGGCCCTAATTTGGCGGTGTCAAACCGAACCAGCACCGCACCGCACCCATACCGCATCACACCGCAAACTGCGGTTCTGCACTAAACCGTAAACCGCGCAGTGTTTATTTTTTGAAATTAAAATGTGCGGTGCGGTGCGGTGTCTCATTTATACACCGAAACTGCAAAACCGTACCGAACTCAGTCCTAGGGCCGCCTAGGGCCTAGGAGCGGCAGTATACCGCCCTCCATGTGCAAGCTTGGGCGGTAGGATCCGCTTTGGAACATGAGCGGTAGGCCCGGCTCGGCCTTTCTCTTGGTTGAAGGCGGGAGGCGAATCCCGCCTAGGGCCTGAGCAAAATGAGCCCATTTTGAGGGCTTGAGCGGGAGCAATATCCTGCTTAAGGCCCGAGGGCGGTAAGGCCTGGCTTTTCAAGTTTGAGACAAACTTTTGCGTAGAAGGATCGAGAGGATCAAGACGGCTTATATTTTTCTAAGTAGAGCCGAGATTGTTGAGATTCGAATAAGATTTTGGGACACAGTTGCTTGGTCGGCACGACCAGCATATTCCTAATCGGAGACGAGATCTGTTCATTTGAGGAAGACGGTTTAGATTTTCTTATTCTAAGCCGGGTTAATTTAGAAACAAAATATTCACTCGGGACAGAATTTCTTGCAGGGGAAGGATGGAGCTAGGTCAGGACGTGCTATATAAAGGGAGCTCGGGTGCCGGAGAAGAACATCAATCAACAAACACAACAACAAACTACTCTTCTATCTTTATCGTTTTTCCTTAGTTTGTAGCCTAGCATAGCCGGTAGCCTAGCATAGCTTTAGACCGACCTTGGGACGACCACTCCGGATCCGTCTCGGGTTACTTATTCTCTTTTCCCCGCAACAATTAAGTATTGGATATAACCAATCGCAATGGACTTTATGCTGTGGTTTTTTTTTACATCCTTCTGAAATGAAGTCCGAATTAGAGAAATGTCCAAAAAAATAGATTCACGAGATTTAATATCAGATTAAAATTTATATATATATCGAATATTTAGAATAATTTGTAATTTTTTTACTTATATATCGACCATATGGGATTGCTATCATTGCTGCGTTAAGAAAACGACTACATCAAATTGTTGAGAGTTAAACTTTGCTATGGAGATATCATTGTTGGTAAACATCTTTTCCAAGTGGTTACACCGAGTTATTAAGAGATTTTGTCGGGTATTGGCTTATTCAATATATGAGTGATTCCCAACCTTCAATGTTAGACTTAGGCCCCTAAAAAGTAGGGGCGGATTTGGTGGAGACTAAAGAAATAATAGTGATATTGTATATTGGTTTGCATGTGTAGTGATATTAGTTTGTCGTGATATTAATTTTATGTGTAGTCCCCAACTAGAGATAAATTTTATTTAGTCTCCACTCAATCACTAAAAAAAATCTTAACCTATGCAAGCTAGCAACAGCTGAAGACCAAATGATGAAGATAAACTTACGTGTCAAGCTCTGAAGCTGACTCCAAGTCCAGCTAAATGAAAATATACCACTTCCAAGATCCGAATTTGCCATTTGGTGGTAGCTCGGGAAGCCGCGAGAGGGAGGAGAAGCCAAGAGGTATTTTCATCCAATAGAGAGGAATGTGGGAGATTTAGCTTTTTGATGGCATGTTCTAAATTGTTGTGTGTTTTTATTAAAAGGTATAGATTATATTAATCCAATAAAAAAAAGTTTGCACCGTGAACATGTCATCAGATATACATATCCCAGAAATTTTCGCCTAAGAAGAAGCTCCTAGAAATATCTAAAATTGATCGCTATAATCGACCACCATGTAACAAAAAACTGGGATGAAAAGACTATCACCCAAACAATCCAAGACCACCAAAACGACCAAAAATATTCAGCCGCCAGGTCAGTATAGGAAGGATTTTTTTTTGGGAAAGGCAGATTTTGTTTAAAAAACATATTGAAACTCTTTCTATCTACCTTGGATTTTGTTAATCGATAAGATAATACTCAGATACTTAAAAAATCACCAAGTAAATATATGTTTTTTTATCATCTCAGCATGTAGACAGTGACTCTGCTGATCTAGAATTAAAGACAAGCAGAATTTACTTTAGTCGCGACATATATAATTTCACTTTCATTTTTTTTTTCAAAATTTTCTTAGTTATTTCGGAAACATATGATATTTAGAGTCAAATAATGTTAACAAGTAGGGCATGACCCTGTAAATAAACTAACACGCAAGGGGAATGAATATTTGTAATTCCCTGCTACATCGCGCGCGCGCTTGTTGCTGTGATTGGTGGGAATTCAACTTGAATGTTTCATTGGCACCAGGGGCAACTTGTTCTGCATCTCGTTCTTCGTTTTTTTTTTTTTGAAAAGGTAGAAATATATTGCTCGTTCTTCGTTTATTAGATGTTGAACTTTATTCGAACAACAGATTTTTTATAATATTTTTTGATTGTAAAATTTGATCACAATACATTGTTAGTAGAATCTCTTTAAGTTATCACTAAGACCAATTTCTATTTAATTTTAATTCCTTTGTTTTGACAGATTTTTCTAATTGTACAAGGAATATGTGACAGCAATGGTTCACGCCATCCATTTGCCTCGGAGCACATGATTTCAAGTCAATTTCACGTATTTTTCAAATTAAGTTCACTTTTCCATTATTTAAGTTGTAAAAAAACAAACACCTAAACAAGAAAATTAATTACAACTACGTTATAGACATAATACTCTAAAGAGTAGATATAGTTTATAATGTAGAATAATTGGAGTACATGTATATGATATCAGCTATGAGATCTAATAAATTAAGTTCACTCAACGGTCAGATTATGTTCCGATTTTTTGGGTTTAATTAGAGATAAATTTTAGTGTTTTTTGACAAAAAATTATTACTCAACATTTAAGTAAATCTCATTGATTTTTTGCATGTTGTTGGTTAGTTGTTATAGTCAGTCGATTTCCCCTACTTTAGATAGAAGGTGAATTACTTCAACTCTCCATGGTCTTCATCAATTGAATTTAGATGATTTTTTTTCATAATTTCGTACCATTTTCTCTCATCTTTTAGTATCTTAAAAGATCAAATATCCACAATTTGAATATTCGGGAAAAAAAGGTGACAAACGCTCATGAACTGTTCCGGCAAGGAAATTGTGAGCCAGTTGCAACTTTACAATACATAAAAAAGGAAAATCAGTGAAGGCAAAGAAAGATTTGCATTCAAAGTGGTTTCATTTCTGTAAACATTTAATTAAGACATACAAAACAAAAAAGGTCACACAAGACATTGATTTTCTTCTTCTTTTTCACCCTTTCTATGATTTGTCATTGTGTTAGTGTTCTTAGCTCTGAATGAAGCAGGATGATGATGTATATTTTCGATGCTCTCATTTCGATCATAATTTGGATATTGTTCCTGATCAGGGAATCATCTCTGGAATGTTTATATTGGTTACAAACAAGGATAAGGGCTCACTGTGAGATTCAATTAGGTCTTCTTTAACCACCTTTAGGTCAGTCATATTTTATCTTTTCCAGGTGCTTCGTCAAGAGGAGACTCATTTGCTATACAGTCTCAAAAAATGAACTTATGGGATCTTGGTTCGATCGGAGGCATCAAGCAACACTCTAGTAGATTAGCACAAGATAACCATCATCAAGAATTCTTTTCATTTATGAAGCCATATCAGAAAAATTGTATTAGTTATGATCCTTTTCTCATGCCCAATACAAAAGTCATGAACAAGAGAGCAGCTAATCAAACTGCCACCATGTAAGCAACTAGCATAAGATGACAAGCATCTAGATGTCTTTTCAAGAGGCGAGGACCAATTTTAGCATGTCTACGAGTAACCGTGGAACCATGATCACAAAAACACAACCAATTGCATAAGAAGCCATGTCAAAAACCGTAGTCCATATCATATGATCATTGTTGTCAACACATCCTATTCTGGCTCACGCTTCTTCTGCTTCTTAATCTTTGGTTCCTTTTGTGTTGCTCGTGCAGTTGCTCCTTCTCCTCTTGTCAATCTTCTTTCGTGTATCCTGAAGATTCATCTCTGACTCCTTCAGACAGTTTTTTTTATAGCCATCAACATGAATCTTGAAGCTATCCAACGACTTAATCACCGCACCACATTTCGAGCACTTGTTCATCTGGAAAAAGTAAAGACATTATAACAACCATCTCGAAAGAGAAAAACTAAACACAAATCACGTCAAACTATACAATTATAAGACCTGTAAAAGGAACATTTGCTAGTGTTATATACAAGATACTAAGAAGTTATTTTCAGTTTTAACCAAAACCTAAAAAATAACCAGAAAAGAAGGAAATGCAGAAGATATGAGGATAAACACAGGAACAAAAGAAATCAAACCGAAAAAACAGAACAACAAAAAAACATGGAAAAACTAAATACAAAATATCAAACTATGTGATTATAAGACATAAATAAAATAAAATAAATAATTGCTAAGGTTACATACAAGATTTTAACAAGTTGTTTTCAAATTAAAACTAAACCTAAACATTACGACCAGAACATAAGGAAATGCAGAAATAAGAGGATTAGAAAAGAAGAAAATGCAGAAGATATGAGGATAAACAGAGAAACAAAAGAAATCAAACCGAAAAATAGAACAGCAACAAAACATGGAAAAACTAAATACAAAACATCAAACTATGCAATTATAAGACATAAATAAAATAAACAATTGCTAAGGTTACATACAAGATTTTAAGAAGTTGTTTTCAAATTAAAACTAAACCTAAACATTATGACCAGAACAGAAGGAAATGCAAAAAATATGAGGGGATAAACAGAGAAACAAAAGAAATCAAACCGAAAAAATAGAACACCAACAAAACATGGAAAAACTAAACACAAAACATCAAACTATGCAATTATAAGACATAAATAAAATAAACAAATTGCTAAGGTTACATACAAGATTTTAAGGATTTGTTTTCAGATTAAAACTAAACCTAAACATTATGACCAGAACAAAAGGAAATGCAGAAATAAGAGGACTAGAAAAGAAGGAAATGCAGAAGATACGAGGATAAACATAGAAACAAAAGAAATCAAACCGAAAAATAGAACAGTAACGAAACATGGAAAAACTAAACACAAAACATCAAACTATGCAATTATTAGACATAAATAAAATAAATAAATTGCTAAGTTTACATAGAAGATTTTAAAAAGTTGTTTTTAAATTAAAACTAAATCTAAACATTATGACCAGAACATAAGGAAATGCAGAAATAAGAGGATAAAACAATAATAACAGAAATCCAACAAAAGACGCAACGAACAACGACAAAACATGGAAACAACTAGGATCAAAATGTATTAATGTAATAAAAAACAGATGCAATATATCCATTGTAGTTGACAAAACAACCCCCCAACGCAGAACCTCAGCCTATAAGAAGCAAGAACCCAGCCTACCCAAACCCAGCCAAGCAAGAACCTAGCCTATGCGAAGCAAGAACCCAGCCCAATAAGTACCCAGCCAAGCAAGAACCCAACCAAAGTAAGAACCCAGACAAACAAGAACCTAGCCTACACAAAGCAAGAACCTAGCAGAAGCAAGAACCGAGCCTATGCCAAGCAAGAACACAGCCTATGTAAAGCAAGAACCTAGCAGAAGTAAGAACCCAGCCGAAGCAAGAACCCAGCCCAACAAGAACCTAGCCTACGCAAAGCAAGAACCCAGCAGAACCAAGAACGAAGCAAGAACACAGCCTACGTGAAGCAAGAACACAGCGTACAACTACAAGAACCCAACCCAAACATCCCTTCCCCTCTTTCTCTCTCCTCCCTCCCTCTACCCTAACTCTTCGTCCTCTTTCTCTTCCACCAAACATTCATACATTTTCTGTTCCTCCACTTTTTCTTCTATTATCTGAACAATGAAAAATTGGGGTTTTTCTATGTAAGAAATTACCAAGTTATTTCAAAAAATATATAATTAAATGTGGCTGCAAATATTTATGTATTTATCTCATAGATCATCACGTGGTGAATGCAACTTAAAAACATTTCACACTTTTTGATAGCTTTTTTCCAGATTAAAATGAAAAGGTCTACTTTAGTAGTTTTGGATCTTCGGTTCTCCTTTGGAACCTTGTATTTTAAATGTAACGCTTACAACTAATAAAGTATTAATCCGATGGCCGGGTACTCCAATGGTGCAACGTGAAATGTTAGCAAAAAAAATTATAAGAATCATCATAAATAGACAAGAAATCATGTTGAAGGTACCCGGCCAACAGAAAACCTCGAGCGAGAAAGCTTCGAGTCCCGTCCCCCCATAAGAATCGAATTTCAAAGAACACGGGGGACCAAAAATTAAAGGTCAATTAAAGAATAATAAGAAGAAGAAGGTAGTTTCGGAGGCGTCGTTCTCGACGTCCACGACCTCAACCACGCCGGTCTCTAGAAGCCTACCGATGGTCACGTAATCTTTGGTTCAGAAGGTAGGTTCAGAATCGCCGCCATCATCTCTGTGCCCAGCACGAACCCCGCGATCTACATGTGAAATTCTTAGAATATAATGGCGTCGGAACGCATCCAGTTTAACAGTGTCGTGCAAAAACATAAATAACGAAACATCCACGTATGACGCCAAACGATGTCATTTTGGGAGATGTGGGGTCCGGTCAAATGGCACAGCACCTGCCTGGACTATCCGAACAAAAACAACCACAAGAATCAAATCTAAAACTTTAAACCACATACCCTAAACACGATTTCATGAAACTACAAAGTACTAAAGTATAGTTTTACCAAATTATAATTTTGAGGATTTTCTTTGGTTTGGATTGTTCGTTTCATTTTTTTAGTTCCCCATTAACTCGTTCAGAATCGGCTCAAAACGGGAATATCAGCCGGTTCTAAAACGAATCACCCTTTGCTGTTACCCTTGATCCGACCTAATTCTCGCCCAAGAGTTCCAAGTTGCTCCAGGAAACTGAAGCCTTCAAGAACTTGACAAAGGCTATGCAAGACAAACGAACTTTTTCGAGTTTTTGCATGTTACTACAAAACATTACAAAATCTACGATATGTGTTCCAGGTTCGAAGACCTCAAAGTTCCAACACACTAACTGGACATTGTAACTCATATTAGAAGCTATGGAACCATGAAACGGAAACAAAGGAGATGAGAACTTATCACTTTAGACTCCTTGCAACAACATTGGTCAATGCCATGGCACTGAGGTTAACTTTCCCTGCCTGGTCGGTCACTGCCTTCCCTTCTTCGAGCCGGTTGCGCAACTGGGGCATTTGTACTGCTTGATACTCTCCGCCTTGGCCGGTGTTATCTTCACGCATTTTCCGTGGTACCACCTCTCACAAACGTCGCAACCAATCCAAAACTCGTCGGCGTTGTAGTTCCCTCCGCAGGTACCGCAAAAGGTGTCACCGTGCTCATCTTCCTCCTCGGTGAAACTTTCATCAGTTAACTTTGGATTACTTCTTGCCTGCCCATCAATTGATCTCTGTCACAGGAATAGTATAGCAGAACCAAATTAGTTTCGGGGAAAAATACCAATCGATAATTGGTGACTGAAGTCCATCATGAAGAACAAAGCAAATCCTGACCTTTGTGCTATTTCTGGACTTGCTTGCACTATCTACACTAGGTTTGTCTTTGATTGCTTTCCTCCCAGTTACAATTTCAAAGAGGGTGGGTAAGTCATTAATCATGCTGAACAGACGCTTCCTGCGAATAGGAGAAGCGCATAAGCTCCCGGGTATGTACCATCATACCATTGCACAGAAATTAATAATCTTTCAGAATGCAAACTCGTGTACCTCACGATGCAATCACAACGTTGTGCGGAAACTGAAATCTTTCAGAATGCAAAGAAAAAATGAACTCAAGAACTCAGATTACCTTCAGAAAAGCAAACTAGTTTACTTGTCACGCCAGATAAATTTTATTCTCGCAATTCTCAGTTCTGGACCAAAATTTTGCAACAGTTACTCGAAAGATCATGCTCTAGTGAGGAGGACAAATAGATATGTATGATTGCATATGTTGTTGACACTAAATTATCTCATTTTGCTCTGAAAACTGTCTAGATAGCACAAGAACCTATCAAAACTTTGTCAAATCAAAGGGGAGAGATAGTGACCTTACAGAAGCAAATATCTTTTAAATTACTACCGCCAACCCTGAGACCTTCGCACTAACTTCTCCGCACAATAAGGTTTTGACAACAAACCATGTTTTCAATTTATGCATCTTCACGGACAGGACAACAACTGTAAGTAAAATGCATATCATGTGCACAAGCACTCCCCAACTAGTGCAGGGTAAAACGGATGATGACGCATTCGTAGGCAACCCTAGAGAGGATGTTTCTGGGACTAAAACTCGTGACCGACAGTTTTACCCAAGAATAAGTTAATAAAATAAGTATCCTATGGTTCTTGTCTCTGATTCGGTACCGGTGTCCCAGAAGGTCTCAGGGTTTAAACCAGATAATACTGTGAAAATGGAAGTATAAACCAGATCTCCTACCCAAGAATAAGTTAATAACATAAGTATCCTATGGTTCTTATCTCTGATTCGGTACCGGTGTCAATACTTATTAATTATCACAAGCAGGAGCACAAGTTGCAAAAGTCAAATATCAGTCCTCTCAATCCTACATTCAGCGGAAGAGTGAAACAGAGAGGGACGAAAATTTAAAAAGAGGATTATTATTCTCTCCCTCATATGCAAGTCAGCCAGGAAAAATGAACTTTTGTTTATACTATTTGTTCACTTCTTTCAGCTCAAATAAACTTCACTTCTAAGACAGCCACTATACAAGAAACTATAATCTTGTTTATGTTGCCGAATGAACGACTGACCATTTCCAATTATTACTCACATAAATGAAGTCGGGCTAGCTACACGAAGGGTGCATGGGATGCATATGGTTCTAGGTTGGGAACTGAAAGAAACCAGACAATGGTCCTTTAAAAGATGAGATGGAATTCGGGAAAAAAATGCATTTTCCACTTTGTTTGGTTAAATGAGTATTAAAATTGTCATTTACTGAGGATTGTTGGAAATGACCAGGATATGTAAAACAGTTGCAGGAGATGCCTTTAGTTCATGCTAGAAATGAGATTTGATTTCCTGAGGTAGAGATGATTCAGAAAAAGGTGGGTACTTTGATGTTTAGGTAGGAAATTGAAATGAAATACCACTACCGAGTTCCACTTAAGAAATGTAAACTCTCATATCTTTGGGAAATTAATTACCAGGATAAACCTATAATATATCATACAAAAAACATATCAATGGGCATACGTATTTCTCATTCCTACTCCATATCTTATTTTTTCACACAAGTAGCATGTGCTTCCTGGAACTCTGACATACAACCACCTCTTCCCCATTTTGTTGCAATCTTGTGAACCCAAAAGCCAAAGGATATCATGTTGGAGCAGGACAAGGACCAAAGAGCCAAAATTGTATTGATCGGACTAAATCACACGAAAGTGAGACACCGGCATCAAGCATTTGTTGATCTGGTACGGAAGATAATAACAAAAGGCTGACATGGTATAGAAGCTAAACAAAACTCTTGATAGATAATAGAGCTGCACCAGGCTAACCGACTTCATAGTTCATACAGCCAAGTAGAATACTCGAAACAAATGGTCTTATTTATGAACATCCTGAATAGAGGGTGATTTCCTACATCCAGAACACAAAGAAAAGAAAATCCTTGTAGTGCAAGCTCCACCGCTAGCATGGGGTAGCGGGAGGGTGAAATCATTTGCATGCAGAGGTTCTTACAAAAACTCGACCCTGTGACCAACAAGTAACCAAAAGGAGCAGCTTACTGTTGAACCAAGGCCTGCTCTATTAACATTCTGGACACAACAAACAAGGGAAAATCACCAGTAATAAAAAAAGGGTATTATCATACAAGTCCAGTGCTTTGTCACATTGCATTCTCGATAGAGGAGGTAGTCATCTTTCACATAACCAAAAAAAAAACAGCAAAGCAAGTCCCTTTAATATCTTGAAGGTGTTAAACAAACTTTAAGTTCAATTATCATGCTGTCTATCTATAGCCAAAAGAGAGTTAGTTTACCTTTCGTTGCGATTAAGCCGTGCTCCAAAGTAAAACGAAACAGAAAGCAACCAGCAGTCGCTATGAACAGCAACCAACGAGAGCCAATCTTTCCGCTGCATGCCATCTCTCGCGAAATTGATGCCCAACGCCGGCTCAGGGAGCTCGGGGGGCACTTCCTCAGCTGGCAATGTGACCTCCCACGACTCGTTAGGGTGTCCGTACAAACAAAGATTCTCCTTTTCTGCAACATCAAACTCAATCGGTGAAAACCAGCTCCAAACCTAACCCTAATTTCACATTTCAACCTCCTAAATTCGTAACTTTCCCAATTTCCAATTTCTATAAATTATCATTAATAAAAGAAAACGAAAAAGAAAAAAGGCTGACCTGGGTCGCATTGCGAGTAGAACTCATCAACATCTGAATATCAAAAAAAAATAAACAAAATTATTTCAAAAGCAAACACTCAAAACCCACAAGCAGAAGGGGGAAAGAAAAAGAGAGGAGAAATTAGTGAAATTAAATATAGAGAAAGGACAATATAATTAATTAATTAAACCTACCTGAGGTGAGAGCGCGAACGAGAGCGGCGCGGCGGGCGTAGTAGTCCTTGAAGATCTCCTCTACGGAGCGTGGACTTGAAGAGATGGAAGCCATTTTCTCATTTACAATCCTATAAAAATTATTGTATTTCCCTAAATAAAACTGAAATAAGAAACTGACCGAGTCTTTTATTTATTTATTTATTTATTGTATCTTTCTCAAGTTGAAGTCAGCGGTTCGGATCTAGGACGAGGAGGAGGATGGGGTTTTTACTTTTTCCTTAAGGGCGTGTTTGGGAGGTGGTTGAAAAGGTTAGGAAAAGTGTTCAGATACGAGGAAAAGGGGTGTTTCGGTGCTTGTCCAAGTGGGGAGAAGAAAAAGGACAGAGGAAAAAGAAGAGATTTTGATTTTATTATACTCTCGAGTCAATCTCGGTAAGTGATTTTTTCATGTATGTATGTACCCTTACAATAAATTATATTAATGTTTTTGGTTTGGTGGGAGCCTTTTCTCCTGTGTGTTGGGCCATCTTTATTCCTGGGCCGGACAAAAGATATTGGACCTAAATGACATCAGATACTTTGTTTAAACTGATGAAATTGTTTCGTGTGATAATTGATAAGATTTTGATTAGGTCTTTGTAATTTAGGGTCTAGCATTGCTCTATTCATACATAGATTCACCCACCCCAAAAAACAATTTTGGCGTAAATTATTTTTATACCAATGAGTTGCATATACTGTAAGCTTAAATCTACGTCAATTCATACTAACGTATTGTGCTAAATACGTTATGGCTAAAGAAATTAGTGTCGATTCATACTAACGTATTGTGCTAAATACGTTTTGGCTAAAGAAACTAGTGTCAATTCATACTAACGTATTGTGCTAAATACGCTTTGGCTAAAAAACTAGTGTCAATTCATACTAACGTATTGTGCTAAATACACTTTGACTAAAGAAACTAGTGTAATGAAAATAAATGACGAATAATCGCAAGTACTTTTGACATAATGATTTATAAGATATATTTATCAATATTTCTCAACCGCATAGTGGTTCAAGTTAAAAAAGTCATTAGTTTTACAGACAAGGCATGCTTATTATGGTAATTACAACATGGTATGTAAAAAAACTCGTGTTCTTTCATCTTCATCTTGTCGGAGTAACAAATTAAGTATTCGACTGAACAGAAAAAGAGTTTTCCAACACCATCAAAATTAAATCAATTTGTAAGAAATTATTCTAATTTAATTAGATGTCTCACATTCGAATTGTAAATACAAGAAAATTAAAATGCATTCATTGTGAAAAAAAAATAGCATTTACATATCATCATCTAATCAAATAGGCTTAGACACAAGAAACCACCTAACTACAAGTTACTTATTAGTAGGACGCTAAGCTATTTCACGGGTAGAAACATACTAGCTTAGCTATATATATCCTACGTGATCCCACCCGACTCGAACCTGAATTAGTCGGGAGCTGTGGTGTGCGGATAATAGACCAAAAAAAATATACTACAAGACTGCACACGTCTAACCCTGCAAAAACCCACCAAAATTATGGTAACCGCTCACATTGTACATTCTAACTGCAGGCATCATTAGTTCAGAATAATCTTTCTGGGGAGGTATACGGTAAGGGTGGTCTCTTCGGCGCGACGATCTTCGCAGGCGACGAGTCTTACGACAGAATGAGAGCCAAGATTGTACCTTTTCGCAGCTTGCACGAAGCCCCAGCTCAGTACATGTCCCACCCAATCCTCCACCACTCGCTTTGTTTCCGATAGATACGCAGTCACGAGAAGCTGCTCCATCACTTTGGGGTCGATTTCGAATAAAGGTTCGGGTCCTGCAATCTTGTGGAAGGCCTCGATGATCTCATATGATAGTCGTGTGGCGAGAGCATCGAAATCGAAAGGCTTGAAAGAGATTGTTCCATCAACTAGCTCAAGATATTCATGCAACCAGGTCCTCGAGCTGTCGGATATGGAATCGCTATCGCAGCTTCCATCTTCACTGGCTTCTGACGGATTCTCTTCGACCGGATCAAGGTTCAAGTCCAGATTCCTAGGTGACGATGTGTGGACCCGTTTGACTGCTTCGGGCATCTCATGCTGATTGTGGTTTTCATTGACCAACTTCCTTTTGTTCAGGAAGATTGAACTTGAGTTGCCAACAGCCGGTCCAACTACTATCTGCAAGGGCCAGCCCTTTGCTCTTAATACTCCATCCTCCGAGTAACGCGACAGATCTTTCCTGGGCGACGGAATTTCGTCAGCTGAAAATGTTGAGGTGGTCATGAATACTGCATTGCCAACACCAACTTCTCTTCCATGCGAGTCGGAAAACTTTCCCGAACGAACAGCACGGGACAAGATGTTTTTGGTTATAACATCAGCTTTGTCTACATTTTCAAGGAACACAACGAGCGAAGGCTTCTTCCGCAACTCACTGGCAATATGATCAACCAGAGTTTTCCCTCTCGATGCCACATCATAGCCACCACTCATCTCAAGGCTGTTGAGAGGAAAGGGTACACTCATCCTATGATCTTGGGGACCAAAATCAGCAAAAAGTGTATTTTCCTCACTTCCAAATCTTTCAGCAAGAGCAGCAGCAACTCTTCTTTTGCCACACCGATCAGGTCCGAGAAAATGGAACCATATACCCTTTCTCAGCCTTGCTGCCTCATGTTTTTCATTTTTGGTCCAATAGCGGGCCACGATTTGACAAATGTCATGTATGGCCTCATTTTGCCATCCAACTCTTTCTATCAGTTCCTTGAATAACCTCTTGAATTCATCGGGATCGAATTGCCTATCTAAGTCGGGGGAAGAGGATGATGATGACTGGGCCAGATGATCAGACAAGCTTCCGTTAACGTAATCGACATCAGGTGATCCGTGACTTGACAGAGACAAAAGCTCTTTACGGTTTTGGTTCTGTCTTGCAGGTGTCTTCAGTTCAACATTATTGCCCATACAGTTCATTTTTAGACCCAAATCAGTAGTCATGGAAGTGGTCTGAGAAAGAGATGTCTGACTAAGGCCGTATGAGCCGGCATCTTCCTTCTTGGATGATGTTTCCCATTGTTTTAACCGAATATTATCAGCTCTAACCTCAGACGACATCCTGGAGATCGGAAGTGAATCAGTAGAAACTGGTAGCTCGCAATTCGCCCATCTGCTTGCAGCCGATGGCACATTTGAGCTGCTGGAGACACGAAGTCCGGTCTCGTGTTTTTTGTCCCCAACCATCTGAAAGCCCACGATCGTAGGGAAGTGAGGAGGACAACAATTCGAGGCCGCTGGTTCAGCGTGATGGAGACGACATATGTTGTCCCACTTCTTCTGCACCTCTCCAAATTTAGCACTCAATAACACTCCATTATCTCTGGCCTGCACTGAAGATACAGAGACCAGTTTTTACATGAATAATGCAAAGATACTTTTGTCACATCATCTAGCTGCCATGTTAAAGTTATAGCGTATCATTTAATGTCCAGGATGAAGTAAGTGGAACATCTATAGAAGCAAACAGAAAATTCTCCTACAAGGCACACATGTTCAAAAGCAGTAAGCACCTTTACATCCAGCACCTTGTTCGTGCCGAGTTTATCCATCTGTAGCCAAGGAGGAAGGCAGGATTGGTATTGATCTGCTACTGAACCAGTGGTCAAGCCTTTCTTCGAAACAGCATCTATTTCTTGCTCGCACTTTTCGTTGCAAACGCTGCAGCGAGATGGATGTTGATAGGAGGTACTCAATGGTCCATAAAAGTCGGAAGGTGTAGAAAAGAATCCCCCAAGTGGTACAAAGGACTCCATCAAGCTGCAGATACACAAGTTATAGAACTGTGACAAGAAAATAAAGCCTGTCCATACATGTACATGAACAATGAACTGGGGCGTCGCATTTAGGTTCTGAGTAGAATTTGGCTCGGGATGATAGAAGAGAGACCTACCATCTCAAAGTTATTTTTGATCCTGAACTCGATGCTATATCGATGTTTCATACAGGATTATACTACCAAACAGAAATCATATAATCAAATGAAGAGATCTAAACCAGAGTAGATAACAAAACTAATCTTAAACCAGAGCAAGTAAAAACAATCTGAAACAAATTTAATAATCACTGGCAAACAAGGGCAGAACCAAAAACTTTGCTTCTCCCACATTAAATAATCCCACAAAGTACAAGGTCAACAATTAAAAACAAACTTTGCAAAAGCAAATATATACCTGGATCTGAGGTAGGACTCCGACGTGGGAGTAGTCCTAAAAGAAGAAATAGGCAGTAGCTGCAAATCCCAATCTTTCTCAATTGAAGGGAACTTTGAAACCAATTTCCTGTAGGTCTCGTACCTCTCTAAGAACCCTATAATCCACACTCTCTTATTCCCTTGTAGCCTAAGTAACTTGCTCAATTCCCCAACTAGGTACCCCAAAGACTCCTCCTTTGGCTCCTTCTCCTCATCATCATCATCATCAACAAGCACCTTCAAGTCCCCAAGGTTCAAAACCACTCCAAGACTCGAACTTTCTTCATTTACCAGCCTACTCACTTCCTGAAACCTCGAATCCGAGCAACCCTTTTCGCCTAGGATCCGCCCCATCTCGATAACCCGCAACCCGGATAGCTCGAGGGGCGAAAAGCCCCGGGCTTTCCTCTTCTCCACCACCTCCCTAAACCCCTCGAGCACACCGAAGGCGGATGCACCCACCAACACCGGGTTCCTCCCTTTCTCCCTCCCAAACACCTCCCCTATCCTCCTCCAGCTGTTGTCCTCGAATCCAAACCGATACGGGTCCGGACCCGCCTCGAGGTTGCAGAGGAACATGGGGGGCGGGTGGGGGCCCTTGAGCCGGAAAATCTGGGGGGTTGGCCGGAGGATGGCGAGCTTTATCTCGGGGCTCCGGTAGCCCGCTTCGCTGAAGACCCGGCTAACAACCGGGTCGTCGAGTATCGACAGGATCAAGTTCCGGAGCTCCACTTTAACACAGGACATGGCCGAGGGGAACCCACCACCCGAGGTCATCTGCTGCTGGTACACGTGGAAGCTCTCGGGCTGCCGCCTCTGGTTTGCCTGGGACCGCTTGATGGCCGCCATGAGGGAGTTGGACACGGGCGGGTCGGACCCGGGTTGACCCGACGACGGGACCCGGTCCAAAGATACCCCCAGGCAGAGCTCCAGGGCCTTGAACTGGAGGCGGACCGGGTAGGCGGCGCGGGCGCGTGAGCACGCGTCGCGGAGCGGGGAGGGGAGAGAAAGAAGGGCCGAGACGGCGTGTAGCGACGTCGTCTGGCCGTGTGAACGCCGCTTGGCGACGTTCACGGCCTCGTCCAGCGCGTGGGCCGCCTCCGCCGTCAGACATTGCCTGGCCGTCGTCACCGGCGTAGGCATCGCCGGCGCCTATCTTTTAACGGTCTTTTATCTACCGGGGGCGCACGTGCGCGGGGGTCGTGTGTTTTTTTTTATTTAATTTAATTATAGTTTTGTAATAAGATATGGTTGTCTTGTAAGAAAAGGTCTGGTGTTTCTCTTTTGGGCTTCTTTATTTAATGAAAGAGAAGGGCTCGTTTGGGAGTAATTAAATATTTATAGAGGGGGAGGGTGAAGAGGAGAGGGAAGGTGAAATTGTGGCAGTGGTGGAACAGAAGAAATAGCGTTAAAATTTTTGTATTTAAATTCAAAATTTTGCGGTATTGGATTGATGGATTCTTTAACACATTTTCTGAAATAAAATTTATTGGGTCGAAATTTGCATGAAATTTTGACTTCACCAAACGTGCTTTGAAATGAAGGTCGTACGAACACAATAATAGATAAAGTGTCAATCCGTTCTGATACTATATTTAAATATTCATATCTAACCCATAGCATTAAAGCAATGAATTTGTGAATTCTCAACAAAAGAATGATGAGTTAAAATTTTCATAATTCAATATGCCGCGGTTACATCCATGCCTACTATCTTGATTAATTCGGATTTCAGTGAGACAAAAAAAGTTCTGTCAAATTTAAAGATCATTGAATATTTAGAGTTTATATTTTATAATTTTAATTAATTTAAAATAACTATTTATTATGCATCTGAAGCATTTTCATAAGAATGATCGGATAAAGAAATTTGACCGAGACTATCAAACACCTTAATATGATTCACAATTTCTTACCGGTTACTGTACGCAGTAAGTAGTCAGATTCTTTCTTTCCTTACATCACAATCTTCCACTCTTTGTTCTTTTATTTTTTTTCTCTGTGTTTGTGAATGAAGGTGAGTCTAAGATGCTTTGTCCACTTTGGTTCCGGTTTTAAGTGGGATCAATAGCGATAGTGGTATTCTTTTCAGGACCTACTTCTAACCCGAATGCAATTATTAATTGTATCCCGCAGCTTGTAACTCAATCTATGGCCGATGATTTTATCCGCCCTTTTGCTGATCTTGAAATCAAAAATGTTGCTTTTGAAATGGGGGGACTAAATCTCCAGGCCCAGATGGTTTTTCCAGCATCTTTTTTTAAAGATACCGGTCTGTTATTTCGGGCGATCTTATTGCTCTTGTTAGGAACCTTTTTGACTCCGGTGTGGTTCCTAAAGAACTTAACCGTACTTATATCACTTTAATCCCTAAGAAGGCCAATCCTTCTGATATTCACGGGTTTAGACCCATCGGCCTTTGTAATTTTGCTTACAAGGTTTATTCTAAAATTTTGGCTAACCGGCTTAAGCCTTGGATGAATAGCTTGATTTCAGATTGTCAAGGGGCTTTTGTCCCCAACAGAAGCATTCAAGATAATGTAATCATTGCTCATAAAGCCTTTCATTCTTTACGTACTGCTGGTAAGAAGAAAACTTACTCCATGGCTATCAAGCTCGATTTGAAAAAGGCCTTTGATCTCATCAATTGGCAATTTTTGGAGTTGGTTTTAGTTAAGCTCCGCTTCCCTCCTAAGTGGATTATTTGTGTGATGAGTTGTATCACCTCCACTTCTTATAGTATTTTGTTTAATGGGTAACCTCTTCCTTGGTTTAATGCAGCTAAGGGCCTTCGACAGGGTGACCCCTTGTCCCCCTTCTTATTCCTTTTTATCTCAGATATTTTTGCCCATTATTTTAACCATGCTCGTCTTGCAGGTGACATTCACGGCCTTAAGCTTGGTCGTTCCTGCCCTACTATTTCTCACATTCTCTTTGCAGACGACACTCTTCTATTTGGAAAAGCGACTGTTTCTGAAGCTTCTATGCTGAAATCCCTTTTAAACAACTTCTCCAACGCTTCAGGTCAGGGCATTAATTACAGCAAATCTAGTATCTGTTTTGCTAAGCGGGAGCATGCTAATACTAAACTTGCCATCTCCGATATTCTTGGTATGCCATTTATGCTT